>VWZY01003035.1:527275-544063 GCA_013399075.1 Chloroceryle aenea
AAAACTAAGGGGTTTTGCTGCTGATTCCCATCGGGGTTACAAAGAAAATATCCAAAGTGTGGAGTAAAGAGATGTGATGGATGCTGCCAGGGCTCATCACGAACTATAAGTAAAGTGAGGTCCTCCCCCTGTCACGTTGTTTCTATTTATTGAAATCTAGTTTTCTCCCTGCTTTGCCTCCCAGCCTGCTCCCTCCCATCCCCCTTCTACTGGGATTGCTGGTGGAGCTTGGAGGGGTTCTGGGACGGCTCTTCTGTCCCCTCCATCCAGGCTCTGCAGGCATGAGTTAACCGATTAAATTACTGGCATTACACGAGTCACTGCTCTTCTGCTTTCTAAGCAGGGTGACTCTGCATACACCCGTACGTGCGTGCTGCCTGTCCCTCCCCTCCCCCGCTCCCGTTCTCCCCACTTGCAGCGGGGCCATCCCTGGTGCCTCCACCATCAGGGCAGCCAAACTTGAAATCCTTATGGAACAAAGTACAGATTATTTTGGGAAGTAAGGGTACAGACATGAGCTTTTCCCAGAGCTTTATAGCACTTCTAAGAAGTAAGGGACTTCTTTACTTTTATCGTTGCTATTACAAGAAAATGTATTTAGTGCTGTCTGTTTCTTCTTGGCAATTTGTTTGAAAACATTGTAGGTAGGTTGTTGCAGTGCCAGAGTCCTTGACTTTTGGTTAGGAAGGGAAGCTTGTGCATTTTGCAAAGGATTGAGATTTCAAATCATGGTAAATACCTCTAGGAAACAGTTCATTGACTGACAGAATTATGGCTCTGAAACCACCATTTTCTTGCAAGTGACCTTAGTTATTTTTTGTCAGTAGCCCAAAAGGACAGGAATAAACAATGCCTTTTTCCTTTTCCAGAATTAAATTTCTTTAAATTGGAGAGTCAAGGCTACTGTGTGAAGTAGAAAAGATTGCTGGAAGTCACAAATGCAGATGAGGAGTGAGCTGGATGAGCCTGCGTTGCTCATCTATCTCTGGCAAGCAGGCACTTAGCGGGGTTTGATCAACTTAGTGTTATTTTCTCTGCCAAAAGTTTCTTTGTAGCCTAATTTTTCTGTACTTCCATGTCCTATAAGGTGTAGAAGCTGCATCGGGAGAAACCTGTAATTCTTTGGAAGATGCTGGAAAGGCTGTAAATCCTGAACTTGGGGCAGCCCAGGCTTGCACCCCAGACTGGCTTGCTCCATTCCTTGGCAGAGTGCCACTGGTCTTTATTCGGATGCAGAGCTCACAATATCCTGAAAATTATCCAAGAGGCAGTCTTGAGTAAGATGTTTAATGTGGTATCCCCTGATGTTTTGGTAAACTCCAGGAAAAGGCATTTGCAGCTCTGAAAGTGTATGGGCATCACTGGGGAGGGACATCAGAAGATTTGCAAAGTCATGTTTGTTGCCTTTCTGTGCTTTGCTGTCTCCGAGTTCAAGCAGAATCATGATGGTCCTAGTCCTGGGGTATTTCACTGGCAATTTGTGTTTTATTCCTTACATATGGTGTGCAGAATTCACTTGGTGCAGCTGTGTCACCAGCCACTCACTACTACTGTGGCCATCAGCAGAGGTAGAGAGGGCTTCGGTTGCAGCCCTGGTAAAGCTCCTGTTTGTGTCAGGGAACAACCTGGACTCATTTTCTGGTGCACTTGAAGTAGTTGGCTCTGGTCTCTGTAATTTCTTATTTGCCAAATTAATGTTTAATGAAGCAAGAATTTGGATGCTCAGTTAGAACAACTCTGTCATCTGGACTGCTGACACTGATCTTTGCCTGGATGGTGTCAGTAGTTATTACATGGAACAGACTGCAAATGTTTATAGGAAGCTTAATTCTTCCTATTGCAAAACCTCTGCCAAAATATGTCTCCTCATCAGTTTGTCTGTGAATGTCTTTTTCGTGTCATCCATACAGCCTGTTTTGCAACTGCAGGGCTGTGGCATGTTCTTTTGTGAAATGCTTGGTAGAAAATTGACGTGCTGCTCTGGCAGATGGGAGGGACTCTGCCAGCCTTTCTATCCCCAAACCTTGCATACTTTTTATTGCTCCCACCCTTAAAAAGTTGACATGGATGTGAAAGCAGTGGGAGGGAATGAAACGTGCTTTGAAAGGGTGATCCCATTGGTGGGAGTGGTATTGGGTGGCTATACCATGGTATAGGGCCAGGCTGTGGGAAGAGAGAGGTGGTTCACTGGAGTTTACAGTCGTTAATCTGTATCATTAGCCCTGTGTACCAGAAAGTTAGAACTGGGCCTAGCTAAATCCTGTGAGTCTGAAATCTGCAGCAGCGCTGGCAGCCCCGCTGGCTTTTGTCCTTCCTGCAGACACACAGCTAGCTGCTCAGCCCAGGCATCCCCACGTGCTCGGCATCCCTGCTGCTTCATCTGGTCCCACCGCAGAAAGCCACTCACAGCTTTCTGAAAAGCACAAGAGACCGGCTGGAAGAAACCTCAAGAAAATGAGTTTGGTGTTGCCACTGAGCCCGTGGAGGATGTGAAAGTGTGGAGCATTCGGTTCACATCTCCACTCTCTGGGCGTAATTAGCATAACACGGGAAAACTTTAGCACCCTGCTCAGAGGAGTGACACGTGTCCAGACTTGCTTAAGAAATCTGCTGGTAATAGTCCAGAATGTAAATGGAGTGTGTGCTCCTGTTGCTGTCTGTGGTCTGCAGCAGCACTTGCTTTCTTTCGACTAGCTGCACTTGCTGCTCAAAGGGAAGCTTATCTTAAAACATACAGGTGAAATCTGTTAGATTTTGAGTTTTTGCTTTCCTTCTACTGACCTTTTAAAGCCAGCTTCCAGGACAGGTAACTCAGCAGAAACGGTAAAGGGTCGCAAAAGGGTTTGGATAGAAAGTAGACACAGAGGCTATGAAAGATGTTTTATATAGAAGAGTTATTCATGAAATTACATGATGCTTGGCTAGCCTGGGAAAGAAATGGCAGTTCCTTCAGGTGGTACTTACAGGGTGTCTTGCCAGGTCTAAAATAAGGACAGTCTCACTCTGCTTTATAGAACGACAAAAACAACCTCGACATGGTGGCTTTCTGACTGTCCTGCCTCTGGAAGTACATGCTAAGACCACTACTTTATACTTGCATCTGTCTGCTGAGGTTTGAGGTGAGTTGGGAAAGACAAGAGCCTCCTGGACATGGGATGATGGTTTTGTATGCTGTGGAATAGATCCTCATACTCTATGATTTATCAATTAAGCTTTAGTAGCAGAGATTCTAAGTGTAAACAAGCATTTGTAGATAAAAGGCCATGTAACTCCTATCTCTGCTTTCTTTCCATCTTTGAGAAAGACTTTGAATGGGAGGAATATTATTTTGTTGGACAAGATTATTGGCCATTCTGAATGGGCATTTAAAAAGGGATTAATAAATAATTGGTAAAGCAATAATTTCAGCACCTTCCATTTACCACACTTGTGTGTCTCACAGTTGTGACAGGACAAGGGGTGATGGTTTTAAACTAAAAGAGGGAGATTTAGGCTAGGGAGAAGGAAGACATTTTCAGTGCTGAGGGTGGTGAGACCCTGGCCTGGGGTGGCCAGAGAGGTGGTTNGTTGCCCAGAGAGCTGGTTGATGCCCTATCCCTGGAACCATTCCAGGTGAGGGTGGTCAGGGCTCTGAGCAACCTTCTCTAGATGCAGATGTCTCTGCTCACTGCAGGGGGGGTTGGACTAGATGACTCTGAAAGGCCCATTCCAGTGTAAGCCATTCTGTGATTCTCCAAAATTATGCATAAGCCCTAACATTGAGCTGTAAGAATCTCAGCCTTTCTGTTCTGGGCTTGACTATGGGACAGCAGTCAGGAGTTGTTCAAATTATTGACAAGTTATCTCTACACTCTTTCTATCTTGAACATTGCTGCTTTCCTTCTTCCCTTATCCACCAGCTCTGAGGCTTTCATGGCAGAAACATTTTACGTTTGTGAATTGCATGGTGTCCTTGCAGAATAGCTGTCCAGTGACTCAGTGGGGTGCTTAACACTGGGGAGGCAAGGAATGAAGGTATGGCTTCATGGTCTCCCAAGGGAACACAGTCTTCTGCCAGACCTGTCCTCCACTGCAGCTGGGGCCAAGGAATCCTGTGCCCCTTGGCTAGCTGTAGCAGCTTGCTTGCTTAACTTCCAGGGGCTAATTTGATGGAAAGATAACCTGTTGATGGCCTTGGTGATACTGGGGTGTGCCTGGGGCCACGTAAATGCTGGTTTGTGGGAAGGAGGTCATGAGGATGCACAGCCTGGGGATGGGAGACAGACCACTTACAGCCAATTTTGAAAGCACCCTTAAACTTTCTTGGAAGGACTCTTTTGATAAGATGAACTCAAAGCGAGGACTTAGGATGATGGGAAACTGTGAGATTTGAAAGCTCAGACAAAAAGGAAGGAAATGAGCAATCTGAAATTTCCACTTTTATGCCTTGCACATGGATGCAGCTCATTAGTTGAAGTTAGAAACCTGAGAAAAAGATGAGAGAGAAATTAGAGAATGCTTTCTGGGGGAGGATTTTCCTAGAGGAGACAGTTTTGGTTAAATGGAATTCTTGTAGAGTTTTGCTTTATGCAGAACGTCTTCATTTGGTGATGCAGCTGTCCTAGCTTGTTTTAGCTGACTTTGCATAAGCAGTAATAATGAGATTTGGGGTTTTTAAATTAATAACCCATTAAAATAACTGTGCAAACTGATACTTATGCAGCTGCTTCACTGTCCTGGAAGCAGCTTCAAGGGCAACAGATTGATCTATAGTGGAAATGTCATTTGATAAATAGTCCACTTGTTTGGGGGTTTTTTTAAAGCTTTACATCACAAATATTAAAAAAAAATATCAATGTGAAACTCATTTTCAGTAGTGATGAAAGTTTGAGATGATGCAACCCAATGCAATTAAATTTATATGCTTACTCTTATAATTAATAACACCATAATGACTTGCTCTTTACCAGCTTGGTGTTCCTGTAGTGGTGGGTGAGCTAGAGCCCATAAAGGACTTTTGTGCCGCTGATATTTGTCACATATTTAAGAGTTAAACACACACCGAGGAGGCTGAGTGTCTCAGCAATTTGAGTTAATTAAGTAGAACAGCTCCTGCAGAATTACTGTGTCAGGTTGGCTGGGCTGATATTGCGTCAGCATTTCTTTTGTTAAAAAGCTTCCCAAGAGATGAAAAGTTGGTGTGTGCATCTCCTAGGAGGAGATTTTCCTGCAAGTCATCTGCCACCTGTACAGAGCTATAGAGCTGCTCTTAAAGCAAACAGTCAGCAAATGAATGCAGATAGATTTTTGTAGAACAGAGATATGAAAATAGTTATGCCTTCACTTTAGGGGGACCAAAAAAATGCTCTTTGATCCTGTAAATGAACTGTATTCATTAGCCCTAAAGAGAGGGTTGGGTTATTTTTCATGCAACTTTCACCTACTTGCTTAATCTGTGGGTGCCTGGAGGAATGGAAAATGAGTTTAACATACCTGAGGGCTTTTCTTACAGAGGTCTCCCTTTAGTTTGTGTCCTGCCCAGTGAGATAAAGATGAGCAAGCAAACCCCTAGAGCAATACATTTTTGCATGAGTATGCAGCTGTTCCTGCCCAGGCATCTCATGCTGGAAGGATCCAGCCCATCTGCCAGCCCAGAGCTGCCTCTGATGTGCTGGGAAGAGGTACAGGGATCGCAGGTTGTGCGGGTATCACAGGTTGTGCTGCAGGTGTTTGGGCAGAGCACACACTGAGGTCTTTTCTTTTTCATCCCTTCAAGGGATGTATAGATGATGCCTGCATGCACAGTATGGGGACAGCCCTTCCGTCAGATCACTGAAAGCTCCTTCGATAAGTGCAGACACAGTTTTCTAGTGCAACCCCATCCTTCCCTCTCATATTTGGGGCAAAGCTGGTGAACAATCAGCTTCCTCCTCCCCAGTTAAGGCTTGGAAGCTGTCCAAAGTGGGTTTGGTTTCAAAAGTAGTATGAAGTCCCTGAGGTATGTAAGCCACAGAGTCCTGCTGGGGATTTTGGAGTGCTCAGTCCTTCCTTTCTGCTGGGAGAAAGACTGAAGAAAAAACCATGTCGTTTTATTTTTGGTGTTAAAACACTTAGTTTCCTTCCAGCACAGCAAGTTTGTGACTGTTAAGGAGCAGGGTGTCTTCAGCCTGAACACAAGCTGAATCCTGCCAGCAAGGCAAGCAAAGGCTTGTTTGCTAAAGATAGCATGCACACGTGTACGAAGTGTGGGGGGGTTAAGGTGCTCTGTGAGCACTCAGATTTACAGTGTGAGCCCAGGGATCCTAAAGAATATTAAAGGGATCAGACACGTCTAATGAATACCAAGCTATTTAAGGTCAGCTTTATCCTTTATAACACCTATTCTCCCCAACACCCGTACCAGGTGCCACTTAACTCCATCACACAAGGATATTTTACATCAACCTTTGCATCAGATTCATCTCCATCATTGTGCTGTTGTGCACCTGGGTGGTCAGGTGACAGTTTTCAGCACCTCTTCTGTCTCCCGAGGCTGACACAACGTTGGTAATTCAGTGACCCCTCCAGTGCGTTTGGGCTGCCTGAGGTTGCAGCTTGTGCTCACATTCATGGACTGGCCCTGAAAAAAGCCTTGTTGAACTCTGAGTTATGCTTCTTTTAGATTTATTAAATATTTGTCCTTTCCATGGGTGGAAAAATGTTAAAAATAGAAGTGCTCAAGGCAGGACTATTGTGTTGGTGTTGACAGGTTCTCTGGAAGCTGAATCACGCCTTGTATTTTAAGAAGCACTGCGTTTTGGAGGGGGTTGCTCTTTGATGTCCTCTTGACCCCATACTGCTTTTCTGATCTAAGAAGAGACTATCTTTTGGATAAATTAGAGGGTTTTTTGTGTGCTGCCATTCACTAGGTAGTGTGATTATTGCAAATTCTAGACTGAACTTGGGTTTTCTGTAGAACTGATATCTTTGATAGTTTAGAGGTACCAGACGCAAAGCTAGTTAGTGAAAAAAAAAACTGAAATAATATTGAATGGCTGTTTGCTTTTTGCTAAGGCTTTTTCTTCTCCTGAAGATCGTTTTTTCCTTGTCCCATTGCAAGCAAGCCCAGATAGGAGGCAATAAAACACAAGTGGTGATACGGAGGAAATAATGACACTGTAGTGATCTCTGAGCAAATAACTGAGTATCTGCAATTTCTCTCTCCCCAGTAGCTGTAACCACTGTAAACCAAATTATTTTTTTCAGGATCCCTTAACTTTGCTGAGCTTACCCTGTACCAAAGGCAGCCCTTTCAGAAGAGAAGGCAAAGACACATGGGACCTTTATTGGGTGGGACTCTGTAACTGCAAAGCTGTGTCCCCAAATATAAACCTAAACCACGAGCATCTCTGGCCATTATGGTTGCAGAGACAAGCTTTAAAATCTAAATAGTGCATGAAAGCATGGAGGATAATGTCCTGAACCTACCATCTCGAGCTGGCTCCTTTATAGCAGCAGTCAGCTGTTGGTACCTGCATTTTGTCATCACAGAAACCCACCGGTGACCGCGCAGTTTCATTTTGCCATTGCTGATTGTGGAAACAGAAATACAGCCTTATCACAAGCCTGCAGGGGACTTGCCAGCTATTATTCTGTATCCAGCTGCCTCTTGGGCAGCTGCAAAAGTCATCTGTAACCTGTGTTGTACTGCAGTCCTGCAGAAAACTGGGACATAGGACAGATGTAAGGGAAAGGTAAAGAGCTGTGGGGCTGGGTGTTTTTTGGTGTTTTGTTTATTTGTTTTAGTTGACCTAAAATGGTGTGAATAGGGCAGGGATTTGCTGAAGTTAAGGTTTTTGCAATGTAGCAATGATTCCCTTTTTCATTTGCACTTCACAGATATTTTTTTTTTTTCTTCCTCTCCTCACGTGATCAGGATTCCCCCTGATTTATTCAGTAGGATCATCTAATCTTCAAGACCCAGCCCAGCAGGGGAATGTGTATTTTGATAAGGAGCAATTAATGGTGCTTCCTCACACAGACTTGGAACGATCCCCAAATCAGATCATACGTCATCACAAGGATGTTTGTCTCCATGCAGCTTTGCAACTTGTTGTGCAGCAGATGGTTGTAGTAATATAAGAGAGAAAAAAAAAAACAAACCCCTTCATAAAAATAACTGGGTGATTTCCCTCCCTGACTTCACATGCTGCACTGATAAAAAGTGTCAGAGTGAGTGCACCCATTTACTTTCAACCTTCATAAATTAATTGTAAATGTTGGTAAATGATTTTAATATTTCTGGAGTTTTTTAGTTGAATATCAGTAGTTTTCAACTTCCTTTAAAAACTAATGGAGACTAAAGATTTTTATTTCTATTTTGTGAGAAAACGCTGTTATACTCTAAGGCTTTTTTTGGAGTTCAGATGAGCAGAGTACTTCTATAGGCCGCCTTGTTTTTTAAAGTTTCTATTTATCCTGGTGGTTGTAACTTAGGAAATATTCACTGTCATAGGTCACAGTATTTCTGTGCTAAATTTGGGAATGTAGCTGGCAGTTTGTTTTTTCCCTGGGAACTTTCTTGTCAAGTTAGTAGAGAAAGCTTTAGCTATTTAGCTCTTGGGGGAAAGAGGTTCTTAGTTTCTTTTTTTTTCCTTATTTCCTTTTTTTTTATTTTTTATTTTAATTGTTTGTTTGCTTTCTGTTCCACTACATTTGTATTCCTCACTACCTTTTCTGCTGTCACAAAAGACATCAAAACTCGAAGCACTTGAGCTGTCACAACTACTTGGTTTTCAGTGTCCGGTTTGTCTTGCCTCTTGTGTGCGCGGCTCCTCCTCATTGTGGTTTCTCCTTGTTTTCTGCCAACCCCCTGTATTTCAGAGCCGCTTCCTGCTTGTGGCTTTGTACCAGCTTGGGAATGTCCACACAGTTGTTCTTTGCTTTTGGTGTGTGGTAGAAGCACAACTGCATGGGGTGTGAAACTGTAGGAATTGCTGAAAAATCTCTGTGGGCTTCACCTGTCTGCTAGTGCCTGGACTTTAACAACCGTGCCAAATGATGTTGCTTCCCTTGCAAAAGCAGCAGGAAAACCCAAGCTGTTCTTCATGCCTTCCTCTTCAGTTTACTGGTGTCTTCCCCAAAATCAAATGCTGCCGACCAGAGGGAGTGCTCAACACAAAGAAGTACGTGATCCATTAGGTCTGTAGATCATCCATCCTTCAGACAGGGGCTGTGCTCCATGCCCAAGGGCCTGTGGTCAACCAGATTACTGCTTCCAGCTAATGTGTGTCAGAGGTGGCACTTGGTCCTGACACAGCAACCTGGGATGCTTGACCACAAGATCTTTTCAAAGGTACTTACGTGAATTTGTAAAGGGCAGGAATGGTACTGGACGAGCCTGAAACTTCAAGGCGGGTCCATGCTGTGAGTGGTGGTGCCCAAGCTGCATTGTGTTGGAAGTTCAGGTGTGCTGCAGCACATTCCTTACATGCTTTGCCCGTTCCTGGGCTTCCCCAGGGTGTTCTCTTTTTTTGCCTGCTGCCAACACCATCACACCTGAACAAAAACCACCCAAACTCCCCCAAACTAGGTTCACTTTATTCATAATGACATCAGAAGTGCCAGTCCATGCTAGCTGAAACACCCCTTACCAAGTTCCTCTCTGGAACAGCCTTCTTTGTCTTGCTGATGTCTGTCTGTCTTGCTGGTGGGTTACAGCACTTAGAGGCTTACAGTGAAGTGATTAAAGCACTGCTCTCCAGCCTAGCTGGTCTGTGATACTCCCATCGCGCTGCTGAATAGCAAGATGTTTTTCCAGAGGATTTCTTAAGCACGTAAACAATAAACTTCTCTCCGAAAGCACAGGTAAACAATTGGTGATAAAAACTCATCAAAGGAACGTGGCCGATCCTTTTGTTTCTGGGGTCTGCAGCTTTCCTGTTTACTCAGCCTGGCTTTCAAATATTTGTCCCGCTCCTTATGATAAAGAGCTTTTACACTGATCTGCAGGCTTCTTGCCTGTCCTTCTCTGTGCAATTTTTGATTTGTCTCTAGGTTTTGAAAATATGTCAATTTGGAAATGTTGAGGGAAACCTTTCCTCCTCTGTCTTTGAGCATACAAAAATAAAGCACTGGTAATTCTTTTTCCCCCACAACTTTTTTCTTCTTGTTGGAGCAACAGCCCATAAAAACCCAAACCCAGTTTTATTTCCTTGTATTTTTTTTTCCCGTTTATAGCCAAGTGCAGCCCAGTCCCTTGAAAGAAGGGTTTGCAGGGGTAGAAATTGGCAGGTGCTGATTGCCAGTGTGCCTTTCTGATTGATGTTTGCTTCCTTTGGGGTGAATTAAATTGTTTCAAAACCGTGGTATTTCTAAGTAGTAATTGATAGTTGAGAGGATTCCACCTGCAGTTCTAACCTAATGCAACCCAAGGCTGCATGAGGGAACAGAATACACGCAAATAACTTATGAACCCCTCTTCAGTGGTGTTTATAAAAATAAATCTGTCTGTATGTGTTGGGAATTGACTTACAGGTTCACTGCCCATCCCTGCTCTGAGGAGTTTTAATGGCCAGACGGAGAAGTAGAAGATCAAACAGACAGATGGGTTGGTTGTGGTGTGGAGGCACAAATCCAACCCAGCGCGGTTGTCTGGATTTATCTGCCTTGCAATGAAACAGGGCTTGTGTGTTCATTGCCAGAAGCACAGACAGGGACACTGTGTGGGGCCTGTGCTTGGAAGGTACAGCTGTGCTGGCCCATTGAGAATGCACTGTTTTTTCCTGTTCCTGTGGAACCAGGAATCTCATTGAGATTTGGGGGAAGCTGACCTGGTGGCGATTCCTGGCTGGTCCTTTCACAGCTCTATAGCACCAGTCTCCTTTTTGCTGTCTCTGCGTCTACCTGAAACCTGGAGACATTTTTTTGGGGGGGAGAGAGTCTTTCTATTGACACAGGTTGCTCTGGGTTTGGCGTTTAGCTCCCAGCAGGAGCTGGAACAAGGAATGCCTTTAGGCACGGAGAAGAGGGGGCTTAGGGGAGACTACCTCGTTCTTGACAACTCCCTGAAAAGAGGCTGGAGCCAGGTGAGGTTGGTTTCTTCTCCCAAGAAACAAGTGACAGGACAAGAGGAAACAGCCTCAAGTTGTTCCAGGGGAGGTTTAGGTTGGACATGAGGAACAAATTCTTCCCCGTGAGGGTTGTGAAGACCTGGCCCAGGCTGCCCAGGGCAGCAGTGGAGTCCCCATCCCTGGAGGGATTGAAAAGCCATGGAGATGTGGTGCTGAGGGACATGGTTTAGTGGTGACCTGCCAGTGCTGGGTTAATGGCTGGACTCCATGATGTTAAAGGTCTTTTCCAACCAAAACAATTCTATGACTTGTCTAGTAACTGAACATCAAAATGGCTTTTGACCCTCTGCTATGCTTGGGTCGTGTGGATGAGGAGAAGTTAGTGATGTCATGGTGGAGCTGGGAGTGGCAGACAGCTCTATCTTGGGAAGGAGAAGCCCAGACCCTTCGGGGGGAACCCTGCTGTGAAACTGCTGCAGAGCGATAGGCTTGTGGTGCTCCATGTGGTCTTGTGCCTGGGGGAGCTGCCTCAGGGGCTTTTGATGTTTGTGCCTACTGTGGTGGCCTGGGCTTTGAGTGCAAATCCTTTCATTTGCAGCATTCTTTGTCTCAAACCAATTTTTTTTTTCTTCAGAGAGCAGCAATTGCTGGGGGCTCTCAGCGAGGTGCTTCCTTCCTAACCTCTTGAGAAGAACAGAGTACTCTCAGCTAAATGAAGTTTTGCCAAAATAAGCATTCTTACTTAAAGCAGTGCATCACTAGGAATGCTGCTGCCTTTAAAGTTCCAACAAGAGAAGCTGGTCTGGACATTGTAGCCTGATAATGTGTGGGTTTTTTAATGTTGTATTTCCTTTTTCTAAAGCACCGGCCTGGATTGCAGAGACAGGGTTTCAAGTTCTTGGTCCGAAGTGAACTGGTAGAGAAGATGCCAAATTATTTTTCTTGACTGGAAATGTTTTGCATCTCTACCCAACCTACTCATTGGGGGGTGATGCCCCTGGAAGGGGCAAGGTGGTGATCTCCAACTCTGATAGCTTATCACAGTTCTGTTCCTGAAAAATATCAGGGACAGTTTGCTTCTGTAACAAAAAAAGAACAGAAACAAACTTCACAGCCTTCGAGGTTGCTATGGAACAAAACTGTCTTCCTCTTGGCTCTGGATAAAGCCTTTAAACATACTCATGGTTGAGTTCCTGTGCTGCTGCTGGGGTTTGGTGGTGTGTCTGTCCAATAGCCACGGCTCTGCTCTTGTAACCAACCTTTGCCTTGCCTGTGGATCCACTCAGCTGCCTCAGGCCGAGTTAGGGTGTTGTGTGCTGCTGTCCTGCGGTGTTGGTGCACAGCAGGGTTGTTTTCTGCTCCCTTTCTGTGTAGGTGCAGGTGAATTACATCCATTTGTGTAGTCCTTCAAAATTTTTCAGAAATATACTTATTTTAGAAAATAACAGCTCTCTTGCATGCAACACGTTTTGGGTTGGGGTTTTTGTTTGTTTGTTTGGTGGTTGTTGTTTGTTTGTTTGGTTTTTCTTTTTTTCTTTTCCCTCTGTCTCTCACAGTTTCATCAAAAGGGTTTTCTGATTTTTTTCTGCAGGCGTGGGTTTGGGTTTGAACAGCAGAGATTAGATGAGGGATGTGGAGCCAATGCAGAGGACTTACAGCATCTGTTTCCATCTGCTGCACTCAGCAGCAATCCTGGTCTTTTCAGATAATTTGTGGGAAAAGAAAAAAAATCACACTTGCACAAATCTGTGCTATGAAGGAAAACAGCCCAAGTGAGGAACCTTCTCTGCGTACTGAGCCCTTAGGTGGTTGATGCCCCATCCCTGGATACATTCCAGGTGAGGCTGGCCAAGGCTCTGAGCAACCTGCTCTATTTGCAGATGTCCTTTCTCAGTGCAGGGGAGTTGGATGAGATGACCTCTGGGGCGTTCTTTCCAACCCAAACCATTCTGTGATGTGGGTCTGCAGCTGTAAGAGCCTCCGGATGTTTCAGTTGTGCTGGGCCTCCTCCCAGTGCTGGGTTTCGATCTGGAGCTTAGACACGGTGTCCTGCCAGTGAATCTTGCGAGCTCTTCCCGTGACTGTCTTGATGTGTCCTGGTTTGTGTGAGAAGAGAACTAATTCTGTTCAGGGATTTTACTTTTCAGCTTGGTTCTTCTAACTAACTGCACCATCTGAAGTCAGCAGCCTGTTTTCACAGACAGTGTCTGCTGGTGGCACTGATAGCACCCCATGGTTAGAGTTATTGCCAAAGATTGGTGTGCAGACCAAGGCCACTGCTGGATCTGGTGTACCGTGCTGAAAGTGAAATGCCTCACCTGCAGGGAGGAGTGGACACAACACGTGACCCCAAGCTGACCAACAAGGTATTCCATCCCATATATGTCATACTTGATATAAAGATAAGGGATCATGAGGGTCTCTCCCCTCCTTGCCTGCTTAGGCAGCTTTTGCTCAGCTTGGCTCAGGTCCTCTTCTGGTTTCCTTACATCTGAGCAGGACTCGGTCCATTCTGACTTCAATCCCAGTCTTTGTGTTCTTGAATCTGGTACCAGAACCCAGCTCCTGAACACAGCTCCCGTCTGCTGCTGGGCACAGTCTGGGATTCTCCTGGTGCCTGCTCCACAGTGTCAGTGGTGACAGTGACATAATTGCCATCGTGCGGGGCTGGGTGGGTTTGATTCTGGTTTTGTATATATTTGTATATTTTCCATTTTTATTATGATTATTTTAATTTTCATTAAAACTGTTCTAGTTTCCTTTTCTAATTGCTAAGTCTCCCTTATTCTTTTTCTCTTCCCCTTTGGGGAGGGAGGAGGGTTAAAAGAGAGTGTTAGTTACAGGTCTTCAGGGGCTGCCCTGGCCCTTAACTGTGATATGGTGTCTGTGTTACTGTGATTGCTCTCAAAAGTCTCCCAACTGCTTTGGATTTATGTTGAGGACTCCCCTCTGTACAGTTGTGTTTCATATGTATGATTTCTTGCTGATGACAATCTTGATTTTCCAGGTAGAAGGAGAAAGTGCCCTGGTGAGCTCTCTGCTGGCTCACTCACCTGTAGTTTGCATCTTGGGAATGGCTCACGGTGGTCAGGCAGTGAGTGTGCTGGGTAGGATCAAGGGATGTCCTGTTGTCCCCGCTGTTCCTCTTGCTGGGACATGCTCGCATTGAAGGTCGATGGACTCGATGCTTCTCTTCCTGTAGACTTTGTTGCTAATTTATGTTTTCTGCAGGACTTTGTACTGTCTTTCAAGAAGCAAATGCCTAGTTGATGACATTGCAAAGCCATGTTAAGAAATTACCCTAGAACAACACACTTCTGCTGACATGTGGTAGAGACTCAAGTGCAGGGTGACTTTTGCACAGCTGTGTTAAGAATGTATGGAGTTGACCCCTCTCATGGGTTACTGTGGTGGAACAGCCTGCTACAGGAGCTCAGAAAAGCCTTCTGAGACGACCTGCCATGCTGAAAAAATCCTACTTCCAAGACTTTCATAAGAGCTTTGAAATTCTATAATGGTTGAAAGTAAAAGGAGCTGGGTTGAAAAAAAACCTCAAATTGAGATTTCCTCTTCAGACAATTTTGAAGTCCTCTCCCCACATCTTCCCTAGGCTGATTTTTTACTACTGTCAGTAGCAACCTGGTCTCTGGATTTGGGGTTTTCTATTGTTTTGTAAAGCAGAAATTATAGTAGAAATACATTTCAAGAAGAGAGGTTGGAGGGGTTGCATGTGTACACCAGGTGCCTGTAGATTTTTATAGAAACTGGCATATCCTTTTTTTTTGTTTGTCTTGTTCCCTGTTGACCTAGTAGCTGCAGATTTTGGTTGTATTCAAATTTTGACGACTGAGATTTATTTCTTTTAATATTTCATAACATCAACATATTGAAACCCAAGAAGAGTTCTAACATACAGCTGAGGGCTCCATGGCTGATTTTAGATTATAGCAGTGTTTCCCAAAGCAGGACTGGAGGTTCTGCATCAGTTCAAGCACCACAGAAAGATGAAATCCCACCAGCAGTGTTGCAGTGGGTGGTCATTAGCACATGCTTCTAGAGACATACCTTCTCTGGAGACTTTCAAAACTCACCTTGATATGTTCCTGTATGGTCTGCCCTAGGTGATCCTGCTCTGGCGGGGGGGATCACAGGATGTCGGTGGTTGGAAGGGACCTTGGAGATCTTCGAGTCCAACCCCCCTGCCAGAGCAGGATCATACAATCCAGCACAGGTCACACAGGAACGCACCCAGGCAGGTTTTGAAAATCTCCAGAGAGGAGACTCTACAACCTCTCTGGGGAGCCTGTTCCAGTGCTCTGTGACCCTTACAGTGAAGAAGTTTCTCCTCATTGAAGGAGGGTTGGACTCAATGATCTCTAGAGGTCTCTTCCAACCCCTACCATTCTGTGGTGCCCATTTTGTCCGTGTCCCCCTGCGGATGGGATGTGTGTGGTGCTTTCATTCCCAGTGCTTCATGCATGGCTTATTGGCCAAACAAGCCATTGTTCGGTGCATCGGTGGGAAGGTGAAGGTGCTGCTGAAGGCAGCTCTCTGCTCTGCTTCAAAGAGCTCATTTGAGCAGGAAGGGTGGCCAGGGGCAGTCAGGAGGAACAGATGGAACTTACTTCTGAATTTACAGTGTTCCATCTGCTGGCCCCACTCCCTGCAGACAGATAAAATTATTTATGTTATTAATTCCAGAGACTTCTGTAAACAGAATGTGTAAATATATATAAATACACGCTTGATCTGCTCTGGTTTGCATGTCTGGGAGCAGTGGTTTCCAAAGCTTGCTCCCAGTCTCTGGGCAGGGGAGGAGTGGGAGCAGGAACTTGTGTGTGGGTCCCTTCTTATCTTTGCTCAAGTCCACCTTTTCTGGAACAGTCCTTGTCAGGCAGCCCTTGCTACCCAGGGCAGGATCACCCCAGCTATTTCTGCTGGGCTTGGAGGCTTAAGGCCTGTCTGCTTTTGGAGCTTGGAACATCCCTTGTTGCGTTGAGCTGGGAATGAACCTTTGTTGTGGTTTTATCTGTCATCTTCCATCCTTGGGAGGAGCATCATCCTTGTTTTTACTATTATTATTTTTTGATAGCTGGTGATGTTGAGCTCATGAGGGGTTGATGTTATCGCTTAAAGTGCGTTTCTGCCATTGTACACTAGAAGTGCTGGAGGAGCCCCGCTGGACACAGTGTTGGGTCACTTTGACCATCTAGTTGAAGGTTTGACCTTGGTAGAGTAAGTGACACAAAAGCCATCTTCTGTTTTTTGTTGCTAAGCTTCAGGTGGTAAATTCTGACAAATGTCAGCGTTACCAAGGGAGAACACGCGGTGTTTCTCCTAATGAGTTTAACAGGGCTTGGATGGAATCATCCATGCCAGGACTGTTGTGGTCTGGAGAAAACAGCAGCATCACCTCCAAGTGAGGGCAGGGTTAGCACAGGAGCTTAGCTGTGAGGTGGCTGAGTTTCTCATAAATGCTTCGAGCTCCGAGGTTGTTCCAGTGGTCTTAAGGTCTTTTAAAATGAAATAAAAAATTGCAGACCTTTTTATATTCTTCATCTGCAGCCAAGAGGGTGTTTTGGTTGTGGACAGGTTTCTGGGAGAGAGGGAAGGAAGAGGTTCATGGCCGCATTGGACTGGGTGTAGAGTATAGGGCAGATCTGTCAGTGATGCTCCTAAACTCGACTCTCTTCAGTGAAAGAAACAGAAAAAATCTGTTGTCTAAGTGTGTTCTTAGGATGAAAAAATAGAGAGCACT
>VWZY01003035.1:547295-584747 GCA_013399075.1 Chloroceryle aenea
AGGTCAACATCATTAGCTCATGGAAACACTTATCCACCAAAGAAATTGGCTGTTAATTATCGTGGACAAGGACAGAAATGACCACCCTGCCACTCATCTTGAGAACATGAAAGCCTGGAACATACTTTCTCTACGGCACTCCTCTTGTCCCTCCTCTGCATCCTGAAATGGCTTCAGCTCCCTGCATGGTTGGCAAGGACCTGCAAGCCAGAGCAAGGGGCAGAGGGAAGCAGCAGGTGCTTCTCATGGCCAGGAGACGGATGGGGCTCGTCCTTCATGCTGACATCTCTTTCATTTAATCCCCAAATAAGATGCTTTTTATATGCATACTTACTATTATTACTATCATTGTTATTATTTTTATTTGAAGCACAGGTTTGCTTTTACTGATTGCACTTGGCAGTTGGTCTGTGAAGTGTGGTCCCCTGCTGCCAAGATGGATCCTGGACCTTGGCGTGGGAAGATTTGGACCTCACGGTGGGGTGGGGTCAGCCCTAGCTTTGGAGCTCCTCTGTGTGGGCATCCAATGCGTGGGGGGTGGGGGAGCTGGACTTGCTCTACGTGCTGTTCTGCAACTCATGGCCCACTGGGGCTTTTATGAGGAGAAGAGACTTCCCGCTGCAGCTGCAAGTTTTAAGGGGTAAACAGGAGGAAAAACAACAATATTAGTACAATTTGTGCTTGGTTGGGCTGTGCACATTCTGCGTGATCAAAAGGGAGCAGATGCAGGGTGTCTGGTTTAGATCTGGCAACCCTCATTGCAGAGTGTAGCCCTTCCCCAGGCTTGCTGGACGCAGGACACTCTGCTGCTTCTGCATTTAGACCATGCTGCAGACCTGGATTGTAGTAATTTCTTCTTTCTTAATGCTTTCCCTTTGGGAGAGGGAGAATGGTGACTGTCTTTTCAAACTGAAAGAGGGTGAATTTAGAATAGAAATTAGAAAAAAATTCTTCACTCTGTAGGTGGTGAGACACTGGAACAGATTGCCCAGAGAAGTTGTGGATGCTCCACACTGGATGCCTTCAAGGCCAGGTTGGATGGGGCATGAGCAACCTGGTCTATGGAAGGTGTCCCTGCCCATGGCAGGGGGGTTGGAACCAGGTGATCTTTAAGGTCTCTTCCAACCCAAGCCATTCTAGGGTTGAGCAATGGTGGTGGATATTTGAGCAGTTTTCATAGCAATAAACACTTCAATGTAAAAGTAGTCCCTAACCCAGTACTGCCAAAGCTGCACAGGTACCAGTGCTATACCATCACCTCTCTTCCAGGCTATGGTAGAGCCAGAGCACTTCCAGTGCAGTGCCAGTATTACTGCTTCACTCTCTTGGTGAAGTATTTGGGCGGTTACTGGGAATAATGGTGATGCTAAGGATGTTCATCATTATGCAGCTTGGGGGAGGGAAGAATTTTAAAACCATGTTGTAAAGGGTGTGCTGATGTCTTGGAGCAGAAACTTGGAGTGTAATTTTGTATTGGAATTGAAGCGTGAAGTAGCATCCATGCTGCTGCTGCTAACACATACACAGAATGACTGAAGAAAGAGAGATTCCTTGAAAAAAATATTTTAAAATCTTGACTTTAGCTGGGAGATGTTTATTTCCCCCCTCTCTGTTTGGACAAAGAAGTAGATTAGACCAAGGATTAAACCTACTCTTTGCCTACAAGTTTGTTACTAAGCTTTCACTGCCTCATAATTTTTTGTACATGGGTTTGAAGGTACTTTTCTTTTTACCTGAATGATGTTTTGTTTGAGTGCACTTTTGAAGATTCAGTTAATGGTGGGTATTAGGATTGAGAGATTATTTGGGGAGCTGTTGTAGTGCCTCATTGTTAAGACTCAGAAGTGGGAACTGGGTGAATTAGTTGCCATTAAAGCGCTTTAAAATCAGTGTGGGAAAAGGGAGAGCTCTAAGTTTTCTGTGTCCTGGTGCCGAGTGTCTACCCAGGCCTGGAGTAGAAGCTTGAAGGTCTCATAACCATTACTGGTTTTCCGTGGGTGTTTTCCTTTTCTTTTATTTTATTTCCTTTTTGTTTGTTTGTTTTGTTTTGTTTTGTTTTTGTTGTTTGTGTTGGATTTGTGTGTGTGGGGGGTTATTTTGTTTGTTTGGTGTTGTGGGGTTTGTTTAGTTTAGTGCTCATTTAAATGCTATATGGTGACTATCCTATACAAATAGACTTGGCACAGCTTTATGCTTGTTTGCTACAGAAATACAAATACTTACGGAAACGTTGATTAGCAAATATGTGGGTGAATCCACCTTTTTCAGCTGTAAAAATGTTCGTCAGGGGGACCTCAGAATATTTGGGAGCACTGTATTTGGAGGGAGTGAGCTGAATCTTGAGAAGAATTGCTTACCAAAAAAATGCTGTTTTCTGAATTGCAGTGTAGTATGTAACAACACACAATGATTTTCTTTTGCATCTTTATGCTCACAGCTTTACTTTAGGTTGAAGTTCATTTTATTTCCAAAGCTTATTGGTATGTGCGTGAAAAGGCTGGGAACAGCCTGGCTTTGTTTTCCCATGAGCTGTGGGAGAATGAGCTGAGGGGAAATAGATTACTCTTCAACCAGCGACTCTGAGGGAGGATATGCTCATGATAGCCAATGTGGTTTAAATTTGAAGGCCATTACTATCTGCTCACTTAGTTAATGAAGCGGTGAATAATTTGTGTACTTAATGTTCCTGGGAGATTGAAATGCCCTTAAAAGGCCAATCTGTCCATCTGCCTGGTCTTTCTCCAAGATACATGAAAGTGAAAAGTAACCAGGCCTGGTTAGGGGACCAGCTCAGTAATATCTGAGAAGATGAAGCAGTATCTGATCAGCATAGTGGTTATTTCTTTAGCAGTGACATTTATGTGGGTTAAAAAAAAAAGTGTACAGATTTTTAGCTGAACTCTCTAACTTCTGTGTTTTGTGGGTTTTGTTCCTTGTCGGGTGGTTTTTTTGGTTGTGTGGTGGTGTGTGTTTGGTTTTTTTGTTGTTGTTTTTGTGTTTTGAGTGAGTTGTGTTTGGTTTTTTTTCCCCCTGCTCACATTTACTTCAGTACTTAGAGGGTCTAGATAAAGACTGGGAGGAGGACAAAGGGAACTATGCTCTTGCAGCTGAAGAAAGAGGTAGGAGGTTAAGCATGAATGCGTCCTAATATTCCCTGAGGGTCTTTTTCCAGGTCTCATCAAGAGGAAGCTCTGCTTACTCCAGCGTCGTTTAACCAGTGGAGTAATAGTGTGCTTTGAATTATAGGGAAAGCTGCTCCCTTATCCTCAGCAAAATCAGCTATTCAGGACTTATCCCCCTCAAGTTCTCAGTGGCACCAACTTCTTGTCGTGGTGTTTTTCTTGCCATGATGTTTTTCTTGCCATCATCACTGTGTTTCAGAGATCAGCACAGATCTGGATTTCTTTATAAACCTGTAAAATGAACATTTCTGGTTTTTAATCAACTGAAAACCAACTTTTTCCTACAATGCTTAGCTTTGCAAAGAGTATCTAGATAAAAAGTCCAAATAACTGCTTGCTGAAACAGCCAAGTGTGATCTGGAAGTGATTACACTGTTGTTGGTGTTGATTTAAGGCTCTCTTCTTGTCATCTGTGTAAAATCTGGTGTGTCTAATCATGGTTGATAGGGTTGGGGAATCTGGTGTGTCTAATCATGGTTGATAGGGTTGGGGTTTTTTATAGCAGCAATTTGCATTGGTTTGTATAAGGACACCTGAAATTAAAATACATTGGGTGTACTAGTGGGTTTTATTTTCTTGAGAAAATTGAGCAAGTATCTCAGTTAGTGTGCTGGTAATGGAAATGTTGAATGAGCTTAAATATTACTTTTTTTTTCCTGACTTTAAAGGAAATGGAAGATACATATTTAATGAAAATACTTTTTCAGATAAAATATTATTTTTATAGTAATGTGAATAATCTACAGCAAAATACAGGGTCATCAGACCTTGGTGAAAGGAAACCTGAGCATGCGTGTGCAGCTTGTCCATGCATTTGAAGTACTTCATGTGTTCTTTTTTTGAACTGGTAATGTAAGGATGTACTACAACTGTCTCTGGAGGAGTGAGACATCCAAGAATGTTGCCACTGTCCATTTACTCATGCAGAGAGAGGCTGTTGCATCTCATACTAGTTCATTTTCTTGTTATCTTAAAGCTTTTTTTCTGACAGTTTTGTGAGAGAGACTCAGGAGTGCATGGCTGTGCATTTCCTCTTTGTGAATAAGAGGCAGTTGTGTTTCTTTCACTGGAATGCATCATTAAGTAAAACTATGGAAGTAAAACTAGCCTAAGAATGTGGTCTGTGCCTCATCATGTCCCACATAGTTTCTAAAACCTTTGTTTCTCTTTGCTTGGATGGGTAGAAGAAGGAAGCTCTCCACAATAATAACTCTTCTTCTTAGTGTCATGGAAAAGGTTGACCAAAGAGGAAGCCAGGTTTCAAATGTACAACTTCACCTGTTGCAGCTTTTTGGCTTCTGCAGTCAACTGTATTTCTGAAGATACTCCTGCCAAGGAATTCAGAAGATGCAAGACTTGTCTTCCAAGACTCAATCAAGAAGCTTGCGTATAGGAGGATGTGTGTTCTTAATTCCTCTGCTCACAGGGCTCCTTCTGTCCCACCCTTGTTTTAGCAGTATCATGAACTGTATGAGACTCTGGGTGAAATGACTTTAAATGTCTCACTTAACCCAAGCAGATATCAGTAGACGTTGCTGTCTTTTTGCCTGTCTTGTGCTCATCTGTTAGTAACATCTGTCCACAAAATGCCTTGTGTTTAAGACTGATGTTGAAGTCCACGGTAAGCTTTTCTTCTTTAGCAACTCTTATTTTCAAACTAAAACCACTACAGAGTGAGGGTTTTTATTTAATTTAGTGTGAAGTTCTATAATGAAAAGTTTGAGTGGATTTGAAGGTCAAAGGCAGTGTTGGTTTTTAGGATGCTTTCATGAATGAAGATCTTTCCCCAGTGCCCCAATCCATTTGCAGCGTTTTCTTAATGTGGACAGATCACGTGTTTGACTTATCCTCTCCTTTCAGAGGCTCATGAAGCTGCTGAATCTCCTTTGGTAAAAAGTTTGTCTCTACATTATATGGTTTTAAAGTGGAGACCCCATATGATGGGCATTGTGCAGAAGAAAGTAACTGCTGTCACTGTGGCTGATGTGTGCTGCTCTGGAGATTTGAAAATTGGGTGGGGGGTGGGTGGTGTTGCCTATGATTTGCCCTATTAATTGCTTTAAAGATAAGGAATGATGCCTTCATTTGATATCAGAAGTTTACTGGGAAATGGTAGACTTTTAAAAATAGTTATCTGACCAGGGCATGAAGGAAACAAGCCTCTAGAAGTTGTGCCTTTTGGTATCTTTTGGATTTTTCTCCATTCTGTTGCCCTGAGTTATGCAAATCTTTCTTGTCACGATAATTATATTGATTGCTTTAGCTGGGTCCTTGTTCAGGAAGGAGCTATGACAGGTTTTAAGAGAGCAGAGGTAAGAAGCATGTCCTCTTGTGTGATGTGGAGCAGAGTTCAAGGGCTATACAGTGTTTTGATGAAAGTAGGCTGCATACCTCAAGTAGAAAATGAAAGCTTAGCTAGGCTCTGTGCGTTTCTCAAATTATTATATTTTCCTACTGAAGTAGCTTTGTTTTTCCTCGAACTGTCCACACTTTGCCCAAATTTTGACTTTTTACAGGCACCTTGGCATTTTAGTAATGGTCATATCTGTGAGGGTTAACATTTGGGGTTGTGTGGTGGTGGCTTCCCTTGACCTCTAAATATGTTATCTGTCTAGGCAATGGAGAGATAAGGGGATGCTATGGGGTCTTGAAAGTCCAAGCTTGTGGAGGAGCCAAGCCCTTGTTGCAGTGACTCATTGGTAGCTTGAAGAGTATGGTGCTGTTCAGCCCTCTGAGGGTGTCTCTAGGTTGAAGAGCCACAGGTAGGATGGTTTGGTTTTGACCTATCACAAAACATAAGGATTTAATAAAAATGAAGGTTTGAGAGTGCTGTATTATTCCAGACCTCACAAAGGCAGCAGCTTTACAGATGGATTTAAGTGGCTGTATCTTCCCTGTTACCCTCAAAATACTGTCAGAAGAGTCAGTGTACATAATAAAAGCCCCGAAAGCAAAGGGAGGAAGAAACATCTTGACTCCTACTTCATTGGCTGCCACTGATGGACAACAAATTACTTGAAGTTTTAATGTGTGGTAGTTTATTTTACTAACTGAGTTATGAGAGTTATATTTTAACTTAAAAAAATTTTGTTTTGTAATCAAGGAGGTGTTTAACTTTGAAGGAGTGTCCCTGCCTTAGCAGTACTAATCAGAGAATGAATTTTTCATAGCCTGTCTCCTGAGAAAAAATACCTTTTGGTAGAGGTCACTTAGGCTTCACAGTGGTGTAGCATGCCTGAAGTGAGTCTCATCATTGGGCATGCAGTGCAAATAGTTAAACTAATTTTCTGTGCAATCAGCCTCTTGTAGGCAGTGCTGTTACCTAAGGAAATCTTGAGCTATACTTATGCTGCCAAAGAACCTGTGTGTGACTGGGGAGGATGTGGTGGGATCTAGCGAGCTGTAGCATGTGCTTCTCGACGCGGAGCTTAAAGACAGGAGGTTTGTCTCCAGATGTGCAAGATGTTTCTTAGAAGGGTGCTTGCAAGGGTCCTCTTCTGCTGTGACCTCACTGGAAATGTCCTCTGCAACAGTCCAGGGCTGATGAGCCTCCTTCTTGTGGAGCGCGTGGGTTTTCTGTTGCCTTGTCTGGATTTTGCTCTGTAAGTATTTCTGCAGCTGTTCCTAATCCACACATCTTTTACTTGAACACAGATCTGAGTTCTTGAGCACCATGACCTCTGACCATCTGGGAATAAAATGTATTTCTTTGCGTGTTGTGGTTTTTTGTTTTTTTTTGTTCCCATCAGACTCAGTCTGTTCTTCACAGCACAAGTGCCTCTCTTCTCTTCTGCTAACAAGGGGAGTTAATTGCACAGATGGAACCCAGGCTTATGTTGCATTCCTGCCACTGTGAACCAGGCACTAACATTTAGCTTTATGGCCCGTGTTTCAAGACAAGCTCAAGATAAGCTCAACAAATTAGAAGTCCCTGTGGAAGGTCTTTTAAACACATTAGTGTTCGGGGGGGTTTATTTCTGCTGGTGCTGTTGCAGGAGAATATGGTATATAGGAAACTATGATGTTACCACTGATGTATCAGCATGTGCACTTTTTTTTTTTTCAGTGGTTGCTCTGTTCCTGGATGGATGGTCTTTAGCCTGGGTGAAAGGAGTTCTGATCTACAGAGAATTGCCCAAATCTAGGTTTGGTGTGGATACATTGAGGTGCTTTGGAGCCTGATGTAAAGCAGTTTGGCCTCCATTCTAGTGTGTGACTTAAACCAAAGGCTTCAGATTTTGCAGCTGGAAGAATTGAGAAGCCTGGAATCAGTATTATCTTTGAAGGGTCAGCAGAGACCATCCAGTTTCATTTTCTTTGTTCACTGTGTTCCAAAATAATTTTAGGGAGTCACTTCTGCAGGAGACCAGCCGTGCTAAGCCACACTCCCTTCTCAAGTACGTCTGTTTTCTCTGCCAAACTCTATTTGCTTAGAAGTGGTCAATGCGTTTAGTAGTTCCTTGTCCTTCTTGTGTCTCCAGACAAAATGTTTGGATGGACAAGAACTTGCACAACTGTGTATTTAATGCACAACTGTGTATTTAATGCACCTTTGCAGTTTGTGCAATTTATTCTCCAGAGTTGAAGGCACACGTTGACTGTTAACTTGTGACTCCAGAACTGGAGTGCAATTCTCTCGCTGCTTCAAGAAAAAATATTGGAAGAGCTTTGCTTCTGACTTTCCAAAACATATTTGAAATATAATGCAGTGGCAAGCTTTTTTTTTTTTGAAATGGCCTTGTTCCAGCAATGGATTTGTCCAGTCTGTTTATCCCAATTCCTTCCTTGGCTTAATAGGCTGAGAAAGTAAAAACTGTTGTGTGGGTGGGTGGTTGAAAATGGTCCATATGGATATTGCTGTAATTTGGGTTTCATAAATAATGGTAGCTTGTCCATAAGCCTGTAATTGACTGGAAATGCATTAAAAGCTAGCGTGAAGGCACACAGACTGCTACTTAAAATCCATAACGAGAGTCACGTGGGAAGAGGGGGGGTGTCTCGGGGAGAGATGGGGAGGCAAGAGATGTGCAAACTCTGTGCAACGTTAAATGCCGCACTTCAGATGTACCAGAAATTAGTTTTCTTAAATGTTTGTACTGAAGAATGTGAAACTCCTTAGATCCTTGAGAAAATAAAGCTGTCTTGTCTGTGCCCGGGCCAGGTGATAGATTCTAATAGCAACCGTATGCTTTCCAAATAGCTGTGGTGTTAATTATGGTCTCTGTCTGAAAAAAAAATCCGTGCCTGGTGAGTGGGAGGTGGAAGGGCAGCGGCGGGAAGGAGAATAAACCATCAAAATTCCAGAGAATTCAGTGTTTTGTGTAAGGAACATTTCTGGCCCCTCCAGGGCTGTACAGCCAGCAGAGCTAGTCTGGAAGGACATCTTGCTCCTAAAGCTGCTGAACTTGCTGCCACTGCTCAGAGCACTCATATATATATGTTGTATCACTTAATTTGTTCTTAATTAGGCTTAACAACATGAGCTGTGTGGTTTGGATATCTAATTCGGATAGGAGCGAAGCCAGGAGTTAGATCTGTTGTGGGCTAGGAGCACATGTGGAGGAGAAAGCGGGGGAGAGGGGAGGGTGCTGCCTTTCAACAGTCAAGGGAAAAGGCTTCAAAATATTATTTAATAGAACCTAATGGGTGAGGATCATGAGCGATGGAGCTGTTGAAGAGGGTGGAGAGGAAGTGCTTGGGTGGGAGCTGGTGAACCTTCCCTTCAGCAGTGCTGGGTTTGGAGCAAGGGGCATCTGGTGTCTCACCCACACACCTGGCCACCATTCAAAATAACTTTCATACTGCCTTCAGCCAGAGCATTTCTGACTCCGGTCCTTTGGGTTTGCTGAACTTCTTAAACTGAAGCATTGTGTGCGCTTTGACTTCAGGTGTGCTGTTTGAAAACGTGCAAGGGAAGGGCATGGAGCTGCTGGAGGGTGAGGCTCCTTGGAGGCCGTGCGGAAGGAGAACAGACCTTAGGAAAGCCTGTTAACATTCCTGCACTAACTAGCTGTTTGCAAAATGCTTTGTATTTTTTCTTTTTTATTTTATTTTTTGAGGGTGTGGTGGGAGTCATGAATCAGTAACATCTAGTTGGCCTTCATATAAATGGTTTTGTAACCCTCACCACAATTATCTGGTAATAAATTTGTTCGCAAGGTACTGCACTATAATCCAGTAAATTTATTTTCTCGTTACCAGAAGTCGTGTGTTTGCCAGTTGGCCAAATATCATCTTTAAAGAAGATGCAATTTCATTTTCATTTACCTATGTCATCCATCTCCACTTCTGAAAAGATACAGTTGGAGCTGAACAACAGGAATGTTCCCTCTTGCATCTTCTAGTGCCAAAATACCTGAGGGGAAATTAAAACGTAGCGTGACTTGCTCTTTGGTTTGTCACTTTAAGTTGAATGCTCTGAGATTGACTTAAAGGTGACTTAAAACCAGCTTCTTTTTGTTTTTGGCTTTTCTAGGTAAGTAAACTCCTTAGATCAGTATTTTTGTTTGTTACTTTCTTTCTTTTTGGGTAAAAACAACATTGTGGGAGAGTAAACCTTCACATTTTTGTGCTCCTTCGGCTGGGTGAGTGACTTGGTTTCACCCATACCTACTGCATATGGGCCACGGAGCAGCTTCTGGGCATTTGATCCAAGCAGATGAACTTCTTACTGTAACCCAGATCCCCTTTGTCTCGTGTCACGCTGGTGGCGTGAATGAAGTGGAGCCCTCCCCAGAACAGCCGGTGGCATCCTTGGTCGTCTGGGATCTGCCTGCCCTTGCCAGGGGTAAAAGTGCCTTTTTAAAATGAGCTTTTATCGTTTGTGCTGAAAAAGGACTTTGAGGCTTCCTGTGCAGATAGGAACTTTTGTGTTGTATATGGGATCTTTCCAGTCCCTAGTGAATAAACACAGCTGGCTGTTTTGGGAAACGGACTTCACATCTTTGCATCAAAGCTGTACAAATAAGGCGGCGAGCTGTACCGAATGATTAGACAACATTCGCTGACTTTGGCGTTGACTTAGGAGTGATCAAATAAAAAAAAAAAGCTTTTCTTACAAGGTTGCCTTCAGCCTGTGAAAGGGGAAATGAGTTTCCCTTCCTCCCCTCTTTGGAAACATGACTAGAACAAGCAGCCTCGATGACTTATCGATGTTGGATTATCATGCAATAATTTACTGGGCAGCCTTTTGCTGCCCGGAGCCGCCCACGCACACATCAATGGTGCCTTTGTTCAGGAGTGCTGGAAGAATGCATGATCTAATGGGGTGGTGGGAGTCTGCCTTCATTCCAGAATACTCAAGGCTGTGCTCATTCCTGCAGTGTCCCAAACTCGTTTCCTTCCTCTGTCCCTGTCTTAGTACAGGCACCCAGCAAAAGTAATACATGTTTGTTACATCTCCATCGAGCTTTCTTAAAACCCTTAAACCTTAAAACCCAACCTTTCTTAAATCCTGTCTGTGGTGGAGCCACATGCCAAAGTCTTTGATTCAGTGAAGTGTGGTTTATGATGGGATCATGTTAAAATCCTTCAGGTGTTTCTTGTTCATGACATACATACCTAAAACTGCAGGCTTTTTAGATGAGGACAAGAAAATAAACGTAAGGTTTATTATTAGTAGTTCGTGTTCCCATAATGGCCACCATTTGGCATGAGAGCTGTCATCCATGCTCCTGCATAGAGTTATTTCCCCAGTGAAGAGCATCAGAAAATGAAATCCTTGATTTTCTTTCTTCAGCTCTTGGATATCCCATTTGCTTGTACAATACCAGTGCTTTCATTTTCCTCCTCCACATATTTTCCCAGAGAGTGAGGGTGTAGTTGTAAAGGACATTCTGCTCTAGAACTACAATAATAATTTTTTGCTTTCTGTCATAAGTTTGGCTTTTTCATACATGTGTGATGCAAGCGACATAACTTACTGCTTATGTGTCTTGCAGGTGTTGGGCTGTTGTTAACAAACATTTTATTCCAAAAGAGCAAGTGACTCGGGATGTTTCTCACTCTCCTCTCGTCCTTATAAACACTCATCCTTATAAACTCCTTATAGACTCCTTTCATCCTTATAAACCTGTTCTTGTTGCCCATCTGCATGCTGGAAAATCCCGTCCCATTCCACGGAACGGTATAGCTCATTCCCTTTAAATTGTCTGTTTGCTTGTAGCTTTTCCAGCAGTGTTCTGGGTGGTGGGGAGAGCTGGTGAGGTAGGAGTAAGAACAAGGTGGATCAATGGCACGGGGCACATTCCAGACTAGTAAACTAGGAAAGCTGGGTTGTTTTTTTCTGGGAAGGATGGAGAAACAGGTCAGACAAGAGCAAACTAAAATGCCAATGGTAGTTGCGTCTTCTCTGGCCTGCCCCTGCAAAGTGGAAATGAAATCCAGTCAAAAAATAGTAAGCAGGCTGTGTTCTTTTACTGATTCATTTTCAGTTCTTTTAACCTTGATGTGGAGGTAGGTTGTTGGCAAGTAGCTGTGTGAAAAAAGCTACCTTGAAACAGGAGCCAACCAGAAGAGAAACCATCAAAGTTTAACCATTTCATTACTACTTGGGGAACTTTGCTGAAAACAAATCTGCCAAGACTTTGTTCTTTGCCCAGTACAATCTTCTTGGGTGGATTTTTTTTATTTTATTATCTTTTCCTGGGCAGCAAAACTCAGCAGCTCTAATTTAAAGCTGGCAGGATACTCCGAGGGATCAGCAGGCATGCAGAAGAGGTAGCGTGGTTTCTTCCCGTGTGCAAGGGATGCGAGTGGGCCAATCATGAAGAAGGCGAGTGTCGTCTGGGCTTATCTCATCCAGGCATCTGCTCACAATTCAGTGCCTGTAGTCAGCATGCCAGCTGGCGGGACATTTTCCTGATGTAAATTATCCATCAGTTCTGAGGGGTCTGAATACAAGGAGGCCTTTTGTGTATAGGGACAAATTCCTAACTTGGGACAGAAAAGGAGGAGTCTCTGAAGATCTAAATAGCATTTGCTTGCACTTTTCTGCTCTCTGTTTATCAGCATGGTGCATTTCTTTGGGGACCTTAAGATAAAGAATTAGGTGATAACCCTGCTGAGGAAGGTCTTTAATTGCTGATGCCAATCTGGTAGCTGTGGTCAGCCCGACAATGTGAGCAGGTTGTTGGGAAGTGTCCCCTGCATCGAGCAATGCCAGACGTTTCCAGTGCTGCCGCTGCTGCCTCTGCAGGCACCCAGACTTGTGCACTTGGTTGGATCTATAATTGCAGTACTGTCTTGAAGGCTTCTGTGTGTGCTTACTTGAGAGAAAGATATTATGGGGTGTTCTGCATCCGGATAAATTATCCAAACGGGCTGATTATCTTGTCGCTTGCTGGAGAACAGCTTTATGCCTCAGAAAAGATGCAGTTTTAAAATGTGTGGCTTCTGATTTTGAGCTCTGGATGCTTTAAATGTGTGTCAGGGTGTGCTCCCGAAGTGCTGAGCTCATGGTTGCTAATTACTGCAGGTCTTTTTTTTCTACTTCTGAACTTCTATAGCAAACATCTGGAGTTCTTCCTGCAAAAGAGATCTGCCACTTCTCAGTACACAAAGGGAAATATTATCTGATACTTGACACTATCAGATTCTTCTAAGCCAAACTGAGATCAAAGTAATTGCCTGCTTCTAGGAACAGGAGAACAATGACTTTTTGTCTTCCAAATGAAACGTTTAAAATTGCCTTTCACCTGGTTATTGCTGTCGCTGTTCCTCGGTGTAACACCGGTCTATGTTTATTTTAGCCCGGCAAGACTCGAAAGTAACGCGGGCAGATTATTTTTACTAGAAAATTGCTCTGCAAGCTCAAAGAGCCCAACTATCTGCCAGGGCTACTAAGCACAGCGTTTACGTTCATTATCAACAGCGGGGAAACCCATTTGAACAGTGAGTCAGCTGCCCGTGGGTGGACTCTCTTGTTCCAGCAGTGTTTGCCCACGGCGCGCGGAGAGGGCGCGGGTGCGCAGCCGATCCGGGTGCAGTAACTGCGCGCCATTCACAGCGCTTCCCAAGCGCTTCCACTGGCAGAGGAAAAAGGCCTTGTTCACCTGGGTTGCTCGGGCCGGAGGGTTTGAATGCATTTTGAATGCGTTTTCTTTGGCCTGCCCCGTAAAAGCAAAGATGGGAAAAGGGAGGCTTCTTTCTGTTTAGTACAAGAGATTTCTGTAGGAAATGGTTTTGTGCTGGCCAGTGTCATTTACACGGGTTGTGCCTGTAGCAGAGATGTGTGGGTTTGGTGTGTGTGTGTTCGTTTTTTCACGGAGCTGTAGGAGACCTTATGAGGGAGCACGGATCATAATCCACTTACAAAGGAGAGGGGGGAAAAAAAAGTTCTTTTTCAGGGCATGCAGGCTGTGACCTGGCTTTTTTGCTAGAGCAGAAAGTTGTGTGTGGAGTGAGAGCACACGCCCAGCCCCCTCTTCATTCCCAGGATTCTTTTGAAGCGTTTCCTCCCCGAAGTCATCTCGATGAAGCTTGAACTCGGGAGGTTTTGCTTCATGCTAGAGGAATGCAGTACTAGTAAAAGAAAACTAACCACCCCGGGTCAAAGTAGCATGGTGTTCTTGACTATTCATCTGGCACAGTTTAATTGAATGATCTTCATGCTGTTAGCTCGGGCTGCTTTTTATTTTTTCCCCTCTTCACTCGTGGCATGGCTGCTCTTGGCTGTTATCCTCCCTGTTTTCATTTGTCAAGAAAATGGCCCAAAGAAATTCTACCAGAGCAGGCTTTCAGCCTCATATTTTGCTTTATTTCAGCACATGAGCTCAAATAAAACATTCTTGTTAAGCTGATGACAGTTTTATCAGGGATAAAATGACAATGGTAGGTCTGGTTTTAGTTGCCACCCATCCAGGGTGTTGGTGACCTTCTTAGACAGGCTGGTACGTTGCAGTTTAACATGTTTACTAAGGTTTTTTCCTGCAGAAAAAGAGGAGTCATTTGCTTCTGGGGCTTCTTGCCTTTATCTGGATAAGATGGGGAGTATATCCTGTGTTTGTTGACCACAGGCCTGAAAAAGGTAGTTGTGCATGTCCAGCCTGTTGGCTTGTGCTCTCACCTTGAGTTTCTGCATGCACATGCTCATCACTTCTGAAGCATGCTTGGCCTTCAGTGAGGAGCTCTCTTCTGGAGAGGAGACCATGTAGCAGGAGAACTGGGAAATGTGGGAGGATCAGATTTGTACATGTGATGTCTGCTTCTTGCCTTGCACTGATGATTCCCAAGAACAATTCTTGCAAATAAATGCAAACAGAATTAATCTCTTATATTGGGCAGCAAGGGGAGGATGCACTTTTAAGCAGAGTTCCAATGTTTGATGTTGATCGTTTGGAGTTTTTAACTTGTGGAAACAGTTTGTCCTTAATAATGTGATTGCTTCTCACTTAGTATGCTGTGTGTAAGATCTCCTTAAATAACTTGACCCCAAACCAACCATGAGGTATTATTGAGCAGGAGTCCACAAGTTGGGAATGTCTGGCTTCCAGTCTCGTGCTTAGGTCATCCGTAACCTCACATGTGATATAAATAGGAAAGGGTATTTTGTGGGAATATTTGGGGTGGGGGTGTTATCTGTAAAATGCCCCAGCTGTCTTGCATGTCACCCACAGAGTCTCCTTTTTGGTAGGTTGAGGTATTGGCAGATTTCTTTGGCTTTAAACAGAAGATTGGTGGTGGTCTTATCCTTGGACTTATAGGTGTTAAGTTTTTTGGGTGCTCTATATATTGATTTTACTTTATTTTCTTTATGATATGTTTATTTCTGTCCCCTTTGCTGTGCTTCTCCTGATACTTTAGTGTTTCCAGCAGCCAGAAAGGACAAAGTTGCCTCCCTTGCGCCAGCTGGGTTCTGGGTGGTACGTGCCTAATGCAGACTGGTTCCAGTTTGACTGGTGGGTGGCCCACAAGCGAGAACCATGATTCACGACGCAATTCGTTGCCATCAAGGTTTTTGCGTGTGTGCTGTAAGAGGTACGCTGGTCTGGTTGCCTGGTGCCACCCTGTCTGCTTCAGCTTGTGAAGAGAGCCACTCTTCAGCAGGGTTAAAAATTAACACGGTGGAGTTAATTCATTTTCTAAGTTGAGGTTAAATCCATGTGACTTCTATAGGCAGAAAAAAAAAGTTTTATAATCACTTGAAACTTTTCTAGTAGCTGCTTTTTTTTTTTCTTTTTTTATTTTGGTCAGTGAAGGGACTAATGGTGGCTGCAACCTCTCCTTAGAGCAATGTTTTTCTTGGAGGTGGTGGAAACATAGAAGAGCGTGACAGGGACTAAACAGCCAACGTTTTGTGCCAGACAAACCTCATGTTGTTGTAGCAAGTTGCCTACATGCATTGGGGTGTCCTGATCATACAGAGTCTCCTTGCCAAGGTGGAGCCAGAGCAGCCGGCCTGCAGCTGTGTGCCGCCTCCTGTGCTCCTTGGTTGCTTGGTGGAGGAAGGTGGCTGAAGCATCTATGGTGTTCTCACCCTCATAGATTTTCTTGAGGGTGTGAATCCCCTGGGAGGTTGGTTTATGCTCATGGGGGTCAATGCTCAAGCCGCTGGAGAAGAATCCATGAGGGAGGATGATCTGCTGACTGCCACAAACCTGTTTAGGAGATGAATAGAGGGCAGGGAGGTGGGTTTACATTTCTTCTCTAAGGATAACATGGCTGACTTGTAAATCATTACACTTTGATCTGAAATGTGTCTTGGTGACTTTAATCATATGGTCTGGCAAATTTAAACCTTGTTTTTTTTCTCTCCAGGGAATTAGAAGAGGGTGTGCTCAGTAGTTCAGTGCTGGAGAAAAGGCTTCAGGAATAGTAGATAGAGTTTGGGATCTTGTCTATTTAGAGAGGAAGCAGAGGTAAAAAACAAGTTCTGCAGTATGACTTTCACCTCTCTGGTTAATCATGTTTCTCCCATGTGTGTATTTGGAAGCAATACTATCAAATGGCATGGTAAACTTGGACCTGGCCTTAGATACACACAGACTTGATGTAGTCTGTCGTCCCTTGGGGTAAGGGCACTGTTGGTGGTGTCTGCAGAAGAGAATTGCAGCTTGTGAGAGGTGTTTGGTTGCACAGAAGTCAGTAGGTCTGTTTGTTTATCTACTTGGCCTGCCCTCGACTTCTGCCTTCAGTTCCTTTGCGTTGTCTTTGCCAGGAGATACAGTGCATAGGATTGGAAGGGATATTTCTGATGCCGCTGGACGCTGCTGGATAGTACTAGAGGAAATCACAGAATCCAGCGTGGTAGATGTCAGAAGGGACCTCTGGGGATCATCTGGCACAACCCTCCTGCTCAAGCAGGGTGCCCAGGATTGCATTGTCCAGGCGGGGTTGGAATCTCTCTCCAGAGGAGACTCCACAGCTTCTCTGGGTAGCCTGGGCCAGGCTCTGCCACCCTCACAGGAAAGCAGCTTTTCCTTGTGGTCAGCCCATACCGCCTGGGTTCCAGTTTGTGCCTGTTGCCCCTTGTCCTGTTACTGGACACCACTGAAAAGAGTCTGGCTCCATCCTCCTGACCCCTCCCCTTTAGCTATTTGATCAGCATCAATCAGATCCCCCCCCTCAGCCTTCCTTTCTCCAGGCTAAACAGCCAGGACTCTCAGCTTTTCCTTGGCTCCAGTCCTTGCTGCATCTTTGTAGCCTCCACTGGACTCTCCAGTAGTTCCTTGTCTCAAACTAGGGAGCCCAGAGCTGGGCACAATGCTCCAGATATGGACTCCCTAGAGCAGAGTAGAGGGGGAGGGGAACCTCCCTTGAGCTGCTGGGCAGACTCTTCTTAATGCATTTGGAAGATGTTTCTTCCGAAGACAGAGCTGCAGCGCAACTCTTGCCATTCTTTCTTTTAAGTCTCTTTTTAAGTCTTTCTCATCTCTTTCTTCTCATCCACAGGAAAGGCCTTTGACATCACGTACGTGCGTCTAAAGTTTCACACCAGTCGGCCGGAGAGCTTTGCAATCTACAAACGCACAAGGGAAGATGGTCCGTGGGTGCCCTACCAGTATTACAGTGGCTCCTGTGAGAGCACGTATCACAAAGTGAACCGGGGCTTTATTCGGACTGGGGAGGACGAGCAGCAGGCACTCTGCACAGATGAGTTCAGTGACATCTCCCCTCTCACTGGGGGCAATGTGGCCTTCTCAACGCTCGAGGGACGTCCCAGTGCCTATAACTTTGACAACAGCCCTGTGCTCCAGGTATGTCAGCGGGACTAAGTCCGATGGGTGGTCCAAGTTGAGTATTTCTGTTCAGTCATTATGGATGGTGACTTTGGGCTGACTGTGGGCTATGCTACGGCCCTTGCCTGTACAAAGGACTTTCAGTGTTGTAAGTTGGGAAGGACAAGCCACAGAGACACTTCTGAAGGAAGAGTTATGCTCTTGACTCTGTAAGCTTATGGTGCAAAAGGTAAAAATTGGTGGCATTAAGGATGATTTGTCATGAGGCATCACAGAAGTCTTTAGAGGATGGGTGCAAATCTCTGCCTGCTTAGAAAGCAGCTGTTGGCATTTCGCTGTTGAGGAAGGTAAAACTTAAGTCAGATGAGTGTTTGAGGCATGTACATGTATATTTTGAGCACAAAAATTTAAGAAATGTGAGCTTCTTCTAAACAAATAAAGGGTTATTGGAAACCCTGAGCTGTCCTCTGATGCGTATGTTGGAGCGGGGAGCTCGATTGTCTCCACAGTATTTTTCTCTTGCAGGCAGCCTGGCGAGGGGGTTCGGTCAGGGTTTTTTATTGTCAGCATTCACAACGCCAGTTGGGCAGTGGTCAGGAGCATGCTAAGAACAACAGTTTATCCAATTTACTTGCCACTTTCTGTCTTCTGCTTTGTGATTTCTCCAGCTTACATTGCAATGAGGAGCTAAAGCTGTGGGGTTTGCTCCATTGGGGCTAGCCTCCCTCCTTCTGGGGCTGTGATCTCCACTTAGTCCCTCGCCTCTTACAGTATCAGGAGCAGGGTGAGATGTGAACACCCAGCAGATCCCCTGGCAGCGAGCAGGAGAGCAGAATCAGGGAGGGGGTGAGGGGTTGCTTCTGTAAAGGAAAATAAAGATTAATGGGAAAGGAAGAAGAACTGAAATGGAAGAGAACCAGTTTGGCCACCTTGCTAGTGTAGGAAACAGAGTCTAATTGTTAAGGTGAACAGAGGGATTTCAAGTCAGTGATATGATGTGTAGTTTTCTGATAAACTTCTCTATGTGGAGAATAGAAACCTGACTGCCAGCTTCCTAAAATACGTACAAGCCTCTGGCATAGCTTTTCAGAACTGAAGGAAAAGTGTATTTTGTGCTCAGCATTTCCATGTGTTTATGCCAGTGTTTGTAATTTGGTAAATCTTACTGTACTGACAAACAGCATTGTTGTACATACAGGGATTGTTTCCTTGCATTCTTTTTTATGGTGTTTGAAGGAAAATGGCATTACAAAAGCTGTAATAAAACCAAGGAGCTACTAAGGACAGCGGTGTCTGAAGATGGTGTGAAGTTTAGGGACAGGCTATGCTTGACGGCTGTTGCCAGAGGAGGGGAGGGTACTGTGGTGAAGATGCTGTGTAAATATTATGAAAAGCTCTTGTGTTTTAAGGCAGATCGGCCTGTCTGATTTTCTTACTCAGCCTCCCCCAGCCTCATTCATCTGTCTGTGTCTTTTCATCTGGTGGTGTGTCTGCAGACAAGCATACCCTAAAGTTTTTTCTGTTCATGCCGTGTAGGTTTGCTGGAAAACCGCAGTCAGATCTGTACAATTAGCAAGCTCACATTAATTGCCTGCACGGCACTTTTTGCTGGAGAGGTTACCTGCTGCTTCCCAACCAAGACCAGCCCAGATGCAGAGGCATTAGAAAGGAGCTCCAGAAAGGAGCAGGGTCCAGAAAAAGCATCCAAACCAAGAGGATGTGGTGTGAGGCCTCTTGGGCAGGGCCATGTGAACCTCTGAGGTGCAGAGGGGAAAATGGTGAGGAAGGAACTTGCTGATTGATGACTCGAGTTTGTGAATCCAGTGGCTAATTATGCAGCACTGGTATGTGCTTGAGGGGGATGTCTGATATTTAATCTGATGGGATCTCTGTCTGCTCTAGGAATGGGTGACAGCTACAGATATTAGAGTGACCCTCAATCGTCTGAACACGTTTGGAGATGAAGTCTTCAATGACCCAAAAGTTCTCAAGTCTTATTACTATGCGATTTCTGATTTTGCTGTGGGTGGTAGGTGAGTAGACAATAAACCTCTGTACTCATTTAAAGCTTTTGGTCAGGATTATTAGAGTGCTTTCAAGATTTTTATTATACTCTAGTGGTACCATTAGGCTCTGGTCTTTATTGACTGTCCTAAACCATAAATGCAGTAGAAGGCATCTTATGAAGCTTGCAAATACTGTTTATAACCTTTTGTGGCTATAATTTCAGGGCAGACAGAGATTAAGGTTTGTTTGGGTTTTTTTTTCCCTTGATTAGCTCATATGTTAAGTGATTTGGGATGGTAGAAGGTGAGAGGAGTGACAAATGTAAAGCAAAAGAAAAAAAAAAATTTTTTTTTTCTACCCTGTACTTTGTGTGTGTTTTAACATGTTATTAATTGTTCTCTGCCTATTTCTGTAGCCTGGAATAACAGTAAGTAGAAAATCTCAGCATCTGCTTCACATGTGTTTTGGGAGGTACCTTCTCTGAAGACCTGAAGCATTGTACAGCACCGCAGTTGTCCGTTCCTTTTGCCAAAGCGTATTGCAAAACGCTTAAATCTTGGAGTCGCTGATGATAAAATGTCTTCATAACCAGTCCTGAGACCTGTGCAGTGTTTTGGACTGTTTGTAGAGGGCAGTCCTGAGACTGGGATTTGTACTGGCTGCACCACTGGCCTGTGGAGATCCCTGAGCCTTCTGTATTTGTCACCGTTATGTTATTTAATTACTTACTGATACATGCACAAGTTTTCTTCTGGGTGCTCGTGAAAGAAAGGCTACAAACAATATACCCACCTAAAGCTGACAAAAATCTTTGCCTCTCCTGCTCAACTTACTCTGGTTTAGTGATAGACTGCAAAAGGATTGGTAAATGTTCTTGTGTTTCTAAATTCCTGCCTTGAGGATGCCGCACTTCTTTGTTTCACAGAATGGCTTGGGTTGGAAAGGACCTTCAGAGATCACCCATTCACCTGCCCTGGTCAGGGACATCTTGTGCTAGATCAGGTTGCTCAAAGCCCCATCTAGCCTGACCTTGAACATTTCTAATCAAGGGAAATCCAGTTTTGCTAGGCAGCCTCTTCCACTGTCTCACCACTCTCGCTGTAAAACATCCTTATGTCAAGTCTAAACCTACTGTCTTTCAGTTTAAAATCGGTGCCACTTGTCCTATCACTACAGGCCCTGGTGCAACACACAGAATTGTGGCTTGGAGGGGATTGGAAGTGAATTCTGGAGATTGTCTCATCCATCCCCCCTGCTCCAGCAGGCTCACCCAGAGCACATTGTCCAGGCAGGTTTGGAATCTCTCCAGAGAAGGAGACTCCACAACCTCTGTGGGCAGCCTGGGCCAGGCTCTGGCATCCTCACAGCAGAGAATTCTTTCCTTGTGGTGGTGGTGTTTGTGTGTGCTTTGTTTGTTTTGGTTTGGTGTTTTTTTTAACACTCTTCTATGTTTTATTTATGTCTTTTCTTATGTTACAAAAAGTATCTCTTCATCTTTCTTGTAAATGTCCTTTGGACATTGAAAGACCTCAGTAAGGTCTCCCTAGAGCCTTNCCCATTCACCTGCCCTGGTCAGGGACATCTTGTGCTAGATCAGGTTGCTCAAAGCCCCATCTAGCCTGACCTTGAACATTTCTAATCAAGGGAAATCCAGTTTTGCTAGGCAGCCTCTTCCACTGTCTCACCACTCTCACTGTAAAACATCCTTATGTCAAGTCTAAACCTACTGTCTTTCAGTTTAAAATCGGTGCCACTTGTCCTATCACTACAGGCCCTGGTGCAACACACAGAATTGTGGCTTGGAGGGGATTGGAAGTGAATTCTGGAGATTGTCTCATCCATCCCCCCTGCTCCAGCAGGCTCACCCAGAGCACATTGTCCAGGCAGGTTTGGAATCTCTCCAGAGAAGGAGACTCCACAACCTCTGTGGGCAGCCTGGGCCAGGCTCTGGCATCCTCACAGCAGAGAATTTTTTCCTTGTGGTGGTGGTGTTTGTGTGTGCTTTTTTTGCTTTGGTTTGGTGTTTTTTTTAACACTCTTCTATGTTTTATTTATGTCTTTTCTTATGTTACAAAAAGTATCTCTTCATCTTTCTTGTCAATGTGCTTTGGACATTGAAAGACCTCAGTAAGGTCTCCCTAGAGCCTTTTCTCCAGGCTGAACAGCAGCAGTTGTGTTCTCAATTTTGTTGTGACTGTCTGCTTCCAAATTTGTGTCTGCAGATTTTCAGATTCAGGCTTAGCTTTGGGGATCACTTTGTGAGTGACCTGGATCCCTGGAGTTTAAACACCTATTTCTTGTCTCTCATTAACCAGATGCAAATGTAACGGGCACGCGAGTGAGTGCGTGAAGAATGAGCTTGGGAAGCTGGTCTGCAACTGCAAACACAACACCTTTGGGGTTGACTGTGAAAAATGTCTTCCTTTCTTCAATGACCGTCCATGGAGAAGAGCGACAGCAGAGAGTGCCAACGAATGCTTGCGTACGTGTGGCCACACTCACCTGGAAACCTCTCAGGGGTTGGGTCTTCTGCCTCTGTTGGCATCCAGAAGCTTCCCCTGCATGGTTTAAAGTTGTCTCAGTTGCAGTTAGCCAGTGTTAAGCACAATTCTGGTGTTTTTCAGCAGATTTCTGTTAGACTGATGGTCATTCCACTCCCATCCTGTAGAAGCTTTCTGGTAGATCCCTAGAAAGGGGCATCTCCTTAGTGGCGAAGGATGGGAGCAGCCTTCAGGAACAAGATGTGCTGCAAAAATGTACTGGCTTGTGCTTTATTGAACCCATAAAAAAAAAAAAAAACAAAACAAAACAAACAACAACCCACACCTGTATTTAGTGTGCTGGAATACAATTGGCCTCCAAAAAGCTCTTCATTTAGCATCTGCTGACTTCCCTTTGTATTTGGGTTATTGGTTCTTGCAGTTACTTGCTGACTCTTTAATCCAATTTTGAGGCTGTTGCAACAGTTTTGGACCACAAATGTGTATCTCTGCAACTGTGTGCCAATTCATTTTGTTAGGTTTTGTGTACAGACCACAGCTCCTGGTAGTTTACTTTATGGGGAAGCTTTTTAGACATAAAAGCTTTCTTCCTGTCTGACCTCTGGGTGTGTTGATCGGTCCCAGCTGCTGGTCAAGACCTGTGACTTCCCTTGACACGCCAGTGAAATCCCTGTCTCCTGCTCCCTAGACTGAAGGGGATTTGTAATCCAGGGGAGAAACTCTTCTCACAGCATGGACTCAGCCTCACTGTTACCTTCTCATGCTTGTTTGTTTGAGTTCAAGAAGGCAGCATTTCAGCTACAAACAGCAGTCTGAAGCAGAAAGGAGTAGGTTAGAAAAAGCTGATTTTTCTTCTGGATATAGATGAGAGGGGTCTCAAGGAGCCCGTTTCATCATTACAGCCTTTGATTCCTGCTCCCCATATCCAGCCACCACAAAAACGTGCTTAGCCCTTTTTCTTGTCTTCAGTGCACAAATGCCTTAGGGGGCCTGTGTGTAGTTCTTGGGATGGTTAAAGGCTCCTACTCCAGCTCCACTACAACTTCATACCAAGCTTTGCACAGCGGGTTTTGTGACTGTTGGGGTTGTCTGGCCGCATGTGCCAGTGATGGTACCCTTGTTTTTCCAGCTTGTGACTGCAATGGGAGGTCACAGGAGTGCTACTTCGACCCTGAGCTGTACCGCTCGACAGGCCATGGGGGCCACTGCACAGGCTGCTCCGATAACACTGACGGCGCCCACTGCGAGAGGTGCAGGGACAGCTTCTATCGCCTGGGCAGTGAGGAGGGGTGTCTGCCCTGCAGCTGCAACCCCGTTGGTAAGGAGTGGCAGCAAATGCTTCTGCTGGCAAATTTCCATGCACAAAAGCTTGCTCTTCTCATTTATGCAGCTTATTACAAACTATAGGGTAAAAAGAGGGATTTTAAAATTCTTTCCTTTTTTCCCCCCCCTGTGTAGAGAATGTTTCTTGGGTTGTATTTTGGTTGAAATTATCCTTGGTTCTGACTGGGCTCAAGGTGGCAGGGGAAGCTAGTTCACTGCAGCAATTACTCCTTCAAATATGTTCTGAAATAGATTTTTATTTTGGGGGGTTATTTGTGTTGGGTTATTTTTCTTTATTTTTTTTTCCACTGCATATGTGTTACCCTGGACACTCCCAGTACTAAAGAGTTCATTTAAATTCTTAATAAACAAGATGATGCGAGTGGATATTTATGGAAGTTCTTCATACTGAAGAATTGTAGTGAACTTTAATTGCATCAGTTTGTCCTACTCAGTCTCCAAGCACTATAAATACAAACCATTGAAACCTTAAACACAAAAGGGGGTGGGAATGAGGGGAAAAAAAATGAAGTAAACTCAAAATATGTATTTAAACTTCTTTTTAAAACAAAACAAAACCAAAAAAAGGAAAAAAATCTGTCAGGAGAACAAATCTTTTGTCATCAAGGAACCACTACTTGACCTGATGGAGTAATCCTGTAGCTACTCCAGCCTGCAGCAAATAAGGGGGAAGGAGACAAAAGGGTAACAGATAATAAGTTATGATGTGAAGTTCCAAAATAGAGTAGCTGGAATAAGTAATTGCTTGTAGCATACACTAAAAGCAGCCAGTGAGAGGTCTGCCAGGGTACATCTCCTGTCTAATTTGGTCAGAGAGTTGTCCAGTTGTGAAGTTTTTGACCAAGAAAGGCCTCTTTCTTCCTCTGTCTGCTGTCCCAGCTCCTCATGTCAGACCTTATTTTAAGAGGGGTGAGGGGTGGTGTCAGCTGAGAGGGTCGAGAAGAAGCAGGGAGGTGACTTCTCACGTCTTCAAGGGCAAATTTCAAAAGGCTTTATAACTTAGCCTTCAGCTTGTATCTGTGGTACACTGGCACCCAGGGCATATTTGAAGCTCCTGGATAGGTTTAGATTCTTATTTTTTATCCAAATACTTTTCTTTTTTTTTTTTTTTTCCCCCTATCATGGTTGTTTTCAGTCAAGTGCTNGTTGTATGTGGGACTCAAAGAGGATTTGAAGTGGCTGTATATGGTAAAGGTTTTGTGAGGAGTTCTGTCCTGTCCAGCCTAATTGTCTTAGAATTCTTCACTTGGCTATAATCTTCTGGTGTGGATTGAAGTGGAAAAGGAGAAACTATTTCTGTATATTAAAATATTTTCCTCTTGGTAGTTAACTCTTAACAGTGCCGACAAATTCTAGGCTGCTGGCTGCAGCAGCGCTTGGGAGAAAGCATTTTGTCTGCCATGGGCTAAAGAAACCTTCTGCTGTTTTTTGTACAAGTCTGCTTGGAGATCAGTACTGAGGAAAATGTCCTTCCAAAAAATGAGTTTTGCTGAAGAGTTTGTTTGGGTTAATAGGGGCATGGGCAGCCTCAATCCGAGGAGTCAGTTTAGTCTTTAAATCCAACTGGGAATCAAGGGAGGAACTTGGAGCAAAGGGAGAGGTCAGGATATCCCCTGGGCAAGGGGAGATGGTGATTAGGGAGTAAAGGTGCAATTACAGGGAAAAAGGCATGGAATTAGAGGCATGCAAAGGACACTGAGGATAAAACAGGAATAAGGGTGAGAATGCAATTTGAAGTTTATATATGAACAGGTTGGTTGGTAGGAATACTTAAAAGCAGAATATAGTTTGGAAGACTAATGATTCATCTCTCTGGGGGAATGCTGAGGAAAATGCTGAGGGAAAAATCCCTCTGAGCTACAGGCTATCCTCAGGTGAGCTGTCACTCATTGGCACAGAGCTGTGCTTCCCACTTTCTTCTCCCATATGTCTTGCCCATTTTGTAAGGTTGATTGAACCGAGTGGGTCTGCTGAGGTGCCTGCCCCTGCTTTCCCCCCAGGCTCCCTCAGCACGCAGTGCGACAGCTACGGCCAGTGCAGCTGCAAACCCGGTGTGATGGGCGATAAGTGTGACCGGTGCCAGCCAGGTTTCCACTCGCTCTCTGAAGCTGGGTGCAGGTAAGGGGGAACTGCTGCTCTCTAAAAGAAAAGCAAAATGCCTTCTTAAAGCTTTCTCTTTTTATCTCTTATGAGTTACCGTCTCCCCCACTCTTTCAGGCCCTGTTCTTGCAATCTGGCGGGCAGCACAGGGGAATGCAATGTTGAGACGGGACGATGTACGTGCAAGGACAATGTTGAAGGCTTCCACTGCGAGAGGTGAGTTTCTCTTCCCGTGGCTTTGTTTCAAAAATGAGAAACATTCAAGCAATAGCCTGGGGTAAGCATCAGAGAAATTAATTCTGTTTCTTTTATATCTTAAGATGCAAACCTGGATTTTTCCATCTGGATGCCTCCAATCCACGGGGCTGTACCCCTTGCTTCTGTTTTGGACACTCCTCCGTCTGCACCAGCGCTGTTGGCTACAGTATCTACAGCATCACCTCCAACTTTCAGTTTGGTAAAATTGAGGCCTCCTTTTTATTGGGTTGGACTGCAGACTCAAGTCAGAAGCAATTTAAAAAACCTGCTCCTTCCTCTTGTTGCAAGACTGCAAACTTTGAACAGGAGGGTCCAGGATCCCTCTTTTGGAAGTGCTGCGTTACTTTTGAAGCTTCTGAGAGCTTCCATGTCAGCAGCTCATTTGTTTCGCTCTGGAGGAATGAACTCACAGCTCTGGCCTGGGGCACCCAGCACTAATGTACACTATGCAGCTGCAAGTGGGAATTGCAAATACTCACCTTTTATAGCTTGAGAGAGGTACTGTCAAGGAGGCATTTCCTCAGTTGTAGAACCAAATGAGGAGTTTCTGATTGGGAGGATTAGAATCACTCTAGATTTGGGGTTTTCACAGAATCATAGAATTGTTTTGGTTACAAGAGACCTTTAAGATCATGGAGTCCAGCAGTTAACTCAGCACTGCCAGGTCACCCCTAAACCATTCCCCTCAGCATCACATCTACACAGCTTTTAAACCCCTCCACCACTGATTCCTCAGCCACTTCTCACAAGACGTGCTCTAGACCCTTTCCCAGCTTTGTTGCCTTTCTTTGCACACACTTCCCAACACCTCCATGTCCTTGGAGTGAGGGACCCAAAACTGAATCCAGTTGTGATTCTGATGGGTCTGTAAGCTCAGCAAAAATCTTTTTTCATACAGCCAGTTTCTTGTGTATGCATGTTTTCATGCTGCGTAGTCTGAAAAGAACATATTTTTAATTAAAATTCCACAGGAGAACAGCTTGTACAAAGGCTGAAATTCTCATCAAGCCATAGGGGACTGCAGGTTCTGCCATCCCTGCTTAAGCTCTTTAAAAAAGAAGATTTTGAACAAGTACTTGTCAGAGGGCTCAAAGTTCAGAAGGTTCAAGTCGACACTCAAGTTCGGGGCTTAAATTGGAAAGATGATGTTTGTACTGACGTTCCTCTGCACAGGCACTTCCTGGAGTCTGTTAGTGCCAGCGTACAGGCTGTAGATTAGTTATATATGAGCAGTGTTCAGTATAACACAAGAAGTGTGCTCAAAACTACATCTTCAAAGGGTATTAATTCTTACACGTTTGATTTTTCAGGAGATGATGAGTGGCGTGCTGAGCAGCGTGATGGCTCTGAAGTCCTGCTCCAGTGGAGTGCGGAGACCCAGGATATCTCTGTTATCTCTGACACCTACTTCCCCATGTATTTCGTTGCCCCACGTAGGTCATTTGAGGAGCAAAGCTTTCTGTTCTTCTTGTGCCCTTTCTATTCTGTCCTCTAACTAAGGTTTTATTCCCCTTTCAGAAAAGTTCTTGGGCAAACAGGTTTTGAGTTATGGGCAAAACCTGACCTTCTCCTTCCGTGTGGACAGACGGGATACACGCCTCTCTGCAGAGGACCTGGTGCTGGAAGGGGCTGGGTTGAGAGTGTCCGTGCCACTCATTGCCCAGGGCAACCCTTACCCCAGTGAGAATGCGATGACTTACACCTTCAGGTGAGAGGCCTCCCCTGTGGTGCCCCTGGCCTTGGAGCTCTTGGGAAAACAAGCGGTATTCCTTTTAGCTCAGAAGAGCAGCAGGTTAATTGGAAGCTCTCTGTCTAGCAGTATTGCATAAGCCTATGTGAATGATGTTGCAATAACATGCTGCTGTTGGAAAGGGTGCTTTAAAATGGCACAGCTGTTAGCCTCCCAAAGCTTTGCTGATGTTGCACGCCTCTTCTCTGTAGGCTCCATGAGGCTACGGATTACCCATGGAGGCCTGCTCTTACAGCCTTTGAGTTCCAGAAGCTTCTCCACAACTTGACTTCCATCAAGATCCGTGGGACATACAGTGAGAGAAGTAAGTCATTGAGCATAATGTTGCAGAAAAGAAGGGCATACTCACTAGTCTAGCGCTTTATTGTAGGACCTGTTGTAAATAGTTGTGGCAGTTTATTTGGCAAAGCCTGTGCTGGTTGAATTTTCACCTGGCCTTGTAACAGCTTCTCCCAGGGCTCTTGAAGAGGACACAAGAAAGAGAGAGAGCCTTTGGAGTCCAGAAGCTGAGTGACATTACCTGCTGCTGATTCTTAGCTTCTGAACTTTTTGCAGTGTTTCACAGCCGGTGTCTTCCAAGTCAATAGAAATGCATAGCACAGAGTTCTGAAGGACACGGTAGGAGACATGTAGGGAGTTTACAACATTTGACCTCAGTTTCTGCTGCACTGGGAATTATTAAATCTCACATTTTCCTGGTCTTGCCTTGGCAGGACAAATGGGACGCAAAGGTCTCAAAAGCGCTGCCTTTGCTGAACTCAGGTTCCTCATAATGAGGCTTTATAAAAAATGGTATGAATTAGGAGCAAAATTATTGTCATGTGAAGAATTTTTGCAGAAAGATGTAAGGGATGAATTTGCATTTGGGGAAAGTGTAGAAGTTGCAGGTGTTTGCAGTGGAGGTGGCTCATAAAGAGGAATGGGGTTGTGAAATGGAGAGGAGGGAAGGTGTGGAGCAAGTCATCCCCTGAGGGTTGGAGCTGCTGCTACTACGAAGGAGCTGAGGCTCTGATGAGTGCTTTGGAGCTGCTGCTGGGATACAAACACACAGCTCTAAGCAAAAGACCAGCTATGCTATGTCTGGGCTCTGTTCTGCCCCAGGGAAGGAGGCAGGGAGGAGAGGTGGAGGAGTGCTCAAATGCCAGATGAAGGAATGGCTTGAGAGTAGCTGATTAGTTTACCCCCAGGCATGGTTTGCAGACCCTGTGTTAGAGATGGTGGATTAGAGATGGCCAGAGAGATGGTCTGTGCTCCCTAGAAAGACAGTTGTTGGTTTTGGTATTTGATTTGGAAATGGAAACCATATGCATGCCAAGTGTAACTTACATTTTAACTGACCGTACATGCTCATGCATGCTGTTGTCAGCATCCTCCTCTGTATTGTCATTCTCAACTTTCCCACCCTGCACACACCCTTTGTGAGCTATGTTGAATCTTTTCTCATGTCTATAAGACCACCTGGAGGATTTTGCTCCTTGATTCACCTTACTGTCTGCGAGCATCCACCTTGCTGTGCAGACGCATGGCTTTTGAAGTGGTGGTGAGATCATTTGTAGTTACGAACCGTTTCCTCTCTCTGTGTTTTCTAGGTGCTGGCCACCTGGATGACTTTACCATCACAAGTGCTCGTCCTGGACCCGGTGTGCCCGTGCCCTGGGTGGAGAGCTGCTCCTGTCCGGTGGGATATGAAGGGCAGTTCTGTGAGCGCTGCTCCTCTGGGTACCGGCGAGAGACGCCGAGTCTTGGGCCCTACAGCCCCTGCGTGCCTTGTGCTTGCAACGGGCACAGTGAGACGTGTGAGCCTGAGACAGGTAAGAGGGACTGATAAAACAGGTTGTAGCAAGAGGGTGGTTCTTTCTGGGGTGGACAATGAAGGAAAAGCCACGTCCCCTCTCTTTTTCAGGTGTGTGCAATTGCAGAGATAACACGGCAGGGACTCACTGTGAAAAGTGCAGCGATGGGTATTACGGAGATGCGACAGCGGGCACAGTCTCAGACTGCCAGCCCTGCCCGTGCCCAGGCAGCTCAAGCTGTGCCATCGTGCCCCGCACAAGGGAGGTTGTGTGCACCAGCTGTCAAGCTGGCACTACAGGTGTGTTCCGACACAAAAAGTCTCTTTTTCTACACCCCACATGCCTGTGGAAATGTGTCTCTGCCAGTTCCGGGGCTCTGACCCGCAGTGAGCAGCATTGAAAGTTCCTGTGTCTTCTGGTTCAAGTCCTTCTCCTTTTCGCAGCCCTATTTTCTGTCCTGTGCAAGGCTTGTGTCTTTTGAGAATAAAGGGGAAACAAAAGCTTCATCTGTGCAAAGTCTGAACATTTCTGTGCTGGCTTCTAATAGAGGTCTGTTAATTGCATGGTGTTGGGCAGAAAATAGGATAAGATTTAAAAGAGCCAGGAAGGCATGTCAGACAAATAAAATGAGCAGATGCAGTTTGCCAGCCAGAGAGGCACTGTGGGGTGCTGGCAGGGGAGGGCCAGTGCCCTCCCTGGGAAAAGCAGGAGGGCTGCAGCGACTCACAAACACTGCCCCAAAAATACAAGACCTGATTTGTGCTAGTCAGGTTTAAAGAGAAATATATGAAGGGGTACTGATTCTTTTGTTTATTAGCGATAAACCATGAAGTCTGAGCGTGTACCTGAGTTGTTAGGCAGAGCCTTTTGTTCTGCCTGCAACCAGGGAGGAAGCCTTAGGTTGGTCGTCAGTCTCCATATGCTTCTCTATCGATTTTGTGCTTCACACGGCAGAGTCCAAAGTACAGAATATCTGTAAATGCTCCACATGCTTAGAAATGCCCCTGACCAAGCACAGAAACAGCTCATGGGAGTTCCTGTGGGTGCCACTGCTTTGGGAACCAAAGTAGAGTCTGAGGGTCCTGGTCCCCTGCAGCTTGGGTGTCTGTATAAGCTCATCTTTACTTGTAACTATATGTGATCATATGAGAGTTCCTCCCATCTCCTGCCACCTTCTTGGGATGTGAGGGGCAAGCTGAGGGAAAAGAGGGTTTGCATGTGCAAGGACTGCCTTAAGAACTGAAGCTTATAGCCGGCAGAGGAGGTTGGGTCTGCAGTAAGTGTAGGGAGCTGCTGAGTTGGATGCTTCAGCAGCTGCCTGTGGAGGTTTTGGCAGAGCTCGTTGGCAGTGGGGCTTCCTGGAGCAGAGATGCCCCATGGAGCTCCACCTGCTTGGACTTTTAAAGTAACTGCTAATGACAACAAATAGGTTTGGCTTAAATGGATAGGAGGATAAGGAGGTGCTGAAATAATTTACAATACGAAGTTCCAGTGAAAGAGCAGCTTAGATTTAGAGATGGGAAGGGGTTTGTGTGTTGTTTTGTGTACTTTTCTGCCCCAACAGAAGGATGAAAGGGCAGGAGACTGGAGAGCTTACTTTGCAGAAGGAGCTGGAAAGTGGGTCCGGGTGAGATGGCAGCAAAGGGCTTTCTGCTGCAACGTCTGTGTTTCTGTCACATCCCAGGCAAGAGGTGCGAGCTGTGTGACGACGCCTATTTCGGAGACCCGCTGGGTGAAAACGGTGCTGTGAGGCCGTGTCGCCTCTGCCAGTGCAACGACAACATCGATCCCAACGCTGTGGGGAACTGCGACCGCCAGACGGGCGAGTGCCTCAAGTGCATCTACAACACCGCCGGCTTCTACTGTGACCGCTGCAAAGACGGCTTCTTTGGGAACCCTCTGGCCCCTGATCCTGCCGACAAGTGCCGAGGTGAGAGCTGGTTTCTCTTGCATTTAAAAATGGGTTTGTCCCCAAGAGCTGCTGCTTCCTGACACAACGTCAGGCTGTTGTTCGTGCCTTTTAGCAGCGATGGTGGCTTTATCCTGGTTGGGTGGCTGTAGCTTGCTACAATGCTCATGTTTGTAGGTGCTTACTGCTACTGAAGCAAAAGCATTGTGTGATTCAGGATCTGGGTTGCTGCTCGTTTCAGATCCAGTCCTGTTTAGGGACTGGCTAGCAAGTACCAACACTGCAAGGGACATCTAACTGCCTGCATATTTCTCCTTTTCTTTTTATTTTCACAGCTTGTCACTGCAATCCCTACGGCACTGTGAATCAGCAGACAAGTTGCAATCAAGTGACCGGGCAGTGCGAGTGCTTGTCTCACGTCACCGGGAGGGACTGCAGCGCCTGTGAGCCTGGATTCTTCAACCTCCAGAGCGGACGTGGATGTGAGAGGTGACGTTCACCTTGGCTCAGGGCCTGGTTTTGGGAAGGGTCTGTGTGTACCCTGTGTATGTATGGGATGTTTGTTACAAGTTGCTGCTGTGCCTCACTGCTGCTATGGGTGAAGAAGAGCAGTGGTCAAGGAATAGCTATGAAGGGTGTACAAAAAGCCTGATTTATAAATAGCTTTAAATCAGGATTTTAAATAGAAAAATGTCATGTGATTGTTGGTAGCAGGGTCTTGTGGGTTCCTTTTTTAGTGCAGTCACCAAGTGACCTTGCACAGTTTAAAGGCTCAGTGCCTCGCTTCCTATATCTGCACAGCTAGAAAAGTGACTTTTTTCAAATGGAAATGAACTGTGCTTTTTGGGGCTTCTCAGAGAGGCACTTCACCAGTGTCTTCTCTCTTCTTTGTCACTGCCTGACATGTGGCTGCCTCCCCCAGGTGCAACTGCCATGCGCTGGGGTCCACCAATGGCCAGTGCGACATCCGAACTGGGCAGTGTGAGTGCCAGCCTGGTGTCGCCGGCCAGCATTGCGACAGATGCGAGGTCAACCACTTTGGATTTGGCTCTGAAGGCTGCAAACGTAAGTCTGAGAGGCTGGAGTGAGGAAGGTGGGAAGATTGTTGCTCTGCCAGCCTTGTCTTTGCTTTCTGCCTGTCTCTGGAGAAGGACTTTCTCACCTTGCCCTACACCACAGCAGGTGATAGCACTTTTATGTCTGCACCCTGCATGGTGAAATTTGATGTCTCTACAACATAGTCACAGAATCACAGAATCGTTTTGTTTGGAAGAGACCTTTAAGATCATCGAGTCCAACTGTTAACCCAGCATTGCCAGGTCATCACTAAGCCATGGCCCTCAGCACCACATCTCTACAGCTTTGAAACCCCTCCAAGGATGGGGACTCCACCACTACCCTGGGCAGCCTGGGAGAAGCCTTGACAACCCTTTTGGGAAAGACATCTTTCCTCATGTCCAACCTAAATCTCCCCTAGTCCTATCAAATAGCTTATCCTATTTTTCTTTTATTATATTTTTTTAATTGAGGGTGGGAAGAACTCTGACTTACTAGACAGCCGCGTCTTTTAGTGCAAGTAGAATGGTTTGGGTTGGAAGGGACCTTTAAAGGTCATCTAGTCCATCTACATTCTCTGAACCTTGTCCTGCAACAGTCATGTGTCCTAATGCTAAATCTCCACCCTGCAAATGGCCTGAACGTACAGATTCTGTCTTGAGGGGCAAACATTATTGAAAACCAGGATAATCCAAACTTTCCTTCTCCATATTCCAACTTGTAAAGAGCAGAAAAATTAACTGCAGTTGGTTACAATGGGATACAGTTTGGTTACAGTGGCAGTTGGTTACAGTGGGATGGAAAATTATAATGCTTTGTGGGAGAGGCAATAGCAACACCAAGAACATGTGCAGTGGATATTGTGTTGTCAGAGCCCTTCTGGGTGTAGAAGTGCCTCGATATGAAGCAGGGCTCTGGTTGTGGGATTGTGCCCTGTTGCACTTGCAGGTGTTCTAGGGTATTGAGGGTATGCTCTCACACTGGGGGTTTTGGGGTATTTCTGCCTCCGAGGTATTTCTGACTGAGGTTTGCCTTCCCTGCAGCCTGTGACTGTGATCCTGAGGGTTCACGCTCCCTGCAGTGCCGGGAGAATGGCCGCTGCGAGTGCAAAGAAGGCTTCGTGGGGAACCGCTGTGACCAGTGTGAGGAGAACTATTTCTACAACCGCTCATGGCCAGGATGCCAAGAGTGTCCAGCCTGTTACCGATTAGTGAAAGATAAGGTGAGGCCACAAACAGTGATGTTGGTACAGGTGAAGATGGTGGCACGTGCCCACTCGTGCAGCAGCTCTTATGCCTCTGGCTGGCTGATGCCTGCTGAAAGCAAAGAGGTTCCGGGTGCTTCACTTTGTGTCATAGCTGTGCTCTGTTCCTCTCACGTAGGTGGCAGAGCAACGAGAGAGGTTGCAGGAGCTGGAAAATCTTATAGCCAATCTAGGCACGGGAGAAGAAGCTGTAACTGATCAAGCCTTTGAGGAGAGATTGAAGCAGGCAGAAAGAGATGTTATGGAGCTGCTTCATGAAGCACAAAACAGCAAAGGTGAGCTGACCTGATTGGGCATGGACCAGCATGAAATGAGCTCTTTGTTTGCTGTTCCTGTCCCCTCTAGACATGCCATATTTTATTTCAAGCCTCTACTGTGTATCAGGACAAACATTTCAGGTAGTACCGCCCCAGTGTATGTTACTAGGAAACCAATGGTGGCTGTGCTTTTATCTCTGCTGTTCTTCTGTTGTACGTGCACAGTAAAGATCTGCCTCTAGCTCTGTACAGATGCAAGCGTTTTATGTGTTACCCTCTTCTCCAGATGCAAAGGAGGTTTTTACTGGTTAAACAAGCATAAGACTTACCAATACACTTATTTATTATGTTAATAAATTTGTTCAGACATCTTGGGGTAAAGCAGGTCTTGGGGTATCACCAGAGATCAGAATAGAGGCATCAAAACCCTGCTGGTGAGCTTAATTATGCCCCCTTGAAGTATATAATGTTCTGAAAAGTGCTGCTATAATGGCCTGTAGCAATTTTTTTTCTTCCTGTTAAACTCCGCTTTCAGATTTGATTCCTGTACTGTCACCTCTACTTACCTTCTAGGAGTTAAGCAAAAGAGAACTCACTAAGCAAATTTTTCTTACCTCTTGAGTTGAAGTCAATGATGGGGGTGCAGTGTGATTCAGCACACAAAATCCCCCATGAGAGTTTCCAACACCCAGCAGGATTGTCGTCTTAGTAGTTAATGACTTTTCATTTCTCATACTTAGTGCACATTCTGCTGATGACTTTGATCTCAAGCTGAGTGACTTAACGAAACGGCGTTGCTGGTCCCCTTTCAGTAGGGGATTAACCTACCAACATATTGCTGGTGGTGTTATGCTGCTGCTCCAGCTTCTCTTCCTGCTGTAATTAATTTTGCTTCCCCTCTTTTATATTGTGTGTGTTTCAGATGTGGATCAAGGCCTCATGGATCGTCTCAAAGACATCAATAGCACACTAGCGAGTCAGCTCAGCAGGCTGAGGAACATCCAGGGCACAGTGCAGGAGACAGAGAACCTGGCAGAGCAAGCTCGGGTGCGGGTGGAGGACACCGAGGACCTGATCACATTAGCTTCTGATATGCTCGAGAAGGCCAAGATGGCAGCTGCCAACGTGGTGAGTGTGCTGCCAAGGTCCCACGTGGTTAGGAGAGGGCCTTGCCTTTCTGTGTCCTCTGGTGTGTTTCTCTGCTTGTTCTCTCACATACAGAAAATTTGCTATGGAAATATCTTCACCCATACCCAAGATCACAGGAAATAAATAAAGGAACATCACTGGTGTCTGTCATAGATGGTGTCTTAGCCCTTGCTCAGAGAAACCAGCTTAAGAACCCGTAAACAAATAGCAGAATAAGTAGTGGCACTTTTGTTTTTAAGGTGGAAACAGAAAAACATACTGAGAAGTCAGAAGTAGGTTAGACACGTCTCTAAGCATTTAGATCATGACAATAAATATTTAAAGCAAAGATGAATAAAAGATGAAAAAAGAGCTTTAAGATTTTTCTCCCGTCCCTCCTTTCCCTTCTTTTTTTATAGTCTATTACACCTCCAGAGTCAAGTGGGGACCCGAACAACATGACTCTCTTGGCAGAAGAGGCCCGGAAGCTGGCTGAAAGGTAGGCTGTGGTAAGACGTGCCCTCACAGCCTGTGTCAGGGCACTATGCTTCCCTGCAAAGGGGAAGCAAAGTTTAATTTGATAGGAAACACAGGTACTTTGCTGAGGAAGAGACTGGCACTGTGGGTGCATGTGCTGGAGCACCTCTGCTGTGAGGCCAGGCTGAGAGGGATGGGGTTCTTCAGCCTGGAGAGGAGAAGGTTTTGGGGAGACCTTCTTGTGGCCTTTCAGTACTTCAAGGGGCCTGTCAGAAAGATGGGGACAGACTTTTTACCAGGGTCTGTTGTGAAAGGACAAGAGGTGGTGGTTTTAAAGTAAAAGAGGGAGATTTAGACTGGAGAGAAGGATGAAATTTTTTATGCTGAGGTTGGTGAGACCCTGGCCCAGGTTGCCCAGAGAGGTGGTCAATGCCTCCTCCATGGAAACATTCCAGGTGAGGTTGCCTAGGGCTCTGAGCAACCTCCTCTAGTTACAGATGTCCCTGTTTGGTGCAGGGGGGTTGCACTAGATGACTTTGAATGGTCCCTTCCAACCCAAACCAGTCTGTGATTGGGTTTTTTTTCTGTAATCTTGTCCAGACACAAAAAAGAAGCTGATGAGATTGTTCGCATAGCCAAGGCAGCAAATGATACTTCCACAGAAGCGTATCAACTGCTGCTGAAGACTCTGGCTGGAGAAAACCAAACTGCAAATGACATTGATGAGCTCAACCAGAAGTGAGTCAGTAACAAAAAATTGATTTATTTCCTAGCTTTAAAGTCTCAAAACTAACACACCTTCTGTAGCTTTGGATGCTTTGGGGTTTGTGGGAGTTGTCTTTGAATTTCTGAGCCTCTTTATAAAAATGAATGTAGCATAACTGGATCATTGGGGTTTTATAGGTATAATCAAGCAAGGAACATTTCTCGAGACCTAGAGAAACAGGCCAACAAGGTTCTTGCAGAGGCAGAGGAAGCTGGAAACAAAGCCCTGCAGATCTACGCTAATCTCACCAGTTTGCCTACTGTGGACTCCACAGGTCTGGAGGTACGTGTGGGGAGCATTACAGGCAGCATTTTATGCGTAAGAACAGTCTTTGGAATTTTTGTCCATCCATAATCCAGACTTGTACATTTCAGCAGGAGACTTACATGCAGGAAGCTCCATACTTAAGCCCTCGCCTCTCTCAGTCTCTGAAGGTCTAAAGACCAAGCAAAATGTTCTTTGTCAAGCATCTTGGCTTGAACAGAGAAGTGCAACAGTTCCAGTTCCCTCTGAAGTCTGCAGAACTGCTCCCTCTCCTGTGCTCACTGTAGTGCAGTAGATTTTTATTTTTTTCTTGCACACACAACTCTTTGCAGCCTCATTGCACTGCCCCTCATGTTACTGGGAGCTTTGAATGCAAAGTTACAGCTGTAGCGGTAAGGATGGCAACCCATTGTAGCTTCTACCTGTTTGCCTGCTAGAAGCTATGCTGCATTTTGCCACCCGTTCAGAAATTCTTTACAGGAAGCTGCATTTGTTTCTGATTTCCACCTGTAGAATGAAGCAAATAAGATCAAGAAGGAAGCAGAGGAGTTAGATCAGCTAATTGCCAGGAAGCTGAAAGATTATGAGGACTTGAGAGAAGACATGAAAGGAAAGGAGCTAGAAGTAAAGAACCTCTTGGAGAAAGGGAAGACGGAGCAACAGGTCAGTTCTGTTTTGTGCAGTCTTTTTGTTCCTCGGGAAAAACAAAGGAAAACAAGTAACTGGCCAGATAGGAAGGGTTTGGTCTGATTCAGTCCTTAGCGGCGCTTGTTATTTATGAGAATACTGAAGAATGGTGCCCGAAAGGAGATGGAAAAAGCCGGTAAAAGCAAAGGCATTGAGACAATATAGGAAAATGGGGGATGTTTGCCAGGTGTGGTGTCATCTTTGTGTTCAGAACAGTATTCCAAAAGTACCTAAATTCATCTGGTTTCAGAGGAAACATTGCCACTCAGCGGCGATTACTGTTCTGTATGGTGCTGGTGTTTCAGGATGAGCAATGCTTTTGATACACCTAGATTGTCAGACTTCAGAAGGTAGGAATGTTACTTGGTCCGACCTGCTGGAAAGCAGTTCTGCAGAGAAGGACCTGGGGATGCTGGTGGACAACAAGTTGCCCATGAACCAGCAATGGGCCCTCATGGCCAAGGTGGCAAATGGTCTCTTGGGAGTGCATGAAAAAGTGTGTGGCCAGCAGGTTGAGGGAGATGATTGTCCC
>VWZY01003035.1:612253-636851 GCA_013399075.1 Chloroceryle aenea
GCAGGACTAGGTCAGGGATCATTACCCTGGACTCATCACTGGTGAGACTGCACCTTGAATCTTGGGTTTGGCTTTGGGCTCCTCACTCTGAGTGTGTCCAGAGAAGAGCAACGAAGCTGGGGAAGGGTCTAGAGCACAAGTCTGGTAAGGAGTGGCTGAGGGACCTGGGGTTGTTGAGCCTGGAGAATAGGAGGCTCAGGAGAGACCTTCTCGCTCTCAACAGTTCCCTGAAAGAATGTTTGGGTCAGGTGGGGTTGGTCTCTTTGTCCAAGTAACAATCAATAGGACAAAGGGAAACAGCCTCAAGTTGCTCCACGGGCGGTTTCAGTTGGACATAAGGAAACATGTCTTTGCCCTGGGCAACATTTTGGGAGTGGTGAAGTCCACATCCCTGGAGGGGTTTCAAAGAGATGTGGTGCTGAGGGACATGGTTTAGTGGTGACCTGGCAGTGCTGGGTTAACTTCATGGTCTTAAAGGTCTCCTCCAACCAAAAAGATTCTGTGATTTTTATGATTCTGTCCTATAATCTAGGATTGCTGAATACAAGTTGGGTGGGAAACCTTTCTCATGAACTCCACTCTGTGCTTTGCAGCCATGCACAAGCCACCAACACCATTGACCAAGCTGCGAAAGTGGCGTGGGAGAATGCGCGGCAAGCACTGGAGCTGGTCCGTGCAGCAGCCAGTGGAGAGGTGGCCACCTCTGGTTCCCTGCAAGGGCTGCTCAGGAAGTGAGTGGAGGCAGCATGTTACAGGTGGATGTAGGAGGGAGGAGGGGGGTGGCTGAGCATCTGTGTCCCCTTCCTGCTCTCCAGCTGACTTGCAGAAACATGCATTTGGAGGAAGATCAGGCAGAGACTTGTCTGGGCTTCAGTTGCTGGCTCATCTGAGCAGTGGAGATGAAGGGTTGGCAACTCAGTGGAGCATCTGCTTCCCACCCCACAGACCATGATGCTCCCAGGGGCCTGCCTGCAGCTGGGGCAAGAGGATTAATGCTGTGTGTGTGAACAGGCTTCAAGGGATGGTGGCAAATCTGGTCTGGCTTTAGCCCAAAGGTAGATTGAGGTTGGTCTGGTGCCTCCTCAGAGCCCACCACAGTTGCTGGGGTGTGAGCAATACCCCTAAACAAAGCTAAGGAGCCGAGCAGGGATGTGCGGGAGAAAACATCTGATGGTCAAATAGACATTAGCTGGGCTACCATGGAGCCTGTGAGGGTTCATCTGGTGTGAAATGCCTCTGGTTTCTGGATCAGCAGCAAGGAGACATCAGACACCCTTCTTGGCAGAGAGGCTGGGATGTAGAGATGTTTGCAATTAGTTTTCCCTGCATGACAGGGAAATGTGGGGCCTAGGAGAGCATGAACAAGTCAATGTTAGAGGCAGCATTAATGCCATGGTGGGAGGTTGGCAGCTTGGCTGGTACCATGCTCTTCAACCTTGCATCCATGCAGGTACAAGGAGCTGAAGTCACTGGCTGGTGGCCTGAAGGTTGAGGCTGATGGGATGGCTTCTGAGGCGGACAAGGCTTATCAAGGCAGCCTGGTGCTCCTCAGCTCTCTGTCCCGCTTAAAGAAGACTGACATCGGGTCCTTTGAGGTGAGGGCTTTGTGCCTGTGGGACCAGGAGATTCCCTTTAGATCTCTCCTATGCCCTCCCCACTACCCTGCCAGCAGCTCAGCCCTTCCCAGGGCTCAGTCTCCATTGAAGAGCCATTGGATGTGCATCTTCCCACCCACAGCTGGCTGTGGCATGCGGAGCAAGATGAGACAAGCATCTGTCAGTGCTTGAAGTGGTTCCCAATGACCATCGGGGGAGCATCTGGGACCCCCAGGCAGTCATTGCATCTCTGTGTTTCAGGGGGAGGCAGCTCGGCTGAAGCAGGACTCCAGTGCTCTCCTGATCCTGGTGGACACCTACATGGCACAGTACAGGCAGCTGCAGAGCCGCATGGGGCGTTGGGAGGAAGAAATCAAGCAGCTGCTGTGGAGAGGAGAAGGCGAGAGAGTGGTAAGAGGTTGGCTGGGGTGACCACAGCTTGAGTGGTCTTCAGCGTGAGCTGGAGTCTTGGTGGGATGCCTGTGACACCACCACTACTACGTGCTGTCCTAGGCTGTTTGCCAAAGGAGATGTAGCTCTGCCTGCCTGCTGCAGCAGTCTCCTTCCTCCAAAATGCAGCCACTTGGTGTTGGTCTTCTGGAACCAGTGGGAGACCTTACTGTGTGTATGGAGCTGGTGGTGCAGTGTCTCACTGGCAAACCTCTTCCACGTGAGGCAGGCTGAAGGTCTGGGCCTGGAAAGATTAGGGCTAAGATGGCTTAGGATGGCTGGAGCTGGTTGAGGAGCACTGGCACAAGCCTCTGATGACAGACCAGGCTGTGGTAGCCTTGATTCAGGGGCAATAGCAGGAGCATGGGAACAGGTTGATGGGTCTTCTCCCTCAGTGCAGATCCTTGCAGACAGCTCTGGGACTATCTAATGCTCCTGTACCATGTCCTTCGTCTGCTCATTGTGTCCCTTTGACCTGTCACAGACACTGACACAGCTGCTGTCCCGAGCCAACCTTGCCAGGAGCACAGCCCTGCAAGCTGTGAGCGCTGGCAACGCCACCTTCTACGAAGTGGAACAAATCCTGAAGAGCCTCCAGGGTAATGTCCTAGAAGCCTTTCCTTTCCCCTCCCTTGTGGTATCCTACAAAGGTAGCGCAGCTTCATTCCCATGTGAGTTTCTTTCAGGGTTTAACCTGCAAGCAGATGACAAGAGAAGGGAAGCTGAAGATGCCATGAGGCGGCTGCCAATTATCAGCAGCATGGTTGCGAGTGCCAGGGAGAAGACAGACCGAGCTGAAGGGATCCTGGGCAGTGCTGCTTCTGAAACCAAGGCAGCCAGCAGCACAGCAGAGGAAGCAAAGGAGATCACTATGGGGATCCAGCAGGTGAGGACAGTGCTGTTGCTGGCAGAAAAGGGCTTGGAAGGGAAAACCACAGAAGAGGAAATGGTTGGCAACTTTACAGTAGACCTGATGCTTTGACTTTTGGAGCTGGTGCTTTGATTCCTGGGATAACATTTGTCTGTAGTGAATCCTGCAGATACTGTACTGGACTTGGCTGTAGATGAGTGGGTGGATGTCATTCTCTGCAGGCACATTTGTCCCAGGAGTAACTCTGTGGCATGTCACTATAGCCACCTTTTGATGACCCAAAGGGGTTTTTTAAATCACTTACACAATCTGAGTCACTGGCAGGCTTGTGAGCTTCCAGAACTGGTGTTGGTGGGTTTGACTCTCAGATGGGTGTTGTAATTCCCCAGGGGTTTACTGATGTATGCAGGAGGGGTTGAGCCATGGTCATAGAAACAACTCTCGGGAGCAACTGCTGGAGAACTTGAAGGATGTAGGACAGCTTGCGATAATTTTGTGTCTCTGTAGAGGAAACTAATTCCCACCAGCTCCACATCCCAGTGCACCCAAACTGATTTTGGCCATGCTCTGAAAATGCCTTTGCCTTCCCTAGGAGATCACGTGGCTGAAGATGGAAGCCAACAAGACAGCTGATGGTGTCCTTGCCCTGGAGAAGGCAGTGGCCACCCTGCAGCGTGAGGCCAAGGAAGTCGATGGTGAATTTGAGATGAAACTCTTGGAAACAGAGATGGATGCTGCTGTGATAGAGGATGTAAGTCCCCATCATCTTACCTTGCCCCCTTCCCTGCTGACTTTTGGCTAGAATTCACCTTACAGCTGCCACCTTGTCTTCTTCAGGCAGCTCAGGAAGCTCAGGCAGTCCACAACCAGACTGGTCGGGTCGAGGTGGTTGTGCAGGAGACATTGAGTGCCCTGGAAGAGCTGCTGCATCTCATGAGTAGGTTTTGCACTGCTGGGTGGAGGCATGGGCATGGGTGGAGGAAGGTCCTCACGGGCGTCTGGCAGGGGTGCTGGGAGTTGTGTGTGAACCTCCCTCAGGTGATGCCTGTAAACAGGCTGGGCAGCAAGATGGATATGAAGTATCTAGAAAGATCTAGTCCTCAGCCTCCATGAATCATTCTTACTTCCTTGTTTTCCTCCTGGGCTGCAGACCAGCCTGGTACTGTGGATGAGGATGGCCTGAAGCAGCTTGAGATGAACTTTAACAAAGCCAAAAACAGAAGTAACCAGCTGAAGGAAAAGGTGTCAGAGCTGGAGCAGACGGCCATGCTGCAGAAGGCCCGGGTGCGGACGCTGGAAAGCAGCATTAATGAGATCCTGGCAGATATCGAGAACCTGAAGGATATCCAGGAGAGTCTTCCTGAGGGCTGCTACAACACAAAAGACATCGAATTGCCATGAGCCAGCTCTGGAAAGGCCCCAGCAACTGCCAGGCTGTGAAGGCAGGAGACCCTGGTCCAGCTGTCCTCCCCAAACCTGGCAGGACTGGCTGAGTTTGGCTGTGTTAAACTGATTGTCAAGCCAAGGTCACTCAAGGTCAGTGTGGCAAGTGATGTTTGTGTCATCACACTGGCCACAGAGAGTCCCTGATCTTTCAAAGCTGTCCATCCCTTGGTGACAGGAGGAAGGAGATGCTTGGTCGCGTGAAGGTGCTACTGACTACATGTCAGCCCTTTCCTACAACATTTCTGAGGTGCAGATGGGGGTTGCTTGGTGTCAACCTTGGGAGTTTGCATGCCTCAGAGCCTGAAGTTCACAGCTGAGAGGGTCTCCATCCTCTGTGGATCCCTGCTCCTGGGCTTGGACATAAAAGGACTGGAGTCTCTGCCCTTACTTTTGACATTGCTGCCACCATCACCTCCTCATGTTCTCCATGGGGGATCTTCCACACCTTTGATGTCACAGGAGGCAAGAAGCAAGCAGTGTCAGCTGCTGCTGACCCTTTTCATAAAGCTGCAGCTTTTCCATGGTGCTTTTCAGTGAGGTCATTACTGTTTGCTAAAGTGAAAAAAAAAATGGAGCTCAGGGTGATGTGATGGTTGGAGGAACAGAGGAGATCCCAGACTAGCAGATTAGCAGGGGAGGAAGGAACTGCTGGGGATCCTCAAGTGGAAAGTCTTCCCTGTTCCACCTACTCCCCTCAGCCAGGATAAAACCTGCTTTCTTTCTCCCACACTGCTTTTTGAGTCCCAAGGTCCCTGAGGGATGGCTTTCTTGTCAAAGCTCCTCCTGGACAAGGACAGGTCTCCCAACCATCCCCTTACACGCTCAAGCACAACTTTTCTTTCCAAGACTGGTTGGCTTGGTACCAGGCAGCTCCCTGAGTGCCCCAGAGTCCAGGAAAATAAAGGTGGTGTCCCCTCGGCACAAGTACCGAGGACCCTGCAAGCACCTGTCACAGGAACTAGGAGCTTTCTCCATCAGTCTGCAGACACAAACTCTCATGTCAGAGAACCTGACCCCATTCTGTAAGTGCCCTGATTTGCTCCCTTCAAAAATATTTATAATGTCTTGAATGTATCTCTGCCTCTGTTTTGGTACTCCATGTTTTTCCCTCCCTCCCTTCCTCCCTCCCTCCCTTCCTGTACTGGATGTTTCTCAGAGGCTCAAGTAACTGACCACAGGGTTTCCCACAATACACGTGAGCAGAGCTTGGAGGAGCTGAAGACCACAGTGCTCCCATCACCCACCAGTGGCCTCCCTGTGGGTCCAGCTCCAATCTGACACCGCTCAAAGCTTCCTTCAGGTGCCATTTCAGAGGATGAAAAGAGACAGCTTATGCTGGAAATAAACTCTGCTGAAGCCCCTTGACCTGTGTGGAGGTGAAAAAAGAGGTCCTGGATGGGGAGGACAGTTTGGGGGACACACTCACCCCTCATTAGCTCTAATTCTTTGATAAAGCAGTGCTTATGCTTTTGCTTCATAAGGATATACCCAGTAATATTGCTGCCTTATATTTTTATTTAAGTGAGATGCATTCCTGCCTCTGACATGTCTTCCTTCTCCTGTTGTGCAGCACAGGGACAGGTATATTGTGGACTTGACTTTATTTTTCCATGAGTTTGTTTTTTTGGAAAAGGAGAAGGTCAATAAATAGTGAATATTTCTGTCTGGATCTCACCTATTGGCTTATTTTCTCTAGCTCCCAGTTTGGGTGGGCTTGGCCGTCGGTTCTCCCAGCAGTGCAGCTGCTGTTGCATTTTGTGCTGACTTGGTCTCGGTGCTGTTTTGAAATGACACCAGTAACAGCTTTTTGTTTTGTTTTGTTTATTTCATAATTTAAACATTTTGCTGATAAAGTTTTTTTTTTTTTTCTTTTTGTCAATGACCTTTTTTTTTTTCATATAGCAACAGGAGGAAAAAAAAAATTAGGCTCCAAAACTTTTGACAAAAGTGAAATTGCTGGCATGGCAACTTCGACCCCTTTCCCTCCCACCCTTTTTTTTCTTCCCCAAGAGGCATTTGAACTTAATTTCTTTTTCATCAAATCACACTATTTAAAAGTGGAGGTTCAAAGATCAAAACCCATCAGCTTCTTCCCACCCCTCCCCTGCACCCTGGAAACCCTGGTCCTCACCTCCCCAGCGGCTACATGGATCTTCAGGGATGATTTTTTTTTTACCATACCCACCCAAAGGCCTTTTCCAAACCATTTCCAGAGCTGAACAGCCTATTACAAACCCCCCATCCCACCCCACCCCATACTGTGAGCTTTACCGAGCGGATACAAGAAGGCTCAGGTATGACTAGTAAGACAGAATATACTCATCATCTGTACCACAACGCTACATCTCTAAGGCATGCTGTCCTAACCCCGAGGGGATGGGAAGCTGACGGGCTTCCCCCGTGTTCCATCTTGTGTACCTGAGGGAGGTAGGATCTGAGGTGGCTCTCGCATGTGTCACACACCTTCCTTCTCCATCTCCTTTGTTTTATTTCCCTTGTGTCTTTTTGTCAGTTAAAACCCACTGTCCTTCCTCCTCCTTTCAAAGAGGCATCTCTCCCCCAGAAGTTTAACATTCACTCAATGTGTGTATGTGTTTCGGAGGCTGGCTGTCACCATTGCTTTTTTCCCCTGGCTTGGAGCTAAGATGCATGGATGATGTCTAGCTAGGAGAAAAGGCTGCTGTATGAAATAACATCTATGTTGTAGTGGACAGGGAGCAGAGACTGAAAAACTGAACAAGTGAGAAGAACAGGTGGAGAGGAGTCCAAGTACTAGCTTATGGATGTTGGGTGTCTCATAGATGAGATGTCCCACCACGGGCACCTGCCCAGTGTGTTAGCTAATGGAGCTCAGTAGGGTGTTCGTGAGCAGCTTGAGCTGGCTGAAGAACTCCTTGTCGAATACACGTCGCTGTGCTCTCTGTCCTGCACGCTCTTGCCACCCTCTCTGCTTTGACATCCCCATATCTCCTGTTGCACAGGATACTATGCAACAGCCTGGAGCTGACACTGAGGGATTCAGCGGGAGAATTTATGACAGCTCCCAAACAAGCCTCTCTATACAGAAGTAAATCCTTGGCAAGGAAAGACCTCTTCTGGCCTTTGGTCAAGTCACATCACTTCTGTCTCACTTTTCTTTCTGGGAAGGGCTGTGTCCTCCTTGAGAAGTCTGCCTGCTGCAAGTAACCTGTGGCTGTAGGCTACCTTATTTTGTCAAAAACTTGCTGTTATGAAGATGCCAGCAGCATCCAGCAAGTAACCAAATTTAGCACAATGTCTCATCTTTGGGACTTTCATGACAGCAGCTTGTGACCCTTTGTAGATGTTTATAGAAGAAAAGAAAAAGGCAATTTCAGACCTTTCCCTGAAACACCTTAGAAGACTCTCAGCCTTCTGGTGTCTCAATGCAACCCTGTCCCTTGCTGGGGACCAGCAGCTGCTCACAAGACTGTCCTAGGAAATCCCCAAAGCCAGCATGGGCAATGGTTGTGTTTTGGGAGAGGGTGGCAGTGTGGGCTAGCCTGAGACTAGTTAACCCAGATTTGTGGGGAGTGGGCAGACGTCCAGGAGCTGTAGGCAGCCAAGGTTAGACAGAGTAAAAGGTGAGGAGTAAAGCAGGACTGTACCTTCCTCCTAGTGGCTGTGACCTTTCCCTGGGGTTGTGCATATTTGGGATGCTCAGCAGGACAACATCCTGCTCCAGCAACTCTCTTCTCTACAGGACTCGAATGGTTTTCTTTTGCTCCATGTTACCTGCCCTGCTTTTAACATGAACATCTCCACTAGGCTCCATCCCTGGCATCTGGGGGCAGGAGAGCAGCAGCCTGGCATGTCCCAAGGGATGTGCAAAGTAGCCACAGCCAATTTGGGAGGGGGGAAGTATCATGCATTTAATAAACTCTTCAAAGAGAGGAAGAGGGTAGGATTGGAGGGAGAAGGGGGAAGATTACAGACAGAAATGGAGATCTGGAGGCTAGAGGATGGGGATGGATCCAGCCCCCAAGAAGCTAAGCCAGGTTTGTAGCAAATTCTCACCAAAGGCTTTGGGTCACCACCCGCTTCTTCCTCCCTTGTTTCTTGGCTTCATTAATGACAGGTTCCTTTCTATGTGCTTGTGGGCTGCAACCCCCAGCCTGGTCAGGGTAGAGCATCACCCAACTCCACTTGCCTAGAGTGTGGGTTGCACTCGCAGCCAAGGAAAGGTGAGACATGACATCCCTCCTAGCAATGTTTTGGCAGCAATGCTTGCCAAGGACTCTGCTCTCCTTCAGAAATACCGTCTCTGTTATTTTTCATGACTAGGAGGATGATTTTGTTGGATGGGTTGTTCTACTGCCGGCCTAAGGAGGTTCACCTGCCGTGGGGCACCAAGTCAGTTGGGTTACAACTGCCCACTGCCAACCAGGATTCATCTGGTCATTCTATCAAGAGGTCCAAAGGGCTTGCACTAAAAGTATTTAAGAAAAAAAAGTCCATCTAGATGTATTGAGCTTAAGTACGGTAAGATGATGCAGAAGAGGAAGACCCTGCTCTGAGCATGCTGGGAGGACGGACCGGGGGGACCATTTCCCAGTGACATGCTGGGAGGGGGGTGCTGGAGCTGCCTCCCATCAAATGCACTGAGTCCACCACTCTTTCACCATTCCCCTCTCCCTCACAGCATATGAAGGGGAGGGCAGTTCCCTGAAAAAGAGACCAAACCGTTCCCCTCGGGGCCATGCCGCAGTTCCCTGGACATTGCTGCACACTGGAGCGTTGGCACTGGGAGTGAGAGGCAGAGATGGGCGGGAGGTCATGGGGTGGGGAGAGAGATGGAGACACAGACTGAGAGAGAGATAAAAGAGTGATGGAGAGCTGTAGGCAGGCAGGACACGAGGGCTGTCTTGCTGCAAGCTGTCCAGCGCTTAGCCAGAGGCATTGATGTAGAGCTGACTCTTGAGGATGTAGTCAATGACAGGCTGGCAGAGGTAATCCACGACGTGTCCATCCCCATGCTGCAGGGCCAGTCTGGGGGTTTGGGGGGAGAGAAAGAGGTCAGAGCCTGCTTAGGTGGGTTGGGTGGCACCTTGGTGTCCCCACAAATGGAAGAGCTGTCTGGGGGCATCACTTTCCCTGCCTTGTAACAGGAGTCCTCCTTCCAGCATCACCCACCTGCTTTTGGTGGAGCTGACAACTGACATGGGGTGGTTCAAGTCATCCTTCACCACCAGGATGTTGTTCTGCAAAGGAAGGAAGGAGAGAGGAGTTGAAGAGATGGCCCAAAAATGGACATCTACCTCTCCAGCCCCCCTGTCCTGGTGGCCTCAGGAGTATGTTATGTGGTGGCCCCATTGCTCATCCCACCTAGCAGATGAGAGCATCTGGCCTCAAGACTTTTTGTGTCCCATGGTGGAAGTGCCTCTCCTGGTAAAGAGGCTGTGGGTCCCCTCACAGCCTTCCACAGCCACACATGCATCTACTTACTTTGTACTTGCGGAGTATGGAAGAATGGTTCATGATCCGGTCAGGGTCTGCTCCATCCCGGGGCACCACCACGATCCCAAACTCACCAACAATCACCTCCATCTAGGAGAAACCCAAAATAAGGAGAACTTTCATGATCATCTTGTGCAAAACCTACCACTGTCTGCCAACAGTCCTGCACCATGAAAGCTGGGCTGTGGTCTGGATGGAGAGAGAAAGTGAATCTGAGGCCATTTGTAGACAGTCTTTGGCAGAAACTTGGAATTATCAAGGCATGGTGAGTGGTTTGCAATGGACAGAATAAACTCTATTAATAGGTATTGAGGTTGGGCTTTAGGGAGGACTTGTTGCAGCAGAAGGAGGGTGAGAGCAGAAGAGGTTACCCAAAGGAGGACATGACCTCTGCCTCACTTGAAGGCTTTATGAGCAGGATGGATGTGTTGGTCCTGACAGAGGTCTTGTAGGGCTATTTTGCCTTGAGCAGGGAAAACCTGAGTTTGTGTCAAGGCTGGTGACCAAGTCTGCCACTGCATGGGGACAGCTCTCGCTGCCTCATCCATCTCAAGACAAACCAGACTCAATCGAAAGAGCTCTGGGTCAGCAAATTTCATTAAGTGAAATTTAGCTGTGGATTTGGCTGTAATTGTGTTTAATTTCAAATGTCTGGCCAACTTTTTAAAATCTTATTTCCTACCTCCAGGCCTTGCTTTGCTGAGACTTGCATCTACTTGATGCTGCCTCCTTCTAAGGGACAAGGAGGGAGAGCACAGCCTTCGGAAATCCCTTAGGACCAGTTTATGTGCACCTGGGTGCCATCCTCTGCACAAGTGGTGAGTGGGAGCAGGGTTTGGGTCTGTGGAAGGGGAGGCTGGGTAGGGTTGGTCACTCTGGAGCAGAAGATCCTGTCCCTTAGATCGCCCATGTGTAGGGGAGGTGAGGTTCAGGGTTGTGATGGAAGAGACAGTGGGGATGGTGAGCATGGCTCCTGCCATCCCAAGGGACTTGAGTGACTCCCAGGAGTGCTGGATGTGGGAAGCAGAGGAGAGGAAGGGAGCCTGGGGAAGAGCAGCATGAAGGGGTGTCCAGCACTGGTGACTCACATCTGCCTCGTTCCAGAGACCCGGGATGCAGAAGGATTCCAGCAGGTCACTGCCACAAAGCAGTAAGATACGAAGCTCTGAATAAAAGAAGTGGAGAAGCTCAGAGGTGGGAGCAAACAGGGCTGAGCAGACACCAATCCCCATCCCATTGTACTGCTCAGGAGGAGCCTCTTCTGCACAGCTAAAGATGCCGTGGTCCTTCTTGCATCCCTGCTGACACCAAACATCAAATACCCCCCAGCCTACCTTATTGAAGCTCCTCTCCCGTGCTGCTGGCTTGTTGTTAGCATTGCTACACACTATGAAAATTGAGGCTGTGTTCCAGCCCTGAAGGTGGGGTATCCCCATGGAAGCAAGTCATTTCTCCGTGCTGTGGGCACCCACAATCTCTTCATGATATGCTGCAGGGATTCCAGCCACGGGGCAATGAGTAGAGCCAAGGGGATTGCTCAGAGCCCTGGGCATGGCCATGTTTGCTTTAGCAAAGTTGGTGAAGTTCCAGAGCTTTTCTTTGATCATCATGGAGGCCTCCCATGTCCCACCCTTTCTCTCCCCAGGCTGGGACTGGTGTTGGCTGACAGCCTGCTGTGAGGAGTGGCTTTGCTGTTCAGTAAGAAAGTTGTGCTTTCTGGAGCTTTCTGCTCCAACAGGCCTGTAAAGATTCATTTATTTGCACAATCACCAGAGGAAAGCCATAAACCCACCCAGAAGGGTGGGAAAAGGCAGCTTCATGGGAAGGCACCTCCCTGGTTGGCATTTCCAGGTGGCCAAAGCCCTCAGGTACTGCATGGTGCTGGTGCTAGGATGGGTATTATGCCAGGCTGTGTGTGAGCTAACGCATGGAATGGGTCTCAAAACCACCAGCAACCTTCCCATGCAGAGCTCTTGGGTGATGTACAGTGGTGCCAAGATGGTGGCAGTTTGGTGGGTCTAAAACCCTTAAAGGGCTTTAAAGAAAGGGGCACAAAGGAGGGCAAGTTTGATGGCACTTGGGGTGACTTTCAGGGCATGATGCCATGGCAGGTCTGTGCCAGCGCTGGGAGTCATGTCCCCACTCTAATGGCTCTGGCCAGTTTAGTGCAGCTCCTGTCCCAGTAGCCAGCACTGGGACAAGATGATGGTCCAGCATCCTTTGCTCACCACCAGATCTGTTGTGAAGCTGCTCCCTAGCCATGTAGTGCTGGCCCAGAGGAGCCAAAGCGACGCAGAGCATGGGTTGTGTACTCACCAATCTCCTCATATCTCATCACTGTCCCCAAGTTGGCATTTTCATCTGGGGAAGGGAAGCAAAAGAGATGTGCTGGTGCCTGGCCTGGAGAAGGGAGCTGGGAGATAGGCTGGGGGCTGAAACTAAAGCAGAGATGATGCTGGACCTTTCCTCTACGTACCCACAAAAGTGAAGCGCTCCATGGGTGGGCGAACGCAGCAAATCCGGCTCAGGCTTTCTCCCACCTTCCCCAGAATCTTTGCTAAAAGTGAAGAAGAAAAATTGATCAAAGAGATGACTTAACCCTGGCAGACTGACCCACACGAGCATGTCAGCCACGCTGGTCCTGTGAGATACCCCTGTGCCCAGGTGCAGGAACTGTTCTCAGCATCTCCCCACCACCTTCTTTTGTGGTATTAACTCCCAAGAGTGCTATGCTGTGCCTTGAAGGGACTAGGTGGACAGCTAAAATAAAATAAAAAATAAAAAAAATCACAAAATGTTTGGGTTTATGTGATTTAAGAATGCCCCATCTTCTCTTCAGATGATAACTCCATGTCCCACATCCCACTAGCTCATGGGGGATTGAGACATGTCACCTCTTCTGCCAGTTTATCCCTTGTATGCATCCCATGGCTACTAGGTTGCCTTTCTCTTAGCTGATCTCACTGTCTGGACATCATCCAGCTTAAGTCCAGTGAGAGTTCACAGCTATTTTAAGGTGTTCATGGCTCCACTTGCTATGCTGGTCTTTAACTCCTCTGTCATGTCCCCACATGATCCTGAGCTTGGTACATGGAGCCGTATGAGCAACCTGACCCAAAAATAGGATGATGAAGCCCTGTTCCTGATGCTTGGCAGCCCCAGCGTGGATGTGAGGGGTGGGTGGTCATCCTCCTCTTCCCTACCCCGCTGCCACCTACCTGCAGTGGGCTTGTTGGAGACATTGTTGTTCTGGTATATGGTCTGTGAGGACTCATTCTGGGGCTGGCCAATCACGGGGGTGATGGAGGGTGTATTGACATTGGAGAGGATGCAGCCAGTCACTCTCTGCAATGAAGGAAAGAAGTAGATGGCACAGTGCCTTCACCCCACCTACCTCTCAAAACCTTTAAAACCACTGTATTAAGCCTCTGCACCCCAGGCTGAAGGTCATCTTTGGTGATCAATATGTGCAAACTTACTTTAGGATCCCCAGACCAATGTAACCTCACCATCTGGGCCTGTGGCTAGCAGGAGCCTGTGGATAATGACTCATGATTAAGGCTGGGGATGGTGGGATTCACTTCTTGTGTGGACACATGAGGCTGGCGAGGTTGCAGCCATGCTGCCTGCAGGCAGGCATCGCCTGTCCCCCTGGCCTGAAAGTGCTCATATGTTCTGATGAACAAATACAAATGTCGTGGTTGGTGAACCAGTGGTGCAGAGCCAGCAGTTTATGTGCCCTCTTCTCCTCCACAGGTCCCTGCAGAAGAAGGCATCTCCAGGGGCTCCATCAAGGAAACGTTGCTGAAAGCGCCTGTATGCTGCATTTCTTCCAGGTCAGGTTTTCAGGCATGTTCCTGCAAATCTTCTCTCTGGATGTTCCAGGCATATTTTGGTTGTTGATGTCCATATGAAACCTCACTCCTGCACTCTTTTGATGCCCTTGCCCCAGGTGCACCCATGGCATGGGTGCTGTCTCACCTTCATCAGGTCACGGTGGTGCTCCAGCACACTGCAAGTGGTCTGCCAGGTGTCCTGGTAGCACTCCCAAGGGTCCACCCTGCGGAGAGCACAGTAAGGCAACAGTGTTGGCCAATGGCCACTGCTTGGACCTCCTGGCAGTGTTACCTCCTTCCCATCAGGCCAGACAGTAGTGCCATGATCTGCCACTGTCACTGCCCCAGCTCTGCCATGGACCATGTCTTTAATCCAGCTCTCCCTAATAACTATGGGGACCTGACCATGTGCCTGGGCACCTTGCCACTCTTGGTACCTGACGAACCAGCTTTTATTTGGCTTTGATGTACATTTGCTACAACCCTGTTTCCTGAGGGCAGCCCAGAGATGTTTCTGGTCCCATCTCAGCTGTCAGACACCACATGGCTGTGCTGGGAAGGGGATAGATAGTTTGTGGGCTGCTGCAGGTGTAGAAAGGGAAGGTGCCATGGCACAAGGTTGGGGTGGGTTGGGTGATTTTGAGACTCACCCAGACACCACAGACTTAGCAGAGGGCTTGCAAGACCTCCTGAAGCCAAGGGCTCTCTTGAAGGATGGTGTAACCCTCCTCATTGGTTCTCTGCTGGACTAGGGGATGGCCTCCAATTTTTAATCAGGATTTATCTGGGAGAGGGGAAAGTCCATCTTGGAGCTCTAGCAGCTGCTGGCATCTCCATTTTGCATGCAGGACTTTGCCACCACAATGCCAGGGAAGGAGCTGGTGGTGTTGTGACAGGTGCAGGCTCTGCCACTCACCTGATCCAGTCGGAGGACTGGACAGCCAGCTGGCACATGGTCAGGCGATGCCGGCTTGAGACCAGACCCTGCGAGAGAAGGTGAAGAGGAACAGTTATAGCAGGCCCTTCCTGGGGCAGTGAATTGGGTTCAGTCAGATGAGATGGGCCAGAAGGATTTGTTCCTGCACACAAAGATTAATTTAAGCTCCTGTTTGCTGTAGAGCAGGAGTCCCTGCCTTGCTGCAGCCCTGGTTACTCACCAGTTGGTGAGATTTGCTCAGCAGTACCACCCTCAGCCCTGCATTGCAGTGGGGTCAGACCTGGGGATGGTGTTTTTTTGATGAAATTTCTCCAGCCTTCAGGAGAGGTGGAAACTTTCTCCTCTAATTTGGATTTCCCTCTGCACCAGAAAGTGCTTTTAAAGGTCCCTGTTTGCATTGTTGCCATCCCTACAATAAAATTGTCTTTGAAATCAGTCATTCAAACAAACAAAAAAAACCCCAGACTAACAATATGACAACCACCATTTTGTGTGAGAATGTCTCTCTTTGTCATTTAGTACTTTGGCTGGTTGTAGGGCCTCACTGCAGTTTTTATCTAAAGAGCAAATGGTTTCGTTATCTTTCTCTCAGAAACTTTCCCATGATCAGGAGCTGCACTGGGCAGAGAAGCTTCATGAAAGGACCATGGATGCAGGTAGCACTACCCAGTGCTCACTCCTGGCTTCAGAGATACCATTGCATGTAGGAGGCAGAAATGGAAAATGGGATTTACCCACCGTCTTCCCGTAGGAGTCATGCACAGGTGAGACAATGCCACCAATGACGATGAAGCGTCCAGTCTTGTGCAGGTAATCCCGGGCTCGCTCTGAAGGAGAAAGACAAGGAAAACATCTCAGGGGGATTAATATGGACCCACTGCATCCCGAAACACCTTGCTGCCAAACACCAGTTTTGACCAATGCCCATAGAGTGGGTCATCCTGACTTGGGCAGCTCTGGGTGGGGGGGTGACCAAGGGAAGGACTGGCTTTGTCTTTACATTACATCTCATTTGGTACTATGTTGAGCATGGACCTTTCCAGGGACACCCTAACCTTGGGGGAAGGAGGATTTGGTGGAAGAAGGCAGGTCTCTAGCAAAAGGTAAATCACATTCAGACCCCAAATTACCTTCAACCACCTCATCAGGGCACCAGAGGGGCAGCCAAGAACCTGCACTACCACCACCAGCTGCTTGACAGAGACAGACTCTTTCAGAAGACATGGAGGAAGCAAACTGAGCTCACGAGCTGATGTATGAAGCGGTTTCATTCACTGCCTGCAGACAAACCCTTTCCTTTCAATTTTTCTCTGCCTATAAACTACATCCACCCTTTTGCTCCCCATGACTTCTCTCTTCCTTGCCTGCTACTGAGCTCTAATGCCTTTTCTGTGAGGACAGGCTGAGAGACCTGGGATTGTTCAGCCTGGAGAAGAGAATGATCCAGGGAGACCTTCTTGTGGTCTTTCAGGCTGCATGGGGCTTTGAGTAACATGATGAAAGATGTCTCTGCCCATGACAGGGTGGGGGGTGGACTAATGATCTTTGATGGTCCCTCCCAACCCATTCTATGAGTCTGTGATTCTAACACGTGGTGTTGGTTGGCAGCCTAAATAAGAATGGCCATCACACACAGGGCTGCATGCACGGGTGGATGGATCCCTGCCACATCCCCTGCAAGACCTGCAGCTCATGTGCCACTGTTCTGAACATGCTGAAATGTTCACTAGAAGTGCTGCACCAGGACTGAGATATTCATCCTTATCTGCTCCTCTCTGCTGGGATGTTGCTGGTGAGTTCACCACCTCTAGTTCTAACCCTGTTTGTTCCAACCTTGCTTTATCCTGTTTGCTCAAGCCCTGCCCATTCCCTGCTTGATCCAACTCACAGAGAGCAGCTGCTGCGAGCTTTTCTGGCTGTATAACCACCACCTCCCTTACATGAGCTCTCCCACTGGGTGTCTTGAAACCACCTTGTCCCCAAGTTACATCATGCCTGTGCATGAACCATGGCACCACTATGGGGCTGCATCCCAGAAGAAAGCGAAGAGGAAGAGACCTGGGGCAGGTCAGTGGTGGTGCTGGTGGTGACCACAGCCAAGCTGGCCGTGCCTTCTCTACTGAGAGTGGGGAGGGTGGTTGGGGAAACCACAGCGCAGCAAAAAAAATAATAAAAACTAAAGAAAGAAAGTAAACCCAAAAAAATATATAGAAAAGGTAAAAGAAAAAAGGGAGATGAGATTGATAAGTCATTAGAAAGTGGTTTTGGTGGTTTTATTTGCAAATGGCAGATCTAGAAAATATTTTGCTTTTGCAAAGAAAATTAGCATTTCTGAAGCTTCAGGATCCATCAGCCACCCCAAGATGTCACTGCATCATACAGAATCATAGAATTTTCTGGTTGGAAAAGACCTTTAAGATCATCAAGTCCAACCATATCCTACTGATACCCCATTTAAGCCAGCCAACATGGTATCAGCTGTTTGGTCAGGGACCCACCCTACAAGCCAAAGCAGCCACGTTCCCATTTCTCCTCAAAAAAAAGATTTCCCTAAAGAGAAATAGGAAAGTAAAAAAAGAGGGGAAGGAGAATGCTCAGTGTTTGCCAGATGCAAGCACAGGTGTGATGAGTGCAAAGAGGAACATAAGCAGATGGGGGACCCTGCTGCATCTTCTGGAGCTGCCGCACTGAACTGAGGCTCTTGGGCTTTTGGTGGTAAGAGAAACACCTCTTTGTCCTGCTGCTGATTGAAAATTAGCTGTGGGTTCATTCACATGGGTAATGCCAACTGAGTTCAAGCATGTGGGAATGACATCTGAGCCCTGGGCTGCATCTTGGCACAACAGGCAGGTGAGAGCACAGCTTGGTGAGTCCAAATATGGGAAAAGGGTTTTTTCCATGGGTACATTGATAGATACATTTTTTTCTGATCATTTCCTGGTCAAATAATCCTCTCTGGGGTTGTGCTGTTTAGGAAAGGACCATTCTTCCAGCAGTGCATCTCTTCATCTCCCGTGCCCTGGTTCCTGCTATGTTTCAAGGCAAAGATTCAGCTCTGAATTTATTTTAGAGCTCCTCTGCATCACCTTGGGATGGATGCAGAGCAGCCATATAATGAGGGAGGTGAAAGGGCCTGAGCAGGGCAGGGGGGTAGGGATGTTGCTGAAGAACCACTCAGGCAAAATTATTTTTTTCCTTCCAAATTTTGAAATTTATGTTAGGGAAAATTGTTCAGCTATTGGGTCAGTTAAAAGTCAATTAAGTAACTATAATTGCCATGGACTTTTATTCCCCCCCTGGAGGGTGTTGAGCAGCCCCAGGTCCCTGTGACAGCCTGTGGGAGATTTGCCAACCTCAATAAAACCTCTTCCTTAGCCTCACCCAAAATCCTTTCCCTGGCTTCCTTCCCAGCTCTTGTGTCCTGGGCACACAAGCTCCAAAGAGAGAGAAAAACAGGATTTAATCCTTTGATTGGCACAGGGAGTAAAATTCGATTGCCTGAATTAGCTGTACCAAAAGTTTCCCTCCCTGCCCTTGATATCCCAATCTTGAAGGATTTAACACCAGCAATTTGGTTTGAACCATATTTTTGCATCTTTGCTGGTTATTTGTCCTCTGGGAACCATGTGGGCACATCTCCATCTGCCAGCAGGACTCACCAGGGCAGTGAGGGGACCGAACCCAGCCCTGTATGTGCCTGTGACTATCTGTGTTCCAGGTGGTACCTGGGGGAGCACACTGAAAAATCCAATATTATTGTGCTTTTTTAGCATAGGCAAGGAGGTTTGGGATTGAACCAGCATCATAAATTAAAGCACGGGACTCAATGGGCAGTGGGATTCCCATTGCAGCCCAGCATGACAGCACTCTATAAGCAGAAAACCAAATGTGCAAAAAAAAAAAAAATCCTCTTCTCTGCTCTGTATTTCTAAAAGAGGAACTGGGGCATATGTGCAATGCTTCTCCCCCTCCAATGCTTTTTGCTTGCCTTTATGGATGCTATTGGCTTTCCCATTGGTGCCTTCAAGGTTAATCAATCGAAAGGGAAGGGGAAAAAAAAAAGCACCATTTTTTTCCTGATTTTGCTCTTTCTGGCATCTTTCACACGAATCATGTCCTGGGGCCTCTCCTAGACTGTAAAAAACCAAAGACAGCATAGGGTATAAATTACAGAAAATGGCATCAAGAGCTTTGTATAGCAATAAAAATATTAAGGAATGGAGCCACGATGTTGGAATATGAACTAAAAGGAGCAAAGAGATGGTTTTGGCTGAGCCTAGAAGCAGAGGACATTCATGGGAAAGCTATCTGGACCACCTCACACATACCCTCCACTTTACATGGCTGATGGTATTAATTTGCCTTGAGTTTTTGGTGGCAAAAGCCAACAAGTCTCACGCCAAGACTCCACTACCTCCACCTGCTTTAATGAAACCTTTTTCCTGCAGAAAGCAGCTCATCTCCTGCAAATGCATGCAAAGAACTAGAAACCCAAGTGAATGCACACAAGTCTTGTGACCACAGGTGAATAAAGTATTTGCCTGTTTCTACATCAAAATTGTTCCCTTGTTTTTTTAACCTGCACAGTATTATTTAGAGAAACCTGTAAAACTTATGTTGCTCTCCAAAATATATATATATCTAAAAGTTAGCATCTGTGTATTCAAGAGCTTGTTGTCTACCTCAGAAATACCAAATAGAACTTATATAGGCAGGGAAAAAAATATATTTATTGACCTTCAAATCTCTGCCAGGGAAGTATTTGGGCAACCACATGGGCTACGAAGCAGCCTATGACTTGCAGAACATCTCTTCACATCCTAGACTCGTCCATTCTCACTTGTTTTTTTGGCAGAGCACATCCATTTGTTTGCAGGGTTGCATCCATCGGCTTGCTCGTTCATGGCTCTGCTGGCTCACTTGTTCCTGTAACCATCAGCTAAGCCAAACCTTCACAGCCATCCACTTCCAAGCAAAAGCCTTTAAAGCAATTGCTTTTCTTAAATGACATCTCAAATCCCATTTGGAGAGGACCTGTGTCACAAGCAGGGCTGGAACTGCAGCTGGAGCAGCCACCCTCACTGCCGGCATGGGGGCAGAGCATTCGGGGCCGGTGGCGCCACGGCTTCAGGATGGCAGAAGATCACAGTGTTACTTTGCATTTGCACTGCTGTCATGATGCTGTGATTAAAGCTTCATTTTGTGTTTTTATTTTTTATAGATTGAATCTTCTTAGACTGATGTATTCTTCAGTGCCTTAATGGAGAAGGGGACAGTCAGCCATAGCCAATCCTGTCCAAACACGTTAGCTCATTAAGCCTTGAGTCTCATCCTCTGTACAAAACTGCTTTAGCTCTCTAAGAGATCCCAGAGATGTTGGTGGTTTGTTCCCCACCCTGGGCTGAGTGTGCAGCACCTCCTGGTACAGTGTGTGCTCCTGGCATGAGCAGGAGGAGGTGGGGGTCTAAGCTTCTTCAAATGATAGGTCATCAGTGACATGGCTCCATGTGAGGAGCAACTAGGAGCTGGGCATCAAGGGCAAAGAGATGGGATAGAGATCATTGATAGCACAGAAAGGGCAAAGAGGGTGAGTCTCCTGTCCTTGTGTCTTCTTCTGCCTTTGGGTCTTCTGCTGTCCTTGGGTCTTCCAAAATGAACAAAGCAGGGCTGTGCACACCATGAGGCTAAGCTGAGGAGTTACACACCCAAACTTGGCACTGGTTTTTCTTCCAGGTCTCTGGAAATGGGGCACTGAGTTTGGTGGGTCATCACTTTGAACAGCTGTGGCTGCTCTAGTGTTGTGGTACTTCCTCCAAATCCCCAGGTCCATGTTCTCAGAAAAGACCTTTATTTTTTTTTTACAAAATTTGTTTCCTCTTTCATACAAATTATGCTGCTCATGAGGACCAGGTTCATGGTATCCCTGAGGGCTGACACCAAAGACACTGCAGTAGCTTTGCATTCTTCTTCTCATCCATATTCCTTATGGTCAGCCATCTGTAGAGCTCCAAACCTTCCCTCCTGCTTGTGCAAAGATTTTTTTTTCCTGGGAAAAAGTCAAGGTTGGTCTGAAAAGCCATCAGTCTTGGGAGTCTCAGTCTCACTTCTCTGCTGGTTTATTGGGTTTCTGTCCCATTCATTATTATTGAGCTCATCTTTCCATCATGACTTCACAGCCCATTTCCTGTCAGTTGAATATCTGTGATGTCCAGAGACCACACTGGACTCCAGAAAACACTCCCCCAGTATTTTCATTTTCCAAGAGAACTTTATAGCCTGCAATACAATCAAGGATGTTGGGTTGGAAGAGAAAAGCTCATTTCCAGTGTAAATCATCTTTGTCAGACAGCCTTACATATCTTTTAAGAATTGTTGGCATAAATAAACTACCTGTGATGGACCCTTCCAAGATGTGTGTTGGCCCACTGGCAGTGTGCTGGTGTGGTGGGGAGCTTTCACCTAGGGGTGCCCAGCTCCATGCCTCCTGACATAGCCCCTCTGCGTCGGCTAGTGGTTGACCTTAGCTGTGGTATGTTAGGGAAGGAAGGGACAGGGGTGACACTCAGACCCTTCTGGTGACATCTCCTCAGGCTGCCCCAGCCCAGCTTTGCTCACCTCCCCTGCAAATGCTCTTCAAGTATTTTTGGCTCTACCATTTTACTGTGAGATGATTGTGGGGAACAACCAATCAGAAGACACAGTCCAGGGCTACAGAAATGATAAGTAATGATTCTGCCCAAATTGAATGAAAAAATAACATCCTGCTTCCCCAGTAGAAAATCGGTGTTTATTTGAGAGATGTTTCTTTTTGGTGGTTCTCACTGAGTATACTTAATTGCAACATTTCAGCTCCTCTGGCACTGTCACATCACCTAAATTGATGTTAATTAAATCAAATATTCCTCATGTTCGATTTTTCAAGGTGTTATTTCAAATTGTATTTGCTTTGCTTTTGTACTTGATTCATCCACACCCCTAAGAATTCCTTTTTCTTTTTTATTTTAAGGGAGGAATGCCACCGACCAACTCTGATTTTCCCATTGGTGATTGAAGCTGCAGCCCTCCCACCCTCTATGCCAGCTCTCTGAAAACACACACGAGGTAGCAGGGTGTCAAGACAGTTTTGCACAACCTTTATCACTCTTACTTGAGAGCCAGGACAGAGGAGGGCGCACAGCCCTGAGCGATGGAGAAGACAAAACCATTTCCTGGGTGTCTCATTTTCATTTTGAGCAATCTGGCCTCCGACATCCTCAGATAAGAAGTGGGATGTGGCCATGAGGTGCCAAGGGCAAGGCGGGCGCTTTCCCACTGCCTAAATTACCTTCTTCTGCAGGGGAGAGTGACCCAGATATGCCAGAAGACTTTGTTTTATTCTCGGATTAGCAGCACTTGCAGGACCTAAATGTTGCTTCCTAACCCAGGCCCAAATTGGGTATGGGGTTAACCAGCAGTTATTCACAGTCTAATTGAGTGTTGTGCGTGTATATATATTTAAAAAAAAAAAAAATCTATATATATAAAAACTCTGAAAGTCAAATCATGGATGTATTCATTGGTGATGTACTCATCTCCGAGTCCAGCTCTTCTGCCTGCCTCAGGGCAGCTTTCTCAGTCCCAACCAATGTCGGCCATCGCCTACAGCCACACCTTGGTTAGAGCACTTCTGTTCCCTGGATTTCCTGGAGGGACAAGATGACATTTCTACTAGAACAAGCCTTGACTGCTCTTCAAGGGAGGCTTCTCTTTTTGGGAAGAAGCCAAAGGAGGGGCAGAGTATGGTTCTTCATAACTGGGTTGAGCTTTTCCAAGGCAAGCCTGGGGAGATCCCAGTGTGTCCCACTGACCCAAGAAGTCTGTCCTGCCTCAAGCTCAGTGCTTCTTAGACAATCTCAGTCAGATTCCCAGGAGACTTTGAGTTGGTAGAAAAATCCTGTTAAGCCCCTCTAATGTGTAGTGATTTTCATCTCCAAGTGAATTGCTCTGTAACACATTTCCCACCCACCCCCAACCCCATTAGTCCATAACTGCACCTGGTCATTGTAGAAGTAACATATTTAGAAGAGACTTCCACAATAAATGGCTTCAGTCATTGCTGCCTATTTGCTTTACTGGCTTTTCAAAAACCCAAAACATTGGCCACCAAATACCTCAAAACCTGTGGTGGAAGCAGAGGCTATGAAAGGTCACAGAGAAGTGATGCTGCAGCACCTGACCCTCCCACCTCTCAGCCCACCCAGGCATCCAACTCCCCATCAGCATCCAACTCCGAGAGCTGCACAATGACTAATGAGACTCATGCTATCACCATCTGTTGACCACTTGGGGCTTCATGGCAGAGACGTGAAATTAGATGTTTAAAACAAACCAAAAAAGAAAGGTTGAAGACTGAGTCACAGTGATTTGACCTAGAAAGAGCAGAGCATTTGCTGGAGACCTAATAAGGTGAGGCCTGGGCAGGAGATGTGTCTGGTCACAGGTAATCTGGGTTTCTTAGAGGAAACTGTAGAGGAACAGCCTATTTGATAACATTGAAATTAAAACTTAAAATGAAGACATCATATTTTCCTCTCTTTTTTTTTCAGAACTGGAGTATTGCAAGGGGCAATATATGTGAGAAGGCAAAGAGGAGACAGAGGAGACTGAGAAGATCCCCTCCATGTCCCAGAGATTGAGAAGAAGCATCTGAGGAAGAGCCTGGCAAAGCAACCCAGGCCAAAGCACTTTTCCCCACTGCAGCATCCCACCCTGCTGTGGTGGAGCTAGGGGAAGCAGGCAATGGCCATCAGGTGAGCACCATGAGGACAAGTACAGGGAGCTGCTTCTTGAATCAAAGCTGACACCAGCTTCTTCAGGTAGGGACTGGATCTGCTTGTTTGTCAGGTGTGTGATTAGCACAGTGCTGTTACACTCACTGCTTTTAAGGAGAAGTGATATAATTTATTGCCCAGAGCTCTCCACCCTGATATTACAGGGAGGGGAGTAACATGCTCAGCACCTTGCTGACTCTCACCTGAAGGATGGGCAGCTGAGTCCTATGAAGGTGGACCACCCTCCACCTGGTATTTGACACCTAGAGACACTACCTGGGCTTCTTAGAGGTCTTGGGGCTGGTGAGGTGAAGTGAATCATCTAACCGAATGAAAGCAAATTGTAGCAGTTAAAAATGGATGAAGGAAATGACTTCACATGAAGAAGGATGTTTTTTGAACTCCCTGCTGCAGGACAGCACCAAAGTACCTTGCTTAGAAACCCTCAGAAAAGGATTAAGCACCTGAAGGTAAGATGAGTGTCTGTATGCACGTGATGAAGTGAAAAGCAAGAAGTCCTTTATGTCTCCCTGTCTGGGGCATTAGCTGGACACCTTCTAAGTCAGCGAGGGCTGTGCAGGTTGTAGTGTGGTGCATGGTGGAGGGGAGTGACTTTTCCCCTTCCAGTGTAGTATTTTCCTTGTGTTTAGAGAGAAAAGTGCCAAAAGGTGCATTTGCAAGCACTCAGTGTAAAGTGCTCCTCTGAGCATCGGATTTAGGTACAAACCAGGGAAGTGAATACTGCTGCGGCTGAGTGGACAAAGTTAGCTGGAATTCCTCTCTCCTATTGGGTTTTTGAGACTAAGAGCTCTCCAGCTGGTCTAAAGTGATGTAAATACACTGCCTGCAGAGAAGGAACATCAATTTGTGGTGCAAATCTGGCCTGCAGCTAGTATTCTGTGGCTGTATCTTGTCTCTGATGAGGGTCTAAATATTAGGAGCAAACCCAAACTATTTGGCAAGCATAAGGTTCCAGATAGCCCTGACCGATATGTTTCAAAATTATTTTTATTACCCTGAGCCCACAAGTACAGTCCAACAGGAGAAGGGTAACAGCATAGGTGGCAAATTGTTTCATTATCCTACCATGGTCTACAATTCACTTCCACAAGGATGCTGGTGGCACATCCAAAGTAGGACAGGCACCTCAGTGTTCATCCTCGGGGAGGTCCCAGTCC
>VWZY01003036.1:0-14521 GCA_013399075.1 Chloroceryle aenea
AGCTCTCCAGCCTGTCCTGATCATTTTTAATTAGTTTTATTTGATTTCTTCATTTCACTTTGTTTTTCTCGAGGCATTTCCTGTCAGAAACCACTTGGAATAGCAGACAGTGAAAGACAATTGACATACCAGGCTCTTGACAACTTTCAGCAACTCCTCCATCACCACAGCGATGCCCTGGTAGCCAAGTAGTCTACAGATGACTTTAAAGTGTGGGGGACCAACAAAATTCCTGTAGTTGCTGTAGATGCTGGAATATGCCAGATTCAAAGCCTGGAAGAAGAGAACAGACATGGCTAAGGACAATTCCAGCTGCATCTTTAGTACCATCTCATTTAAACAGCAATTTAAAGCATATTAAAAAAGAAAACAGTAACTTTATATTTCACTTTCTCTCCAGGCAGTACAAAGCTTCCCTTTAGCAAGGCAGGAACTCCAACCACCAGCTTCTTTTCCTTTATTTTCCATGTTATGTTCCAGGGCAGACTATAGAGGGAGGAAAACCTCCCTCAACCTGCTGGCCACACTCTTCTCCAATGCACACATGAAAGACAGTGTCCTGTTAGACTTTCAACTCCACACACATCAGCTGTAGCAGAACATTTTCCTTCACCAGTACCCACTGACTGGTGATCCTGCCCCAGTTATCCATGCCAGTCAACACCAGATGCTGTAACCCACAGCACTGCACAAAGAAGTGACTAACAATTCAAGTCACAAAACTCTGCCAAGCTTTTGGGAAGGTTTAGTCTTATAAAAAGAACTTCCAAATCCTATTTGGAAGAGATTGGGATTTTATTTAGGGTGTCAAACTCTCAATGAACACCAGTTTCCACCATTCAATTTGAAATTTCAGGATTGGTTTCTAGACCAATGTAGAAAATGCAAATTTGGCACCAGGTGAACATTTCTTGGCCACCTTTTGTGGGTGCCTCAGGTTCAGAAGAGAGCACCTAAGATCACAACAAGAGACAACTGGAGATTCAAACCCTACTTTCTGAATCAGGCAACTCCTGCCCTAAGTAAGAAACTTTGCAGATATTATTAAAACACTCACATGCAGAAAATGACATAAATTTTATCATGTTTGGATAACTCCTGAAAGTTATAACCAGCAATTTATTATTTCTGCAATGTGAGACCTCTGAAGGTCCTTCAAGGTTTCCTTGTATTTCTTCAGGGCTTGAACCTCTGCCTCCATCTGTGTGATGGAACACACAGCCTGACCTGTAGAAGGTGGGTTTTGGTTTATTTTTTGCTTTTCTTGAGTGTCTTACTGAACAAGAAGACTATTGGCTTTGTCTATAGAAATACAGAATGCCCTGGGTTGGAAGGGACCTCTGAAGGTCATCTATAATTCAAAGAAAATTTTCCTTCAGTAGGTTAAAGCATTTTAATGCCATGAGGTGAAAGGGAGGGATCTCCTTTTCACCTCACAGAAATTTGTCATAGAAAAACACACCCTAAAACATGATGTAGTTGAAAAAAAAACCCACCTCAATAATACATAACAACAAGAAGCCAATCAATCTAAAAATACATCTTTCTTTAATATAATCATCATACGGGAGCACGTCAAATGCTCCACCTGCAGCTGCTGGATTAGCAGCTGTGGGATTTAGAAAACTCCATCCCATGCCACCACTGCTCCCCCTCACGATGCAGAAAATGCTTAGGGAGGAAGCCACCAGCAAAAGGGGGGGTTGGAGGTGGATGGAGAGGGGGGAAGGAAAGAATCACAGAATGCCCCGGGTTGGAAGGGACATCACCCAGTCCAACCCCCCTGCTGAGAGCAGGGACAGCCTCAACCAGAGCAGGGTGCTCATCAAGCCTGACCTTGAATGTCTCCAGGGCTGGGGCCTCCACCACCTCCCTCGGCAAGAAGGAGTTCATTATTTTTTAAGCTCTGCTTGCTCCCTCCTCTACTTGAAAAAAAAAAGAAGGAGAGTTGCTAGTTGCTGATGTCATCAACGAGCTAACATTAATCACTCACAGCATCACCGGTACACGCACGAGAGCCTATAACAGGGATGTTCAGGCAGTTCACTGCCCAACGAGAGGCAAGCAAGGTGGGGGAAGTGGAGGGAAGGGGGGAGGGCAAGACATTCTTTTTTCTCCCGGAGGTTCTTTGAAAAGCAGAGCCACGGGCATCTTTAGACAAGATGTGCCCTGGTGGGAATTTCAGTGGAAGAGACAAAGAAGCCAAAGCAGCAGCAGTGGAGAAACAAACTGAAAGCATCAAGCAGTAAGAATTCAGTCCAGGGAATCTCAGAGGAAGGAAAAAGAAACTGCCAAGCAGAGAACAGGAAGGAAATAACTCCTGTGGCAAAGGGACGCAGCAAACTTCAGTGGTCGGATCCTTTTGAGAGCAGCAGCACCCTGTGAAAACTGTGTTCTGGAATTTCCCCCAAGAAGGGACGGTAAGTGCTGATTTTATCACCTATAAAACAACCCCTGGGGCTTCCAAACCTTTCCATGTCAGTAAGGATTTGTCTTCTAGTAACTGCTGCTTTGGAACAACAGAAATGTGGTGGTGAATTCATATCCACACACATTCCACTTCCAAAATGCTGGGGGGATAAACACGTTGTCCCCAGACTGTGGTAGGAGGGGGTTCTATTAAAAATACTTGATCATTTTAAGCAATTGGTATCTACCAGCTAAAGAGAAGACAAGGGAGCAAGGGGAGCTCTATCTTGCTAATGCACCTGATTTTCCTACCTCCAGAAGGTTTGTAGATGCCAAAATATGTCCACTTAATAAGTTTATTTGATAGCAAACTCCATCCCTTTATATCATTGCACTTACCACACAATTGGATCAGTGGCTTCTCCCCAGATCACTCAAATCTAAGGTTTTTACTTTGTAATTCAAATAAACATGTATTTTTTTTTCCTTCCCACTTCCAAAGCAGCATAAACCAAAAGCCTTGAGCACCAAATTTCACATAAACAGTCACAGATTTCTTACTATTAATGTCACTATCAAAATCTCACTAAAATAATATGTATTTTCCCAGCCTATCCAGCATAAAATACAACAAAAGTAGTGCAGAATAATTGTTTTGAGCAATTCTTACAAGCTTTCCTCACTGGGAGAGTTTTCAGTAGCCAACTGTTATTTAGCCAGGAGCCTTAATCATAAAAAAACACCCCCAGAATTAATTTTTATAATGAAGTCATAAACAATTAAATAGTCTTAATGCCATGGGTATTTATCTGCATTAAAAAAGAGTAAGAAACTTTTGCAGTGGAAAAAAAAACCTTCTGCATGAGTGCCACCACTGACTATTAAACTATTTCTGCTAACTAATTAAAAGTTACCCTCATGACAGTAAAAAACCCACGTCAAACAAATGCAAATACCCACTGGCTGTCATGACACTGTCTATAATAGATGTGTGTAGAAAACTGCAGAAAATAGATGGTTTCCTTTGGCTATTTTTGGTGGTAATTTAAACTAAGAATCTCAAAATCTTGGCAGTTCTTCACATTTCAATTGTATTATGAGGAGGAGTGTTGAGTATGGGGCAGAAATTACATCAAATTGCTTAGAAAAAGAGTATTTAGTGGGTTTTACACACACCCCCCTGTTATTTATCTGTAGTGGAAGTTGTGTTTCACCAGCTGAGCTTAGATTTTCCAAGAGGTTGATTAAGTAAATGGGAGTGTGCACAGAATCTCAGAATATTAGGGGTTGGAAGGGAGCTCTGGAGAGCATAGAGTCCAACCCCCCTGCCAGAGCAGGGTCACCCAGGGCAGCCCACACAGGAACAGAGCCAGGGGGGCTGGAAAGTCTCCAGAGCAGGAGACTCCACCAGCTCTCTGGGCAGCCTGGGCCAGGCTCTGTCACCTCACCATGANATTTTGAGATTGTGTAAAACACAAAAGCAAAATAAAACACAAGATAGTCATTTGTACAGGCAGCAGCTCTGGCTGAATTTCTCTAAGTGTGTTTAAATCCCTTGCACTGGGGAAATAGTTTAAAATACCCCCAAGTTTATGAACTTCCACTCCCACTTTGACAGTGCCAAAGAGCAGAGCCCAGTTTCCTAATCAACTCCTTTGCTCCGTTTCAGAGCCCTACGATCACCAGCCACACCACATCCCCAGTGCTGCAGCTTCCCAGTTACCTCCCTGGGAAACCAACCTCTTCCCTTCCCACGGAGAGATTGGCGTTGGCAGAGGCAGCCAAAAAAACCCACCCGGGCAACATCCCAATGGGAATAACCGTCCAGAACATCACGGGAAACACGGCCATGGTGATTTGGCCCAAAATGGCCAGTTGTGCTGACAGCTTTTACAGCATCATGTACCACCCCAACTGGAACAGCGTGCTCTCCACTTACTCCAGAAAGAGCTTTCAGAAGGAAGAGAGGGTGCCCACCACTCGCTCCTCCTTTGTTGTTGAGAACCTAACTCCTCTAACCACGTACATCGTCTGCGTGACCTGCCAGTCTGCAAACCCCTCCAGTGACCAGTGCAGGGGTTTTAACACACTAGAACGAGACCCAGCATCTGTGAGCAACACCAAGAAAGAGCTGGCACTGGGCATCTGGCTCACCAGCAGTGTCCTGCTCCTCATCATCGCCGCCATCCTCCTCTATGGCTGCCTGCACCTCCTGTGCCGCCGGAGACGAGAGCGTCTGCAAGGGCAAATTGAGACCTCCACACAAGACCATGGGAAGGCGTGGACCAAAAGCCCGGCGTATGCCTTGGAGGAGCTTGGCAGGCAGAGCCAACTGATGCAGGACACTGAGGAAAAGCATCCAGGTGGCATCCAGTTGGCTACCATCATAGAGAACCCCTCTGCATGCAAGGAGCCGGTTGTGTTGATTTCTAAAAGTCAGGAACGAGCACCAGAGATAGCAGAGTGCTCTGCTATAAATTAGAAATCTTTTTGTCGGGGAGGAGGTTTTTACTGCGTGCAACAGCCCAGCTTCTGGAACCCAGGGAGTTCCAGCTCAACAGGAGGAGAAACTTCTTCCCTGGGAGGGTGACAGAGCCTGGCTCAGGCTGCCCAGAGAGCTGGTGGAGTCTCCTGCTCTGGAGACTTTCCAGCCCCCCTGGCTCTGTTCCTGTGTGGGCTGCCCTGGGTGACCCTGCTCTGGCAGGGGGGTTGGACTTGATCTCCAGAGGTCCCTTCTACCCCCTACCAGCCAATGATCCTTCAGACACACCACGTGTGGCATCGGCTCTCGGAACACGGATACTCTGCCTGCTCAGCCCAGCACTCCTGGCTGTCCCTCCAGTGTCACACCCCTTTCCAACAACCCACAGGCAGCCAAAGTTACTCAGAGGCAGAGCCAGATTCCCAAGAAGGAAGCACTTCATCCACACTCCATTGTTTCACAATGAAGCACCTAGCAAATAATCAGTTTACATTTTGAGGGGATTTTTTTGGTTGCTTTTCTTTAGCTTAAAACAGTAAACAAACCTAAAAATGAATCAGAACCAATCGATAGGGGGGTTGGACTCGAAGATCTCCAAAGTCCCTTCCAACCCCTGACATCCTGGGTGTGTGATAGTTCTTATTTAGTTATTTCTTTAATAGCATCAATAAAACTGAGCAGAAGTCTTCAGATGGCAATGGACACTGCTACACTACAGGTTTCCCAGTATGAGTTCTACACCCACAATCCCAACTGCTTCTCCAACTACAAGCTGCAAGCTCCTACACTCCACGTGCTCCCACACTCCACGAGCTCCTACAGACAAGCAATGCACTTCACTAACCACGGTGCTCTCCAAAGCTCACCAGGATTTTAATGGTATCCTTTTGTCTGTCTCTGAAATTTCCCCTCAGTCTAAAAATGTTTGCAAAATAATAAAGACATTTCTAAGGAATGAGGAACTAGCTCTGGGTTACTGGAATTTCCACTCTATCGTACCCACCACAAGCCACCTTCTGCTCCATGGGTGCATGACTCTTGGCAGAGAGGTCTGGGAAGCAAAGCCTGGCCCTTCCTTCTCTCTTTCCCTTTGGGTTTTTATGATAAATCTCAAGTCACCAGCTGCAAGTTTCTATCCAACGGAGGGACAAGGAAGTCCAAAGATTCCAAAAGACATCTGGATTTTGTAACAAGCAAATCTGCTGCTCATCTCGCTCTACCATGAGCTTCATGGAGAAGTGCCAAGAAAGGCTCTTCAGACAGAAATCTCTTCACCCTCTGAACGTGACAAGTCCTGTCTTGCTTATATGTAAAACACATCCTGTTTTAAGTCTAAGTGTGTCTGTGTTCTATAAAACCATAATAAATCTCAGTGTTGCTGTAGAGTATGGGATGTCTAAAACACAAGGGTGGACTCTGACTGCAAGCATTTTAAACCATGATTGATATGAATGAAGATGTAAAGTCAGCTCTCATTGACACAGCTCAGCTGGACCAGTAAACACTGGAAAACTGCTGGCTGAGCAGCTGCCAGCCACAGAAATCACAGAATTGCTGTTTGGAAAGGTCCTTTAAGATCATCCAATCCAACCATTATCTAACTCTACCAGGGAGTTGCAACACGTCCTTGAGCAACTTGGCTTTTAAACACATCCAGGGATGGGGATTCAACCCCCTCCCTGGGCAGCCTGGTCCAGCCTTTGAGAACCCTTCTGGGAGAGAAGTTTTTCCTCAAATCCAAATTAAACCACCCCTGGTGCAGTTTAATCCCAATTCCTCTCATCACTGGTTACCTGGGGGAAGAGCCCAACCCCCACCTCACTCCAACCTCCTGTCAGGGAGCTGCAGAGAGCAGTCAGGTCTCCCCTCAGCCTCATCTTCTCCAGCCTGACCAAGCCCAGCTCCCTCAGCCGCTCCTCAGCAGCCATGTTCTCCAGACCCCTCCCCAGCTCCCTTGCCCTTCTCTGGCCCCGCTCCAGCCCCTCAAGCTCTTGCTTCTCCTGCAGTGCCCAAACCTGACCCCAGTGCTCCAGAGGCAGCCTGGATATCCATTCGGATATCCTCAGTTCCAAAATACATTTGATTCAAGAATAAAAAAAATATATATTCTTCTAAAAATTTAAAAGTACAGAGAGTCAGGAATATTTGTTAATACTTGCTAATATTTGCCTATCAAGTCAGGAAACTTGGTCCAGAAAATCATCTAAAAACCTCCTCGACTGCCCCTGCTCACACAGAAAAATAATCAGGCTTCTGAAAATTTAGAGTTCTCAGAGCAGAGATTACTAAACTCATTTTAATAATGTAACATGAGTGATAAAAAAACAGGGTTCCCTCATTAATCCTCTTGTCACTCACCCCACTGTATCATCACTTAGACAAATTGAGTTAGCAATCCCTACTTGATTCAGTGGGGTGGGTTTTTTTATGCTCTTTACACTGCATCTGGTGAATTCCTGAAATAGTAAGGCACACAATAACTCTAATGTAAGAAAATCCCACTTCCCTCTAATTCACTGATCCCTGTTGGAGAACAATTAGATAAAAACACCGTTCCCAGCACCAGATAATCAGCTGTTACACGTGAATCCTTTTCCACCCTTTTTCCTTTTTAAAAGCATGAAAGCCTGGCAAATGCAGCAGATCTGGAAGGATTGGGATTTGTAATTTCTGAGCGATCTGTTCAGCTCTCAAAAACCAGCTTCCTGGGCAACTCACTTCACAGGATTGAGCTGTATAACTTGGATACGTGTGCAGAAAGTAAGAGTAAGACAAGGTCTAATTATGCTGATGTTTAAGTAGGGGCCAGATAATGGAAGTAGCTGGCTGTTAAAATGACACAGAGCACTTGCAGAAGTTAGAAGGGTAACTGAGCCTATGGGTTTGGGGGTTCATTTAATCAACGCTCTAATTTGATCTTCACATTTGTATTGATCTTTTCAATACTTTCATTTGAACTTCCCCGTACTCAAGAGAACAATGCAACTGTGCATGCAAAACAAGGATGTCTTGTGAGAGTCTCAAATGATTTGCTGAAGGTCCCACTGCTGTTTTTTACTGCTGTCGGAAGCAGATCAGCATTTCTGAGTGGGTATTAAAAATGCAGATATATGTTAATGAGCTCTGCCTTCAACTCTTGTTAAGACTCAGGTAATTACTCTGAAGCAAAAGAAAACTAATCTGCAGTGATCAGGGAGAATAAATCTATCCCTCCAACCCACAATACCACACACAGAAGGGTAGCACTGGTTCAGTGAATATGGGTTAACTTTCCTTGCTTGGGTAGCTCCACAAAATCCCACAACTACCCTCTCGTTCCAACTCCTAGCCCAACTTGTCACCCACGTAAGCTGGGCATTGCTTAAGGCACAGAGGACATCACGTACATGTACAGGAACCTTCTAAGAGCTCCTCATCTGCAAAGCAAGAAAGATGATGCTAATGGAGGAGACGAGATGGCCAGAAGGCCAAGTTCATCATAATTGTGGAATCATAGAATGGGAGGGGTTGGAAGGGAGCTCTGGAGATCATCGAGTCCAACCTCCCTGCCAGAGCAGGGTCACCCAGGGCAGCCCACACAGGAACAGAGCCAGGCAGGGTTTGGAAAGTCTCTAGAACCACAGAATTATTAAGGTTTGAAATGATCCTTAAGGTCATCAAGTCCAACCGTCTACTAAATATTATCAGGACCATTCAACCATGTCCTGAAGTGCCACATCTAAATGTTCTTTGAACCCCTGCAGGGATGGTGACTCCACCGCTGGTGGTGACTCCCTGCGCAGCCTGTGCCAAGGCCTCACCACTCTCTCAGTACAGAAATTGTTCCTCGTGTCCAATCTAAACCTTTCCCAGTGTAGTTTAAGCCCATTTCCTCTCATCCTNCCTACCCTCAAGCAGATCGACACTCCCACTCAGTTTGGTGTCATCTGCAAACTTGCTGAGGGTGCCTTGATCCCCTCATCCAGACCATCAGTAAAGACATTAAACAATCAGGCCCCAAAACTGAGCCCTGGGGAGCACCACTGGTGACCAAGTGGATTTAGTTCCATTCACCACGACACTCTGGGCTTGGCCATCCAGACGTTTTTTTTCCAGAGCAGGAGACTCTACCACCTCTCTGGGCAGCGAGCTTGAGGACCTTAGGTTGAAGATGCCAAAGAAATGCTACAGTTGTATTTTAATTTTTTGAAAACTAATTCAAGAGGTTGTGTAGCTGATAGTTTAGGATGGTCAGAATCTATTCCTTTCAAGTGAAACAACCTCTGAAGTATTTTTGCTGTCCCCTTCTGCCATCACAATCTTCATCAACTGTAGCAAGGGAGCAGCTGCACCCAAGATGGGCTCTTGTTCTCTCTTCACCAGATGACTAATTAATCTTCAATTTAAGCCTGCTCTGCCACTATAAGCAACTGTGCAATGCAAGGTGGTGGAGAGAACAGCTTATTTTTAGCTCTATCAGATAAAATGAACCATCAGACTAATCCCTTGCACTTTGGCTGAAACATATGGTGAGGTTCACAGCACAAGTCTGGAAAAATAAGGGTGTGTTGAATTTTAAATACTCACAAAACATGAGTCCATTTTTAATAACTGTCATACACCCTAATTTCTATCATTAAAAAAAAAAGATACCTTCACACATTAGGAAACCATAAATAGAAGGGAATTAAATCCAACCTTGGATCCATAGAGATACTGTGGCTGTGCATTAGGCTGCTTATCCCTCTGGAATTCCTGAGAAAATGGCAGCACGGTCCGAACGAATCTATGAAAACAAAATCAAGAATTCATTGATTAAGACTTTGATTGGTGGATCTGTGCCTGATGCACTTTTTCCTGTGATCTGCTAGAGAGTAGCTCCATGGAAAAGGACCTTGGAGACCTGATAGACAAGAAGCCATCCATGGGACAGCAATGGGCCCTTGGGGCCAGGGAGGCCAATGGTGTCCTGGGGGCATCAAGAGGAGTGTGGCCAGCAGGTCAAGGGAGGTTCTGCTCCCCCTCTACTCTGCACTGGTGAGACCACAGCTGGAGGATTGGGTTCAGTTCTGGGCTCCCCAGAACAAGTGTACCCACAATTTCATCTACTTGTTCATATGCATTTTACCCCATCAGTTCAAAAGTAGTTGTATGTGCTTAAGTCTAGCAAGTTCTTGCCTTTAGAGCTTTCAAGAAGAGTATTTATGTGTATTATTTTTGATACTGTACCTACAGGACTGAAATCTCCTTACATTAACATTTCCTCAGTTTACAAGCTCCCCCTCTTCTCTTTCATTTATGTAGCAGCTGAAAATTTCCTGCCGAGATTCCTTGGATCTGTTCTCTGCACAGACACTTTGAATTACAGAGGAATATTAAAGACTTTTTAGCAGAGATGTTGTAAACATTTGATGGAATTCAAAGGAATCTGCAACACATGAGAGGCCCAGAGGTTACTCCAGTCCCCTCTTTTCTCTCCAAATCCCATTCCTTTTTAAACTGCCACCAATTTTCAAGCCCTAAGACAAATGTCTACAATGAAAGGAATCAAAAGAGACAGCAGGTCGTTTGAGATGGGACTGGCTTTTGCATATGCATTGGCCAAGAGCTGATTTGTTTCCACTGAATTAAGATCTTCACAAGGACAAGAGGGTTTCAGAATAGAAATGTGGGTGAACCCCATGACTTTGGAAGCTGTAACTATAATTCTTAGTCTTTTCAAAGAGGTATTATGAATAGATTTGAATTATAATGTTATTAGTGACTGGGAGCAACCCAGTCAGATCGTATTTGGGTTAAGAAGAAATCACAGCCTCAGGAATTAAGTCCTGGAGAAATCTTTCCCAGGCACAGTCCTTAAGTTTTACTGTCTCTGTACAAGCACAAGGAATTATTTTGTGTTCCCCAGCTCTCCTCTATGTTTTTGAGGGGGGTTCTACAGCTCTAACGTTTTAGAGTAGTAGCAAAATGTTATCAAAAGCTTTCTTAAAGACTTGAAGCAAGCATAAGTTTTGTACTTTCTTGGGTGAAAGACAGCAAGAGAGGAAGAAAGAGGTTAAGACAAAGAAGTAGGAGCAAGTGATACAGTCCCTTCTTATCTTCTGGAGGGGTTGAGGCTAAGCCTGAGGACACAACAAGCTGAAGAGAAGGGATCATTCCAAGAGCTATGTCCATCAAGCCTATAAAGAAACCTTTAAAGTTCAGCATCATCTGCTACTCTTCAAACTCTTCCAGGGTATGTGTGTGTTTTCTTTTCAACATCCTTCCAGTTGGCCTCCTCCTGCTCCTCCTCCAAGAAACATTCCCTTTGAAGGACTGAAGCTCTTTGAATATCAGTGCTGAAGCTTGGCAAATTTTTGCTTTCCCTTGGAAACTTCTGGATGCAGGTTTTGGCACACTTCAAGATAATCAGTTCTTGTCGTTTTTAATCAGTGTTGATGATCTCACAGCAATTTATCCATTTTAATCAACGCAGGTTGAGAGCAGTCAGAGCAGATTAAGCAGATGAAAAGCCTGTAAAGCTTTGGTGAGCCAGCAATGGTGGCTGCTAAAGCACCAAGTGAGCCCCAAAGTTAAGCATTTTGGGGATCAAATCATTTTATATCTGTGTTTCTCTGATAGTTACAAGGAAGGAGCTCATTGGGAGCACTTTACAAACTAATTTAAATGATTCCAGGATTCCAATTACCATAATCTCTTAAAGAAAATAAGGATAAATCTGGAAGATACCACTTTGGTCACCGAGCCTGCTGCCTTTAGACACCAGATCAGACAGACAGACAAATCTCATTGTCCTCAAAATGGGAGGGTCCTCAAAACTTCTTTGCTGTGAGTGCGACGGAGCCTGGCCCAGGCTGCCCAGAGAGCTGGTGGAGTCTCCTGCTCTGGAGACTTTCCAGCCCCCCCTGGCTCTGTTCCTGTGTGGGCTGCCCTGGGTGCCCCTGCTCTGGCAGGGGGGTTGGACTCAATGCTCTCCAGAGGTCCCTTCCACCCCCCACCATTCTGTGATTCTTTGACACTGGACTAGAGAGAGCTTCCCAGTTTTTACCATTATCCAAAAGTTTGTTCTCTCTCTTTCATGACTGACAACAGGTGAATTCACAACACCCTTGGATTTTACTGCCTAATTCCCATCCTTGCTCATCTCTCCAGACTGTTGTGGCCAGGTGTGGGCACAGCTCTGCATCTGGCCACCATTCATCAGACTGCATCACAGAAAACTGGCAGCTCCAATTATTAAATTGCTAAGGCTTCTAACAGCAGCCTCACTGGTTAATCTCACTCCATTATCAGCTATAAAACCCCACAAATTAAATAATGCAACATGCAACGTGTTTCAATAGCCCTGCACAACCAGCCTGCAGGCTTCTTGAACGCTTGAACTCTTTCAGAGATGCTGGAAATCATCCCCTTGTGCTCCTCTACATGCACATGAGAACTGAAGGCAGAGAGAGCTCATCAGTTGAAAGTACACGATGAAGAGTGAGGCAGCAAGAGACATAATGAATGTGTTTAAGAGGTAAAAAAGGGCTAGAAATTCACCATGCCCTCTCCCAGCAAAAATACTGATGTGCATCCTACAGCACGAGCAAGATGCACAGCAATTCTCTCCACACTGCTGGCTTAGAACCAGGAAGAAATCCCAGAACTGGACAGACCATTCCAGATGGGGCCTCCCCAGGGCAGAGCAGAGGGGAAGGAGAACCTCCCTTGACCTCCTCACCACAGCCCTTGTGATCCAGCCCAGGGTGCCATTGGCCTTCCTGGCCACAAGGGCCCATTGCTGGCTCCTGGTCCCCCTGCTGCCCACCAGGACCCCCAGGTCCCTTTCCCCTGCACTGTTCTCCAACAGATCCCACCCCAGCCTATACTGGTACCTGGGGTTGTTCTTTCCTAATATCAGTATCACTTTACTGTCCCCTCACAGTGCATTAACCATGGGCCTACAGGAAGGCAGGGGAAGGCCTGTTCAAAAGGGTTTGTAATGACAGGACTGGGAGCAATGGTTCTAAGCTGGGAAAGGAGAGGTTTAGACTGGCGATTAGAGAAAACTTCTTTATTCTGAGGGTGATGGATCCCTGGAATGGGCTGCCCAGAGAGGGGGTGGAGGCCCCATCCCAGGTCAGGCTTGATGGGGCTCTGAGCACCCTGCCCTAGGTAGAGATGTCCCTGCTTGTGTAGGGAGGTTGGACCAGATGACCTCTGGAGGTCCCTTCCAGCCTAAACCATTCTATGAAAAACTGAATAAAGGGCTAAAAGCAACACAAATCCTACAACCAGCAGCACACAAGCAGGAAGCCCAGAAGTGCAAAGTCCCAAGCACTGCACCTTCAAACTTCAGATCCAACCTTCCTCTTTCTACTTCCATTACTCTCCTTACAGGCTGCAACCATAGTTGCAGAAAACGCTGAACTCTTCCCTTCCCCAGTAAAAGAAAAAAATTCCTCTTCTTTGCATTAACGCAGAACCAAGTCTAATTTTATTTCCATCACCTCATAGCTGAGGATCCTGTTTACCAAAATATCTTCTTGATACGCACTTGGAGGTATTTTTGGACAGGCTTTATTCCTGAGCATCTCACAGCTAAGTCATTAGAACGTCAGAACTTGGGTGCTGTGGTCACCTTTGACTACAGCTGTGGACAAAGGATGGCCTTGCATATATCTGACAGCATGAAATGGCTCGTGTTGCTTCCTTTCAAGTAAAGCATTAGAGGCAGGAAACAATTAGAGATGGAGTTGCTAGGAAAGAAGCTTTAGGAGCGTGGTAGAACTGCTGCAAGGGAAAAGGCTGCCAAGCTCACCTGTTAGTGGAGCCATTGTAGCAGTAGTTTGGAAGGAAATCATAATTGAGTTCCCAGAAGACATGAAGTGTGATTCTTCCGTAAGGGGCTGACACATTGTGGTTGGCTTCTCTGAACATGGCATCGAAGCTGTCCAAGGTCATGTATCTGCTCAGAAGCTTGTGAGTCATTTTGTTTATTTCTATCAAGCCATCCAGCTCCTACAAAAGACAAGAGGCAAGATGTGAACATCATAAAAGTGGAGAAACTCAATAAAGGACATAAACAGCCTTGACCAGATCTGGATAGAAGACTAGAAAGCAATCAAAATGAACAATTAACTCTCCCCCAGTCTCTTACTTTAATGCTAAGAGCTCTTAGGATTGTTTTGTAACTGTCTGCCACCAAAACCTGCTGAGACTTTAAGGGTACTCATCAAAACCAGTCCACACCGCAGATGGGTCTCAAACACAGCCCTGTGTTATCTCCTTTTTCCTCTGAGCAAAAGTTAAAACTCCCAACTTTCAAATGAGGTCAGACATGAGGCAAGAAGCTTCTTTTGCATTTCCTACTTTAGAAGTTCTCATGAAGTAATTTCTTCTCAGTAGACCTACTGGTGAACTAACTGGTGTAGTAGTGCTGGTAGGGATAACATCACATTCACCTGAAATCCTTCTCATGGCTCACTCCAGTGAAGAACATACGAAGATGCAATGACCAGCCCAGTCCTTTACAAATGTTGTGAAGGTATCCACAGAATGACAAGCTGCAGACTGACCTGTTGGAAGGCAGCCAAGGGGAAAAGGACCTGGAGGACCTGGTTGATGGGAGGCTGACCATGAGCCAGCACTGTGCTCTTGTGGCCAAGA
>VWZY01003036.1:56671-77499 GCA_013399075.1 Chloroceryle aenea
TGGCCTCCTCTGGACCCCCTACATCATGACACTACATCACTCCTATGCTGATATAGTGGCAGATGACCCTACATCACATCTCTCACCTTCTCCTTCCACATCCAGGAGCACACAACCACACTCCCTGAGTTTCAGTCTTTATCAACAGCCTTCACTAATTATTCCTGACACTTCAAATCAGAGAAGCACTCCAAAAAATAGCAGCTCCCTATGGCTGCAGGAGAGTGGGATCCAAGTCCTAGGCAGCATCTATGCCAAAGAGACTGAAGTCCTGAAAAATATGGCTGGGGTTGCTGGCTGACACCAAGGTCACTAGGAGTCAGCTGTGTGCCCTGGAAGCCCAGAGGGCAAACCCCATCCTGGGCTGTGTCAAACACAGCAGAACCAGTTGGTCAAAAGTGGTGATTATCCTGCTGTATTCAGCACTGGTGCAGCCTNGTGGAGTCACCAGCCCTGGAGGGGTTCAAAATATGTGTAGATGTGGCATTTTAGTACATGGAGAATAATGTTGGGTAGATGGTTGGACTCAGTGATCTCAGAGGTCTTTTCCAACCTCAATGATTCCATAAGGAACGACGTGGTTCTAATGGACAACCCTTATTCCTAAGTAGCTTTGCATCTGAAGACAGCCAGTCCTGGTCCCTACTGCTTTGCAAGATCTTGGGGCAAACCTACACCACCAAAGAAACCAGGGACACCCACACTGCTTCACTGTGGGCCAGCTCCTGAATGCCACTTTGGACTGTGCCAGATAGTGCTCACCAGAGAAGGGAGGTGATGTAGCTCACAACAGTCAAAGTCCTTTCCTTTTTCTCCTCTTGCAAGAGGATACAGATTGTAGAATCAGAGAATGGCTTGAGTTGGANGCATCTATGCCAAAGAGACTGAAGTCCTGAAAAATATGGCTGGGGTTGCTGGCTGACACCAAGGTCCCTAGGAGTCAGCTGTGTGCCCTGGAAGCCCAGAGGGCAAACCCCATCCTGGGCTGTGTCAAACACAGCAGAACCAGTTGGTCAAAAGTGGTGATTATCCTGCTGTATTCAGCACTGGTGCAGCCTCACCTCGAGTTCTGGGCAGTTCTGGGCACCACAATTTCAGAAGGATGTGAAGGTCCCTGAATGCATCCAAAGGAGGGTAACCAAGCTGGAGAAAGGCTGAAAGGAATGTCCTATGAGGAGCAGCTAAGGACCTCCTAGGCTTGTCTACCTCAGAGAAAAGGAGCCTGAGGGGTGACCTCATTGCTCTCTCCAGCTTCCTGAGGAGGGGATGTGCAGAGGGAGGTGCTGAGCTCTTCTGGGACCAGTGACAAGATGTGGGAATGGTTCAAAGCTGCACCAGGGGAGGTTTAGACTGGACATTAGGAAGCATTTCTTTACAGAGGGTGGTCAAACACTGGAACAAGCTTCCTAGAGATGTGGTCGATGCCCCAAGCCTGTCGGCGATGAGCAGAGGCCTGTTCTTTCACACACAATCTCAAGCAGTGAAATTATGAACACGTGGAATTTTAGGCATGTATACTTACTTCCAAGCCCCCAAACCAGCCTGCCAACGGTCTGCAAACATCAGTACTAAATTTAAGACTTTCATTATGGCTTCTTTCACAAAACTCACCTAAAATAACCATCAGAACAAAAGGAATATCAGTCAGATAATTTGTTGTTAAGCATAATCATGATTACACTGCAACACAAAGCTTTCCCTTGCCATATATATCTGATGTGTAAAGGCAATCTACTAAGACCTATGGGATTCTAGCAAATTGAAGATGTGGTTTGTATTTGAGAGAAAATGTGGGATTAGCCATGTACCCCCAGCTCTTGCTGTACCAATGTGTCTAACCCTCATTGCCAAGGCTCAGTTTGTTCCCTCCCATCTCTTGAAACAAATGAGTCATGTAAAATCCAACATGAAGAAGGTAATTTTATCTTTCCTCCTTGATAGAACTGAGTAAAAGAAACTGGATCTCAGTGGTAATTCTGGAAAAGCTCCCCTTTCCTCCAGGGTATCTATACAGTGCTTGGTATGAACTGCAAAATAGACAGTGCATTTAGTGCTGAACTGTTTTCTTGTCCTGCTAAACTCATATCAAATATGCCAATGTTTTTTACCCACCTTCTCTCTTAGGAGGCAGCGATCATGGATTGTAGAGAGGTATCTGTAATGAATCTTTATCAACTGATCTAAATCTTTGGCTTCTTCTACCTGATGCTGAAACTCCAAGCCTGTACTGTGAAGAATCTTAAAGAGAAGACCACTGTTATTAAACTCCACGTTGCACACCAGTGCTTAAGACTCTCCTCCAATATTTTGTTTTAAGAGCCTTAAACTGCCTGATTGAGTCACTCAACCTTTCAAATTTTAGGCTCACCATCCAAATTACCATCAATATAGAAAAAAAATTAAAAATCAAGCTTTTCACACAATTGCACAGTGACATTTTTCATATACAATTCTGCTGTTGCACGAGGGCAGCCAGACTAACGCCAGAGAAGCTGACCAGGAGTCTATCACTTAATTTTAAAGGCAAAAAAAGGCAATAATAGAGCAGATAGGAGTCTACAGGCATTGCCTTTATCTTTGAGAAGTCACGTATACACTTTTGGAGCTGTGTACTAGAGATTTTTGACAAGGATCCATCAAAATCAAATGTCTGTAGTAACATTTTTGTAAGTGTAATAGCTACTAAGAGAGTACAAGCTTACAGAAACCTAGTTTCCCCAGCATCTAGTGCTGGGAGAAACAGTCAACAAGATCTGAGACTATCCAGAGGTCAACCATATCCGTGTAGGATTTCTCAAGTGTTTTTAGAAGTACTGCTTTAAAACTGCCAAATAAAAACTGAGACATGTTTAGCTCAAAATCATTTTCCAGAAAGGATGTTAGACTAAGATTTTGATTTTTATTTGGGGGTTTTAAGCTTTAAATGAAAATTATTATTGCATCTCCAGTTCCCAGTTCTTAATATAAAAGAAATTCTGATAAGACAAACCCTAGTCATGATGTAGTTGTGCAGACTGTTAACAAAATGCATGAGTTTCACTCTTAAGAGGAACATGCGATGTATTTGTTGGTTTATACTTTCTGCTTGTGATCCAATAGTTCCTTGTTCTAGTGAAGTTCCTTCTTTAACCTGTGGGTTTTCTGCAGCACAGACTAGTTCTGAAAAAATAAAATAAAAATAAAAGGCAAGAGTATTGTATCAATGTGCTATGAAGACAAACTGGAGCTCAAATGTTACTTAAAACTGAAATTTGTTATGTCTTCTTATTCTGTATACAGTACTGATGTAGGATTTTTTCTTGCAATTCAGATGTGCTATTAAAATGCAGCAACAACAGACTGAATAGTTTGACACCATTTGGTTACTACTTGAAGAGGAAATCCTACTGAAGGGCTAAAGCTTATGTTAAAGGATGCAAAGAAAATATATCTAGATTAAAAAGAACATGTAAGCTATCTCCACAGAGGGGAAAAGACTTAAACACAAAGCCATACCCATAAAACTTAAACAACAGAAACCCACACATTTATTTAAGGTATTACTCATAAAAACTTGGACTATGCATAAAGCAAAACGTTAGGGTGTGGGAGAGACCTTCTTTCAGTGGTAATGTTTGAAAAATGAAGTAACAAGTTTCCAATATAAGTAACTAGACCTGAATCAGAGACTGAGGGAATGCACAAATAAACAGAGGCTGAGAAGAGGTGAAAACAACATACCCTGCTTAATGTATCTCATTTGCAAAGCTAATAGAGGTTAATGAATCCAAATTCTCACTGGTTTGTATTACTCACTGCAGGAAGCAGTAAACTATTTGTATCTTTAGACTACAGAACAAGTTTTTAGAGGATCTTTCAGTGAAGTTTCTTACCATCAAATCGCAAAACATCCAGACTATACTTGGCCCACTTTATTTGCAGCAAGAGCAGAAAAACTTGATTGTAAATTTTTTGGCACTCTAAGCTTATAACTATATCCACAGGCCAAGGAACCTAAGGGGAGAGGACAATTGAGACAGCAAATCTAAGTCACTTTAATGCAACATCTCAGATCTGTTCTAGGATAAGAACTACAGAAATATTAACTCACTACCTTGTAACTCAATGTCAGCCCATCTAAGGTGTGGACAGGGAGTTTCTTCTTTGCTGTATCAACACTTTCAAATGATATAGACAACCTATGGAAGGAAAGAAGGGATTTAATTGGTGAGAAGCTGGTTTAAATTAGTTGTTACTTTATTTACTTTATTCTTTATTGCTAAATCTCAACCGTCTGTCTGAGTCTGGTGGACTAGAACAGATGGCAACAGCTCAAAAGATGATTAAAAAGGGATGCTCATAATGAGTGCACAGTAATCAGCATTGTGCTGTGCAGGTTAAGTATGTCAGTACAGGTAGGTTTGAAAGAAACAGAACTAAACTGTAATTTTGCAGGATTGTGCATTTTACCTTGAACTGTCCTCTGGATAACGCTGCCCAACTGCTTCCTGAAGCTGAACATTTAAGAAAGCAACATTCTGCCAAGCTTCCTTTTCTCTAATTTTGTCAAAAATAGATGTATAGAAGTCATACATGGTATCTCCAGCTTCAAGTAAGAAAAAATTTCTCATTGCCTGCAAATATTCTACAAGCCTAAAGAGGGAACCAACAGAAAACATTTCCTTAGTCTTAACCATAGGAGTGAAACCAAACAACTGCTACAGAAACAAGCATCTGAAAAACTCTTTGCTACAAGGATTCAGTAGGGAACAAAAAGGCCACAGTAAATTCTTTGCTTATTCCTCAGCCAGCCTTCACATAGGTTCCAATAAAGCAAAACAACTAAGCCATTTTTGCCTGCTAAGCCTGAAGAGCCCCACTAAGTTCCATGGAAATGTTCATGGCCTTCAGCTGTCTTACAGAGCAGGCAAATTTCACAAACAGCTTTGGGTTTGGAAATCCTGAGCCTCTCCACAAACAGAATTTATGGAAGGAGATGCAATTTCAGGGAGAGTTTAGTTGAAGAAGAGACTTTAATATGGAGCCCCAGAAAATGATCATATGGATTTTCCTTTTCTGGTAGAGCAGGAAGAATTGCACTGCTCTGACTCTCACAGGAACTGACTCCAAAACACACCCAGTATTTCAGACAGATTAACAGTGGGACAACTCATGACCACTTGAGAGGTAAAATGAAGGGGCCTTGTACTTGAAGTACAAGTACTTGAAAAGACATTTAAAAAAGTATTAAGGAAAAAGAAATCTACTTTCTTACCTATAATCCTTCTTTAAAGTTTGCATTAGATTACCACAGCATTCCAAATATTGCTTGTCTATGTGTGGATAAAGGCAAGACCTCAACGTCAGCTCAAAAGTCTGGCAGGTCACAGACTCTGAGGATCTATCCACACAAACATCCCCACCAGTAAACTGCTCGTGGAAGTCGTTCTGTTCCAAGTATAATCTCCAAAAGGAAAGAAAATGCTTAGGGAAGAAGGTTCATAATTTATACATTAGAGAAACCAAAACTGTCATAGCCTCAAAGATTTTAGAGCAGATGATCCACGTGCAGAAGCAGGAGGAGTACAAGAATCTGATCAGCAACAAAAAAGCAACACCCAACAAGGAACCAACAAACCAAAAAGCAACCAAACCTAAAACCTCCACACGTGAAGTGGTTTAAGGCACCTTAGATACCATGTCCCTATATAACATCTGTGGTGCTCTACCATGGGAAGTGAGTACCTGCAGTCTATGCTTAATGAGTTTAATTGCTTTGTCAGCAATTTGTTTTCAGAGCTGGTCCTTCCTGCTAATTTCCAAGACATTTACAAGCTCTAGATGACTTCCCTAATTCCAAAGGCTGAAGAATTTTTATGCAATTAAAATGAATTTTGGCAACCTTTTAAAGCTGAATTATTTAAGCACAGCACGAATGAATTTGCATTCAAAGAATACACTTCCTGCAAATCCTTGTGTACAAATCCCAAGCAAACACAGTTAAAAGTTTAGATTTTCCAACAGCATTCACTATTAAAAAGCCTGTTAGGATAAAAACTACTCCCGTTTTCCATGCTAACAGATGCAAGCAGCAGGCTCTTCCACTGATTTTAATTGTTTTTCTTTAACAAAGCACAAGGGTAGTGTTTATTTAACTTCTGCCACTGACTGTTGGTGCCCCTCAAAACCTGCCTTCACTTCTTTTCAGCTACAGCAATAAAACTTTGGTCCAGTCAACGTCACCGAGCAGAACATTCCCCTCAAAAAACAGCAGGAAAATCATTCAGTTACCTGGCAAAATTAATAGCCAGCAGCGGGTCATGGACATCATCCAATTCCAAGTGCCTTTCTGCTATTGACTGCATCTTGATCAGGCTCTGCTTTGTGGCCTGCTGCTCAGTAATCAAATCTGCAGCAGATTCCTCCCCGTGCCGCAGGCGAGACTGCACCGATTCCAGGAAGAGCGTGTACAGGCTCTTCCGGTCAGCATCTAGATCAGGCAAGGCATTCCACAATGAGATTTTGTTGGTTCTAAGGCATCATCTGAACTAAAAGAACAACTTCAGAGTATGACATTTACTTGCTAAGTTTGAACATTTAGTAAGGCTTGCTAAACTGGTGAGAGTAGTCCAATGGCTGAGGTCGGGTGGATGGTCAAAAGGCTGGCTGAATGGGTGTCTGAAATATGAACTATTGCTAAGAATAGCTTCTTCTGGCTGCAAAGGCACCTGAAACAACCCTTTGGTATTAACTAGAGTAGATGAATAGAATAGCACAGGAGGTTCCACCTCAATATGAGGAGGAACTTCTTCACTGTGAGGGTGACAGAGCCTGGAACGGGCTCCCCAGAGAGGCTGTGGAGTCTCCTGCTCTGGAGACTTTCAAGACCCACCTGGATCTGTTCCTGGCCAGACTCTGTCACCCTCACAGGGAAGAAGTTTTTGAACTGGAACTTCCTGGCTTCCAGTTTGTGCCCATTGCCCCTCGTCCTATCCCAGGGCACCACTGACAAGAGCCTGGCCCCTTCTCCTTGCCCCCCACCCTGCAGAGATTTGGAACCATTGCTCAGCTCCCCTCTCAGGCTTCTCCTCTCCAGGCTGAACAGCCCCAGGGCTCTCAGCCTTTCCTCACAGAGATGTTCCAGCCCCTTCACCATCCTCGTAGCCTCCACTGGACTCTCTCCAGTATTTCCCTGTCCCTCTTGAAAATAGTAATTTTAAAAATCATTTTGATTTCTCAAAAAAAACCCCAAAGGAAACAACAAAACCAGCCCAAACCCAAACATTGGTTACACTGCTGTACTGTGTTTTCCAATTAATCAAAACAATATCCAAATATCTTTCACCTACTTATTAGTAAGCTCTTTCAAAAAGCAAAGTTCCACGTGCTATCTCAGCATTATTCAACCACTTAATATAACAAAACTTTTTAACAAGAAAAAGGAAAGGGAGCACTCAGTCTTTATTCACTTTGCTCTTTTCACCTCTTTGCATTGGAAGAGTGTTTTCAGCCTGGCCTGAAGTTACCAACCACGCTGCTGATGGTCAACATGGAGTGTTAGGTTATTCTAAACCCATGGAGTGTAGCAGGAACCCAGCCAGGCTGTTAGGAGAGCCCACAGACCAGCATCTCACCTCTTGATGCCGTTTGCTGCGGAGAGCCATCTTTGCACTGAAGATTCTTCAAGAGCTGCATGGATTTCCCAGCCATGATGATTTGTTTCAGCACAGGTTTCAGAAAAGAGACCATCGTGTGTTGCCTGCTTGAAGGGGCTTGATCACTGCCAGAACTGGCACTGGCATTATCACTCATCTTCTCTTCATTCTCTGTCTTCTCTGACACACTGTATAACGTGTAGGTGGCATACCAAAAATCTCGGTGATTAACTGGGACATTTTTGTTTCTGCAAAGAAATAAAAGGCTGTTGAGCATTTCTCTTTTCAGAAGATAAAGCCTCATTACCAGAAGCAGATCATCTTTGCCTTTCAGAATAGTCAAGGAGCTTTTCAAAACGATATAAAATCAAATCAGTCGTATCCCAAACTGTCCAGACACCTCTAGGAAGTGTGACAGCTTCAGCAGGTTAAAGAACCAGCTTAGAGGGGATAAAACACATCCACAGCCAAATAAACTCCCCAAACAAGGCAAATAGAGTAATTGCAAAGAAATTGATCCTTTGGCCAGCAAATGAACTACTCCCAGTGGCACGCATCCTTAGTAAGAAAACAATTAGGGATTGACTCGCAGATTCATTTCAAACCCACAAGGAAGCAAAAGTTCCTGGGAAAGGTGAAAAACTCCAGAGCAGGTGAAACTCAACTCTTAGTTTATTTTGCTTTCTTGTGGTGTTTGCATCAGACACACAGGGGGAGTTTTTGTGCCATCAGATGGGAAATATCCTTTCTTTGCCATCCAATGGAAAACAACCTAAATTAGATAATTAAAATCAAGCACAACTACAACTAGAAGTTGAAATCACCCCTGTTGATAGCACTGAAAACAACCACAGAACCACAGAAAGAAAGTCAAGCAGGACATCAGCAGACATAGGTTTGATTAAGTTTGGCAGATGGGGGGGGAAAAAGATTTGGAATTATGAGCCAAAATGGTAATTTCTATATTCACTTCCTACAAACAGAAGAGAAATTAACTGCTCAAATAATGCAGGTAATTCAAGACACCAGCTCAGTTTGTACTATAAATCAGAAGGAATGCTCATTGGAATTAAAGTAATCGTTTGATTTATAACAACTATTGATTAGTAGAAGAATTAAAGAGTAAATTTTGTAAACATCTTGGGTTTTGGAAAGTGGTTAAGTGCTTTTTTTAAGAAGTCAACACACTCAGAGTCAGACTGCTGGTTATTTATTACAGATGGAAAGATAAAGTAAGTGATTTCTATTGCAGAATAGTATCTGGCAGGGCTCCATAACTAATGCAATTCCCCTAATAGGAAGATTGAGACAAGTCCTAAAAGTATGGTCAAGAAATAATAGAATCCTAGAATGGTAGGGGCTGGAAGGGACCTCAAAAGATCATCCAGTCCAACCCCCCTGCCAGAGCAGGGGCACCCAGGGCAGCCCACACAGGAACAGAGCCAGGGGGGCTGGAAAGTCTCCAGAGCAGGAGACTCCACCAGCTCTCTGGGCAGCCTGGGCCAGGCTCTGGCACCCTCCCAAGGGAAGAAGTTTCTCCTCCTGGTGAGGTGGAACTTCCTGGGTTCCAGTTTGTGCCCATTGCCCCTCATTCTATCCCANNNTTGCCCAGCTCTCCAGCCTGTCCAGATCTCTCTGGATGGCAGCACAGCCTCTGGTGTGTCAGCCACTCCTCCCAGTTTCATATCATCAGCAAACCTGCTGAGGGTACCATCTGTCCCTCCATCCAGGTCACTGCTGAAGATGTTGAATAAGAGGGGTCCCAGCACTGACCCCTGGGGAACACCACTAGTTAGACGTTGCCAGTTGGACTCTGCACCACTGATCACAACCCCAGTAACTCAGGTTACTCAGACATGACTTTCCTGTAGTAAATCCACGCTGGCTACTCTTGACAACCTGCTTTTCTTCCATGTGCAGAGATACCATCTCTAGAATGAGCTGCTCCGTTACCATACCAGGGATGGAGGTGAGGCTGACTGGCCTGGAATTCCCAGGATCTTCCTTCTTGCCCTTTATGAAGACTGGAGTGACTTTGGCTTTCCTCCAGTCCTCAGGCACCTCTCCTGTTCTCCATGATTATTCAAAATTGATGGAGAGTGGTAGAGCAACAACATCAGCCATTCTCCTTAAGTAAAATAACAAATGTGAAAATCTTTTTTTCCCATTTCTCCAGCAGGTTTTGTATTGGTACCTGCAAAGCACAATGTGTGTCCAGTATCAGCATCCCTACCTCTGAATGATAAATTCCTTTGCAGGATCAAACAAATTCCCATGGACTATCCACTCATCCACAGTCTGTAAGTACGGCCTCACTGTTTCAACCCAGAGAGAGAACAGAAGGGATACCTGAATTTAAAGGAAAATAAAACAAGAAAATAACTGAATGTTTTTAGACCATGCATTAAAAGCAATATGGCAAAGCTTAACCTCTTAATTGTGCAGTTAAAGTTTCTAAGATATATGGAACCCCACTGAAGGATTTAGAGATAAAAAGTTGAACTAAAAATTACAGCTCTAGCAGGATGAACAGAAGCTCACTTGTGCATGCTTCCCCTTGTTACTTTTGTTGCCACAATTAGATCCAAACATTAGTTTTCTTTGTTTTTTTTTTCCACTCTAACATGTCTTAAACAGTAGGGGGTAGTCATAAAATAGTCTGGGGTTTTATAACATAAACCAGGAAAGTGAAAGGATGTAATGACATGTGCTGTATTTTCAGTTGTATAATCAACAAGTTACTGTAGAAACCCAAACCCCTACATTTCAGCAGTAACTGAATTATGCAATGGTAGAAATAGGAGGGAAAGTTGTAACAAAGCTCCTTTCACAACAGCTTCCTGGCCTCTGATTCCCCACAGCTCCTTTCCTCAGTCCTAAAAAACCCAGATACCTCAGGAATCTGGTTTTGTCCATAGACAATGGTGGGGGTTGAAGGGATGTATGGAGATGACCAAGTCAACCCCCCTGCCAGAGCAGGGTCACCCAGGGCAGCCCACACAGGAACAGATCCAGGGGGGGCTGGAAAGTCTCCAGAGCAGGAGACTCCACCACCTCTCTGGGCAGCCTGGGCCAGGCTCTGTCACCCTCAAAGGGAACAAATTTCTCCTCATGTTGGAACGAGATCCAACATCGAGGTGGAACTTCCTGGGTTCCAGTTTGTGCCCATTGCCCCTCGTCCTACCCCAGGGCACCACTGACAAGAGCCTGGCCCCTTCTCCTTGACCCCCACCCTGCAGAGATTTGGAAACATTCCTGAGATCTCCAGGTTGAGTGAACTCACCATCAGAAAACATCAATTATGGCTATCAGATTCTGCCTGGAGCCTCAGTAGCTGGGGGCTAATGAGCTCCAGCACCATAAAGACATTTAAGTTAGGAGATTTTCTAGTGTTTCATTCTCCTAAGGAAGGAATGACTTCCCCCTACCGTTTGCTCAGATGCTTCTCCAACACTGTCATATTCAAGAATAGCTTTGTAGAGAGTGTTGAGCAGATGAGATGCTCGTACAACATTTCTCGTGTCAGGTGGTACTTCTGCTACTCCTGTGCTGAAAACTTTGTGAAGCACCTTCAGCTGCGCCAGGCGGGGAGACAACTTGTCTATCACTATTGAAAGCGTGACTGTTTTGTCTGGAAAGAAAAAACCACAAACAACAAAACCAAACAAAGCAGAGATGTCTAAAGGTAACACCTACCAGAAAACAAAAGTTTTGCTGGTGTTTTTAATGAGGTTTTAAAAGGCAGCATAGCATCTTTCAGAGCTTTAAAATATATCTGTGTAATGCTTTCCAAGTGTCCCTCAAAAATCAACTTGTGTGGCCCCCTCTTGTTACTCCCCTTGCCTCGTACCTTTGTTGATGATGCATTTTTCAATTTCAGTAAGTTCTTCTTTAAAGCTGATGAAATATTTATACAAGGCCCACATAAAAGCTTGGTAGGTTCTGAAAGGAGCTTCAGTAGTTTTCTTTGGAGTGGAAACTGTTCCGTGTGTTATGCTTTCTGGGCTGTGCCCCATCACTTCATCAATGAACTTCTGCAGTCTGAACACGACTTGACCATACGCCGCGATCTGCTCCAGTACAGACCTCAGGCAGTTCTACAGGAAAGGAATAAAATGTAAGAAACCCCCAACTTTCTAGAAACATCTCATAAAAATGTATTTTATAAAGCCTAAAAATTAAAGCTGAAAATATTTCTATGAATTAAAATATGATAAAATTCTGTCTCTATTGCTTCATCAAAGACTCAGATATGGGAACAGCCCATTTAGTTTTATTAAGCCATAGAATGATAGAATGGGAGGGGTTGGAAGAGACCTCTGGAGAGCATCCAGTCCAAGCCCCCTGCCAGAGCAGGGTCACCCAGGGCAGCACACACAGGAACAGATCCAGGGGGGGCTGGAAAGTCTCCAGAGCAGGAGACTCCACCAGCTCTCTGGGCAGCCTGGGCCAGGCTCTGTCACTGGAACAGGGAAGAAGTTTCTCCTCCTGGTGAGGTGGAACTCCCTGGGTTCCAGTTTGTGCCCATTGCCCCTCGTCCTGTCCCAGGACAGCACTGACAAGTCCTTTCTCCTCTCAGCCTTTCCTCACAGAGATGTTCCAGTCCCTTCAGCATCCTCGGAGCCTCCCTTGGACTCTCTCCAGTATTTCCCTGTCCCTCTTGAACCTGGGAGCCCAGAACTGGACCAAATCCTCCAGCTGTGGTCTCACCAGGGCAGAGTAAAGAGGGAGAAGAACCTCCCTCAACCTACTGGCCCCACTCTTCATGATGCACCCCAGGATGCCATTGGCCTTCTTGGCCACGAGGGCCCACTGGTTGTGAAAATGTTATTTTTCCACAAGCAGTTAAATTTCCTATTCCCCCAAACTACATCTTCCTAAAGACAGATCCATCCAGCTGAGATTCAGTAACAACTTACGTGGGTTAAATGAGTGACAACGATATCATTCCGCACAGCCACTTTTCCATCATTCAGCTGAAATATAAAAAGCTTTTTCACTCCTGAAAGTAGCCTTGAAAAGAAACAAAGAGAGTAGTATTTTTCCTCCCTTAATGGACCCATAATTATCTAATCAATAAAAGAATTAGCTCTCTCTTGCCTAAAAATTTCTTTTATTTAAAGGGGAACAGAGATCAACTGCCACTCTATTGGTACCGTAAGCTCTTGCTAGAACAAGAACAATAAAACAGTGGTATCCTAAAGTTCCTTTCCAGTTGAGATCATTTACAGCTATAGAATGATTCCAACCTACTCTCTGAAACTGGACACTGTGTTAAGAACCCACAGGGACAGGATAAGAAGAAGTAGGTTGTTCTAGACTTGAATCAATGCATGCAAGCAGCAATAAGTTACTTTCTTCTTTGTGAATCTGACTGGTTAAGAGACATAAGCAGCATCTTTATTGTCAGCAACAGTGAGAGTTAAAAGCTTAGGAATGACAACTTCAAAGAAAGATAAAGCTCTCATTTCCTTCAGAGAAATACTAAAAGTTACAATGCAAGCTTTTGGATGTTGCTCTTACCAAAGAGTTTCCCGGATAACCTGAGTTTCAGTGACGAGTGTTCTCTCTTCTGGCACGTATAAAGGATCACTGGTGTACAAGTGGTGGTCCCTTGGGGGGAAAAAGAAAGGAAATAAAATCGATTTAATGGCTGAAATAACAGCTGACAGTAAGAATGAAGCAATAATATTAAAGCTCAGATTTTTGTTCTAGTTTGAAACCACTCAGATCTAATCAGAACAATGTTCATGGGGGGATTTTAAGTATATAAATAAAAGCAGAGCTTGTTTTCAGATTGTTAAGCAAAATACTACAGGAAGCATTCAAATGTCACCTCATCATACACAACAAGGCAAGCAATTAAGTAGCAAACAACTGAAGTATTGAATCTGGCTTGTTTTGGGGTTTGTTGGTGGTTATTTTAATTCTTTATCCTTGATTATTTTATTATTGCACTTGTAGTATTTTGATTCATTAATAGCACCAGTGAAAAAAAAATTAGGTAAAGGTGTTCAAAATTCAGAAATTGAAATTAAGTAATATATATAAAACATACATCTGCTAACAACACTGCTGTGGAAACACTGATGCTCTTTTTATCTTACTGAGTTCCTAATATTCACTGGAAATTTTTGTTCAGAACTAGCCAGATGAATTTCTTTGTGTTGATTTGCTAACTCCTTGATTAAGAAATTCATTAAATTAAGGAACCAAAGATAAAATGCAATGATCTGTGTTACTGCAGTACTGATAGAGCAGAATTTGGGAAAGAGGGGGGAATTGGGCTATTTTTTTTTCCTCCTCCCCTTCATCCCTTTTTTTTTTGTTGTTAAATTTAATTTCCTTCTGATTTTCCTTCCAAAACCACAGCAGCTCATGATGATAATGCTGCACTACCTTCCTTCCCCACACACAACTTGTGTTTAAGATTAACTTTGTAAGGGAGGCACCAAAACCAAGAACCTCCTTATTTTCAGGATGACTCACAACCCACCTGTATTAGTTCCATGGAGACCTTTACAAAGGTTAATCCAAACAAAATTCAGCAAGATTTGCTGCTTTGAAAAAGGAGAATCCTCACTCATATGACAAATGTAATAAATGCTAAATAAAAGGAAAAGAATCTAATAATAGAACAACCAGTCTGATTGTTCATCTTAATTCACCCCCTTCTAATTCTGTTTTTAACTAAGCCAGTACTAACTAAACTGTCTTTATGCTTCCTCAGTAAAGGTGTTTGATGAAGCCACTGCCAGAAAGGATTATGTAGGTGATGCTGTTTCCTTACCAGACAGCAGCCAGGTTGGAATGCAAGTGCAAACTATGTGAAAATCGAGGGGCTCTTCCTGTCCAGTACTGAGCAACCACGTGCTGCTCCAGCCAGCTCCGGGCATCAGGTTCACCAACTATGAGAACACGTGACAGACAGGGAGGCATTTTTGTTTAGGAAATGTTTATAAAACACAGGAAAAAAATGTTATTAAGAAGTCTATCCACTCAGCTGCGGAATCACAGATCTTTTTGAGTTGCAGTTTACAGGTATTTACACTTTACTGCACTTGAAGGTAGGATAGCAGTGTGCACAAATTCATTTATATGGAAATGCCTCATCTTCTAAAAGCTGCAGAAATCCTAGAAAATAAATTTGGACAGTTGTGAAGTTTCCAATTCTTCCTCGGCAAGTCTGCTTCTGTCTCAGGCAATTTTCAGATTATAAATACAAAACCAAACTGGCTTAAAAAATAAAGTGTCAAATCTCACCAACTCACATGGACTCACAGAATGCCTTGAGTTGGAAGGGACCTCCAGAGGTCATCCAGTCCAACGCCCTGCTGAGAGCAGGGACAGCCTCAGCTAGAGCAGGGTGCTCAGAGCCCCATCCAGCCTGACCCTGAATGTCTCCAGGGATGGGGCTTCCACCACCTCCCTGGGCAACCTGTTCCAGGACATCATCACCCTCAGAGTGAAGAACTTCTTTCTGATTTCCAATCTACATCTCCCCTGCTCTAGTTTAAAACCTTTGCCTCTCGTCCTATCAAGGTTTCTGTTATCAATTAAATTTTGTTTCAGCATTCTGAAACCCAATTACATTAATATCCATTTACAGTTGGTTTAAGTTTTCCTATTTTGGAATATCTGTGCACATTTCTACAGCAATAAAGCAAAGTCTTCTCCAGCAGCATCAACAGAAATCCCATCAAACCTTCCAAACCAAAGATTGCTTCTTTACTGTTCAAACAAGCAGTAGTGAACAAAAAGATGCACTTGGAAACTGCAACTCTAAGTTTGAAGTATAACACTTCACTAAAGGATAACAAATTAAGCCACAACAGCTTGCTAATTTGAATATGTATGAGCATGCCAGAAGAATTACAGCTTATTCTGACCTTTCCAGGAAACATTAGGTACTGTTTTCTTATTTGGATCTTGGTCTTCTAAAGGTGTCCTGTCCACTTGAATACCCGAGTCCTCCCTGCTTAAAGGCTGAGTGTCTTCCTCCTCTTAACTTTCTCCAGACCAATCCTATTAAGTGCAACAAAATCCAGTATGTTCCAGCACAACACAACAAATTCATCCATATTCAGTTCCTAGTGACCTCAAGAGCTAAACAAACTCTCTTCTTTCTGCCACTATAAAGTAAATTCAGGACACTAAGCCCAACATAACTGTCTGCCAGTGAGTGGTTTAAGTTATGCATAGCATTAATTACCAGGCAAAAGAGAGAACTGGGGAAGAACACAGAACTACAGAAAGTTCTGATTAGGAGCAGGCCTGGGTCAGCAGAAGGAATGAGTTTAGTTACAGGATTAAGTCAAAACACGGTGAAGAACAAAACCAGTTGTATTTCTGCTACTCTGTTAGGGTTTGTGTATTTTTCTTGCTATTAAATAAGAAGCAATGTATCAGGGAACCCTGTGAGAATCATGCAGAGCACACAAATCAGGTCTCCAACATCTTTNCTCGTCCTATCAAGGTTTCTGTTGTCAATTAAATTTTGTTTCAGCATTCTGATACTTAATAAAACCCAATTACATTAATATCCATTTACAGTTGGTTTAAGTTTTCCTATTTTGGAATATCTGTGCACATTTCTACAGCAATAAAGCAAAGTCTTCTCCAGCAGCATCAACAGAAATCCCATCAAACCTTCCAAACCAAAGATTGCTTCTTTACTGTTCAAACAAGCAGTAGTGAACAAAAAGATGCACTTGGAAACTGCAACTCTATGTTTGAGGTATAACACTTCACTAAAGGATAACAAATTAAGCCACAACAGCTTGCTAAATTTGAATATGTATGAGCATGCCAGAAGAATTACAGCTTATTCTGACCTTTCCAGGAAACATTAGGTACTGTTTTCTTATTTGGATCTTGGTCTTCTAAAGGTGTCCTGTCCACTTGAATACCCGAGTCCTCCCTGCTTAAAGGCTGAGTGTCTTCCTCCTCTTCACTTTCTCCAGACCAATCCTATTAAGTGCAACAAAATCCAGTATGTTCCAGCACAACACAACAAATTCATCCATATTCAGTTCCTAGTGACCTCAAGAGCTAAACAAACTCTCTTCTTTCTGCCACTATAAAGTAAATTCAGGACACTAAGCCCAACATAACTGTCTGCCAGTGAGTGGTTTAAGTTATGCATAGCATTAATTACCAGGCAAAAGAGAGAACTGGGGAAGAACACAGAACTACAGAAAGTTCTGATTAGGAGCAGGCCTGGGTCAGCAGAAGGAATGAGTTTAGTTACAGGATTAAGTCAAAACACAGTGAAGAACAAAACCAGTTGTATTTCTGCTACTCTGTTAGGGTTTGTGTATTTTTCTTGCTATTAAATAAGAAGCAATGTATCAGGGAACCCTGTGAGAATCATGCAGAGCACACAAATCAGGTCTCCAACATCTTTTAAACTGATATATACAGTTTCGTTGGGTATTTTTTACCTTAAGAAATTACTTACTGGTGTATCTACACCTGGGCCAAAGTAAATTTCTTCTCCTTCCATCAAATACTTTCCCCAATCAAATTCTTCTTCCTTTCCTAAGAGAAGTATAAACATAGAAGTACTAAGTATCATGTAACTCTGACTTCTTTTTTCCTCTAAAGCTAAAATTACACCATTCCTCCAAATTTAAAACCAAAGGCATTCCCTTAAGGTTACATCACTGTTCCTTTAACAAGGTTATACACTTTCAGACGTGTAAATTGTGACGTATCCACCACTTTTATTCTCTATTTAGTAAAGTTTTGTTGCTTATCCACTCAAAATATGCAAGACAGCATACCATCAGCACATTTATCTGTACTGTTACACCACCCTAAGCTTCAGTCCTGGGAAAACATGCAAGAACACAACATAACACTTATTGTGACTGGTCCCATTTAGCTGAGTGGAAACACTCTGAATGTATCATTTACATACACACAAAAATCCCAGACTGGAAACAACATAAAATTGTCTTACTGGCCAAAAAAGACACCACATATCCATGATGTGATGTGTTAACACTTTAGAAATAACAATCACACTTACAATAGATTATATCTTAAACATGAAGCTTACTCAACTGTAATTAGTGTTGTTTGAGATAACCTCTTCATATTCACATTCCTGGAATGGGCTGAAAGTGCATTCAAAACACCGCCGAGGGAATGTGCAGAGATCATTCAAAAAGGAATCTTAAGATGCAAGATTTTCTTTAGGTTAGTCTGAAATAGTCTTCTTTCAGTCTATGATACAACACTGTAAACAAATGGGGGATGGTATCCGCTCAAACTTAAGCGTTTTTAGGCACTGAGTGAAAGAGCCCTGTTTTAGAGAGCAGGCAGCTGCATCTCCTGGAAACCTTCAAAGGTATCTCCCCTTTCCTTGACTACAATGGGAACATCAGGAGTGACATCTCAAAAGCTCTTTCAACAGATCTCCTACTGGGGTGCAAGACAGAGCCTGAGAACAGAAACCCAGACTGTCTTTCAGCTCTTAAGCACAGCTGAGCAGGTGGAGAACCTTAGTAAATGACAGTGGTGGTTGGAAAACTTAAGTAGGTGATGTAACATAAATGGGAGTAGGAGGGATTTGTAGACTATTTTAAATGTATAAATCAAAAAAGCAGGCAATCAATAAAGCACCTTGAAGTGAAGGAGATAAAATGGAGAGGAAAAGTGTCATTCTTATCAGATCACATTAATGGATTTTATCTTTTATTAGCAACATAAACATCTTGTCAACTTACCCACTTCTTTGTCTCTTGGTTTTTCCACATAGGTGGTGTTGGATGGAGAATCAGACAAACATAACAGAAGAGACAGTATGGAATAGTGTGTATCTGTCTTTAAAACACATTAAAAAAAGGCAAGTTAATAAGTAGCCTAAAAGATTCTGGTCAGGAACAATCTCATCCCAACAACATGCAGGAATACTCCACGGTAGTTCCCATTCCCCAATCCTGAACTACAAACAGAACAACTGCAACACAATACTGAATGTCACTCCTGCTCTTCTGCCTCCTAATTTAGCCAATCAATATACCAATACTTCCAAAGCAGCCACAAGATAAACTGCCTCTGACTGAGCTGATAATCTGAGAAGATGGAGAAAAATATGAGGAAGTCTGAAGTGCTATGGAAGTAAGAAATCACCAGAGGACAAGGGACAATGCTACGTTAACATGGATGAGGCAGAAGGACCCTGGTAATGGACCTGCAGGAATCCAAGTCTCAGTTCTCTTATACATACAGCTGATTATTTCAAGCAGACAAATGTAAGAGTGCTGGAACAAAAATAAAAGAACAAGAAAACTGCCTCAGACATACCTTTGTTTCTTCAGTGCTTGGGAGTGGCGAGTTGAGAAATTTTTCTGTCAGTCTTTTCCAGCTTGCAGCTTTTCCAAGGTCAGAATGAACTATCAATTTTTCATGTATTCTAATAACAAAAATAGTATCAAAAATGCTTCAAAAAAAAAAGTTAACTAAGCCATTATTAATCTGTAAGCACAAAACTTACCCTTCTATTGTCCTCTCTACTTTGTGACTGTTCACATCAAGAAAACGGTGAAACCTGTGAAAGAAAACTCTGTTAGAATATGTTTAAAAAGGAATCTTAAGGAAGAAAAGTTGATTTACATCTAGGAGGACAACATTATTAGCTTAATAACACACACTTGATTCAGCAACAGCATTAAGCATCACCAAAATGCCTTAAAGATGGAAAAATGGAGTGCAAGTTACATTGAACCAGAATGGAGAATTCCTCATTGCTGAGTTTGCTGATGAAGTAAAGGATGTTGTCAGCTAACTCAAGTGGAGCAAGGAGATCAAGACCCCTGTTTACAAGGGCAACACAAAAACCTGTCTGGGACTGGCATCCAGAAGCACAAACAAAACAAACCCCTCCACAGGAAGACCCCTAAACCCCAAAGAAGCTCCTTTATAAATAGTAGAGTGCCCAAAAGAAAAGAGCTTAATTAAAACAAATAAAGATGTAGCATCAAAGGGATAAAATACAAATGCATGAAAGGCAAGACAGACTTTGCAGAAGACATCAGAATATGAGTCAGGTTCTTTAGCTTATCACAGAGAGAGAAACCAGGGAATTGGAAGTGAGAGCAGTAGCACAATGTCAAGAAACTCTGTATGCAGGCCCTCAAAGCCAAGCTAAAATTGTGCCTCTGTTTCCAGCAGCAACAACAGAGGTAAAATTTTCATGACTGCAGACAGAAATAAAAACTACTGGATCTGAATCAGGAGCAAAAGTTAAGCTAAATAGCCTGAATTTGGAAAGACAATCTAAAATGACCTCAGTGTCAAAAGTAATGAACTAGAAAATGAAATTGTGAAGGAGGTAGGAAGGATTTTTAATCAGTATCACTGGAGGATGAAGATATGGGCAGATTAAAGAAAAAATTGCTTTGTTAACCACAGACCCACTAGTCTGATTTTAGCCATGTGGAAGGCTTGGGGATAAAAGCACAACAAAATGTAACATTGACTAGGAAGCTGACATTTACATTTAGAAAATACAGCTTATTCATTACAGCTCATTAGCTTACATAGATAATCAGCAGTTCAAATGGAAAATGGTGGTGAAGATGAGTCCTGGAAGATTTTGAACAATAAGACTGAAAAGATAACAATAAATAAATAAATAAGAAAATAAGGTGCACTGAAAAGACAAAATAACCTGAAGGAAAGTTGTTAGTGAAATTCTTTTAGTCTATTAAAGCTTTAACTATGACCCTAACACACACACACAAGGAATGTATCCACGTTTTTAGGCAAGTTAGGATACCACCAATAGGACTCCTGTGCTGCATGGAAAGAAACAGATGAGTCTGAGAACTACAGCAAGAAACATCATCAGATCTAACACTACAAACCATGGATTTCATCAGCTTGAAACCAAAGACAGCTTCTGCTACAACCAAGGGTCTCACGGTCTGGAAATAGAATATTAATCTCAGGCTGACACTCCAAGCACATTTCTTAGACAACAATTCAGCAGTCAGCGTGGGCAGCTCTCCCTCCCCAGCTCAGCTCTGCCCACCNGGGTTAACAGAGAGCAGCTGTCACAGGTCTAAGGGGCTGCCCTGACCCTAAACCCTGACAAGGGCGGGACACGACCCTGTACCTCAACCCAGCAGCCACAAGGCACCCTCCTGGTTTCCAGGTGAGCAGGTGGCAGTGGCTGCCGAGGGA
>VWZY01003036.1:90831-125392 GCA_013399075.1 Chloroceryle aenea
ACCAAGTCCGCCTCCCGATCGAGCGCCCTGGCTGTGGGTTGGCAGCCTCCGCGGAGGAAAAGCAGCTGCCCCGCCGGAGCCGGTGGGTTTGCTGGGTCCTACCCCTGGAAGCCTCCATGTTGTCCCCTATTTCCAGCCCTACCTCCTCCCCCCCGGTTCAGGGAATGATCTTCTCCAAGTGCCGTGACCCACTTTGCCTTAGACGATTCGTGTCACGCCAAGACGCACGCAGATTCTCCTCCAGAAGATGCCCCTGGAGGGATAGAGGCACCCTATGCCCCTCTCCCAAATTTTTATCCCCAGGAGTTTGGTATTTTGCAGGTTGAAGGAATTTCTGTGGATAGCCAGAAGTAGATAGATAGGTGTGTACTTCTTGAATAGCAACATTATAGAAGAGATTCCTTTTTTCTCGGTGTTTTAAAAGTAAACAAAACTTTTGTGTGGTTCACATGCTTCATTTCACTCACAGACTCTTTTCTCTACATTCCCTCCTTGTACCCAAGTAGTATTCATTTTATTGCCTGCCTATGACTTGAATTCACTGATTGGTATCTAGTCGTGCTTAGGGAAAAACCAAACCAAACTCCTGTAAATTTACTTGGGAGCAACTGTGAGGAATGATCATATATTTGCAAATACAGTTGGAGTAATGATTTAAAAAGAAATACACTCCCAATGTCTGGGAAGCAGTGTGGAGGTTTCTGTGACAGTCAAACGCACTCGGTCCCACTGGTGCTGAGTCCGGGAGTTGTCTGAGAAGGATACAGAAGGGTTAAGACTCCTGGATTTGAGCTGGGAAGAGGCAAAGAAGAGAAGGAGCTGGGCAGGAATGTTAAGAAAGCCCCCCGTGTTTTAATCATGTGATGTCGAGGTTGTGTGGGGGATGAATCCAGAAGATGTCTTCACCTACCAGGAGTCCACCTGGAGTTGGGGTTCCTGGCACTTCTGGACATCAGATGATAAAAGGCTCCTTTTGCACAGAGGTGCCAACAATTTAAGGGAGTGCTGGAAAAAATTCCACCCCGTAACACATCTCTTGGGGGTGTATTAATGAGGTTGAGCTCTGCCACAAGGGTCTGATCTTGAAAAGCCTTAGGCACTGCGCGTGGTTTCGCACTGCAGCTGCAGGGCCATGCCTGATGTGCAGCACATTCCCCAGGCATCGAAAGAGGAAGGCCTGACTAAGGATAAATGAGACCTCATCTAATTTTTTTTCCCTATTGGTACAGGAAAGATCAAGTCGTACCGTGTAAGAAAGTGAGGAGGCAAGTTCACGGGAAGCCCCTGAAGGTGGCTGCAGAGCGTTCCTGGCTGCGAGCAGCAGCCTGTGCCTCCCACCACCATCCCGCTGTGCCCAGCAGCCGATATCGCCGACGGCGATTCCAGCGGCTGCTTGCAAGGATGGGACAGGAAAGTGAAATATCTTAATGAAAAGTCCTGTAGGAAGGAAACACAAGCTGGCAGATAAACATTTTTTTTTCTAAAGTTAGTGTTGCTGAACTTGTGTTGTTCTCCTTTTGTGTGTGTGTGTGTTGTTAGGAACCTTTGACTTCATGATGGAAGGAAACATTCCCCTGACTGTTAGGATCCAAGCTTCTCCCAGTGTGAGGATTTGTCAAGGCTGAGAGACTCTGGATTATCCATAAACCCCTCAAATAAACGGCTGCTTTTCCGTCTCCCCATTGTGAGGGATCTCGGAGCAGATACAAAGATGGCCTCCAGCCTCACCTGCGCTGGCATGGTCTGGGCCTTCCTCTCCTTCCTCTGCGCTGCCACCTCCTGTGTGGGCTTCTTCATGCCCTACTGGCTTTTGGGATCTCAGCTGGAGAAGTCCGTTTCCTTCGGCACTTTCCGGCGGTGTTCCTACCCGGTGCGGGACGAGAGCCGCCAGACGACCGTGATGGTGGAGCAGTGTGGCCGCTACGCCTCCTTCCAGGCCATCCCGAGTGCCGAGTGGAGGATCTGCACAGTGGTGACAGGCCTGGGCTGCGGCCTGCTCCTCTTGGTGGCCCTGACAGCGCTCATGGGCTGCTGCGTGTCCGAGCTCATCTCCAGGACTGTGGGCAGAGTGGCAGGAGGCATCCAGTTCCTGGGGGGTAAGTGCTGATGTGGGGAAGGGACGGGGGGGGGGACGGGGTGTTGATTGATGTGTGTGGAGACTCTCTCGGTGCTTTGGACAATGAGGGGCTGAGTCAAACTTGCTGCTGGCAAGGGAGACCACTTGGCTCTCGCGATGGTTGAGCTGCTTGTCTGGGTGCCTGAACGTGGCCCCAAAACACAGCTGCCTGTGGTCACTCGTGTGCTTAAGTCTTTGTCTGGTCCTTGTGCAACCTTGCATGGCAAGCTGACTTCTGTGGGCATCTTCACAGTGGTTTTGTGGGCTGTGGTTTGCAGCAGACTTCAGCTCTGATGGAGTTTTTGAAGGGTACAAGACAATAAACAGGATCCTCCAGTGAGTTTCTATGGGGCAGTTTTCCCAGTAAATCATCACTCTGGTGCCACTGGTGCCAGGCAGCTCGGTGGCCCTCACTTTCACCCGCTACAAGCGCGCCGTCACCCCTCGCCCTCATCATGGCAAGTGTTTCCCCGAGCTTTTGGTGCTGGTGCAGCACAGGCACCAACGTTTCAGGTGTCTGCAGCCAGCCAGGTACCCCAGCTCCCACCCCAAGGAGCAAGCTTCAGTGGGATTTTGCCCTCAGGTGGAAAAGTGAGGCAGGGAAAGGTCCCTGCGCCAATCCCCAGCCGGGTGATGCCAGCGTAACACCCTGCTGGCTTCAGGGAGCTCTGCCTCTGACTTCCTGAGTACTTTTTCCACTTGAGAACAAGTCAACTCTCTCCCTTCACCCTTCCCTCAACTCTGAGACCCGTAGGCATTCCTGTGTTTAATCTGAGTGACGATTTGAAAGCGCAGCAGCAGCTGCTGGAGAGTTACATCTGCTGGGAGCTGCAGCTTCTTGAAGCCTGCTCCACGATACAATTCCGGGCGGGCAGCCACCGGGTGGAGGGGATTTTCAGTTCCGTGACACTCTGCAAGCCTGCTCTGTCTGGCTGTTTTATCCGAGAGCCATCACAGCCTTGTGCTTTAACCACCCCCCTCTTTCCAACTGCTGGCTCGGCTCATCTGGTTTCAATTTGTATTCAGCCCCTTTCTCCCTGCCTGCCCACGGAGCGGGGCTGGGGGTCACTGGGTCTGCTTACAGCCACCCCAGCAAACCTGGCAGCTCTAGCAGTGGGTGGCTGTCAGGGGGGACACAGGAGGAACCCCACTGCCTCGTGACACAGCTGTGGGCTGAAGGTGTGCACCCTTCTGCACGGTGGGATGGTGGCTTCTGTGCAAGGAGGTGAGAGGTCCCTTCAGACCACACCATGGCCACCCCTGGAGCTTGTCCCAACAGCCAGAATCCCATCCCACCTGGAAGGGTGTGAGCAAGTAGTGCTTACCCCTGGTAGGTGACATTTCAAAGGAATGTGAAGTTGTGATACGAAGCAAACTTTACCACCAACTTTGCTTACAGTTCAGAAATGAGTTACACAGCGTGGCTGATTTTCCCCTCTACTGGCTTTTCTGGTTGACTCTCGTTTCACTCAGCACTGCTGGAAGTGTGTAAGAAATGAACAAAGTGAGACCCTGTCATTTCTTAACCTGCTAAAACCCGACTGTGGGGACACAGGGGAGAGGCCAAGGTGGTGAAAGCCAATAATTTGGGTGAACTGAAGTGACATATTAGGATAAAGAGCAGATCCTTACATCCTTAACCAGGTCCTTAGCTGCTATAAATCAGTACAGCTTCATTGTTTAAATGACATGACTGCCTTTATTCAGACGTCTGACTTTGGCATTATAATTACTAGGTTGGTTTACGTCAAGATAGCCACGAGCTGTTCACTTCATTTACTAACCAGGAACACCAGCTCTTTGTTCCCTGTGCTCCAGCTGTAGGTTTAGAGCACATCTGTCCAGCGATGTGTTCTCTGAATGTGGCTCAGTGGCAGTACAGTGCTTGTCATTTTAATCCCCCTCCCCTTGGAGATCTCACCAAGTCAAACTCTCACCTTTTTCTTTTCTATTTATTTGTTGATTTTGACTAGGGAAAAGAATTCCCCAGTCTTTATATGAAGAAAAAGCCTGGGGAAAGAAGTCCACTGAGAGATCCTAACATCCTCGTGTTGGCTCAGTGGTTTCATTTTCTGTTTCTTTTTCATCTAAGTCACTTGCACCAGCACCAGTCCAGGATCCAAGTAATTTTCTGAATATGATTTAAAAACATGGACTTGATGAGGATCTAAGCCAGTTGACAACACAGAGTATTATGGGAGGCCCCAGAGTGGGTGAGATGTACAAGCCCCTGAAGCTGTGGTGAGCCAAAGCACTAAGGTTGCTAAAACTCACTCCATCACTGGAAGCATTTTTACTGCTGTGAAAAGGTGGCAGAGGGTTTTGCTTACCAGAGGTAGTAAGTAAACAGCCTGGTCCTCCTCTTCTAGCAGTGTGAAGGAGGAGTAACTCCAAGTAGGTCAGTGGAATAACACCTGTAACAAAAGTAGTGAGACTGGCACTAGCTAAATGGTGCCAAGGTTTTACAGCTGGGATTTCCCCAAGTTGCATGTGGCAACTCATGGGAGTGAATTATTCATGAGTGCTTATACCATAAATCTGCTCTTCTCAGAAAAAATGAGTGGCAGACTCTTGGAGAAACTGCAAATCCATGCAGAGTCAGAAGGGTTGTTCAGATAGTTGTTGATCTTATGTACTTAGTCTGTATTTGCTATCTCAGATGATCCTGGCCAGAGAGTGTGCATGTATTTTAAGATGACTCTGGGATGTTATGTGCCAAGTTTCAGCTCCTAGGAGGGAGATTGCATCATAGGCTTTTCCTCCCGTGTGCAATTATGGGAACTGCTTCCTTTCCCATGTCATGTGGCAGCTCTGCAACCAGTAAATCCATTGCTTACATGAAAAACAATGCTATTTTTAGCCTTTTCTAAGGCTGTTTGGTGGTGGGTGACAAGAAGCAGTCAACACCCCAAGGCCAGCCATTTCTGCAGTGGCTGTCAGTGGTCTGCAGTCCACGACCATCCAACTGCTGCTGCAATGTCTCAGCAGTTTCGGTTGGATTGCTTCAAAGAACAGACATCTGAGGTGAAAGTTATGCTGCCTGTAACCTCTTGAGGGCACAGTTATGTAGATGGATACAGTCTTCACTGATAAAAGTAAAGTGCAGTGTTTCCAGCTGGTTTCCTTTGAACATTTGGAAGATTTAGGCATATGTAACATAGCTAGAACAGATTGCAAGGATGTATCTTTGACCATAACTATCGAGGGCATTGGCAGCAGGAAGTGAGGTTTTAAGAAATCTATGACAAATTGGAGTCTATAATTATTGATCTTCTTTTCATTGTGCCATGAGAAGTCAATTCCACTTCAGCTGGGAGTTTGCAAGTAGGTAGCTCAGATTTGTAGGTACTAATTTGGTGGATGGTTTCACCCTCTAAATGCAGAGTGGTGACTTTAAGAACACAGCAGTCATTTTAAGAACATAATGAACTTGAAGTTTAGCTAGTTTTATGAGAGGCAGTGGAGCAAAAGACACAAGTATTGCAAGGATGGTCAACTGAAAGAGCCTTATGCTGGCAAGGTGAAGCTTTTCGTGGGAATGCTCAGCGTGCTGGAATTGCAGATGACATCTGCACGAGCTCAGAACTCTCTTTGGCTGTGTAGGACAGCAAAGCCAAGCCCAAAGAGGTATGAATCCAAGGGAACAGCACGTGAAACAGCCTGCTGACTTAGGCACCCTCCTGATTCCACGTGGCATGTGTAAAGTGAGCCCTCTCCATGATTATGGGGTGGCTGTGGGCTTTGTTCTGTCATCTTTAGTACTGATTACTTGTTGATTGTGCTAAAGTAAAGTACAGGTTTTGCTACTCCCTTCAGTAAATGAGGGAAGTTTTCAGCAGTGTTGTCTCTTCTTCTCCTCCTTTCTCCATCTGCTGTCCCTTGTGTCTCATGGAAGTGCTGAATCTCCTGAAGCTATGGTCCTTGAGTCGCTGGTTGGAAAATCTGGAGAGCTCTCGAAGTAGGGGGTGATGAAAGGAGCATTTGGTTATTTGAAAGAAAGGGGCTGCAGATCCTAACAACTTCTGATTTTGTCCCAGAAAAATAAATGTCCATCTGGGAAAAGCTCTCAGCACCACTGAAATTGCTGTAGAATCTTTCTCCAAGTGTTCTACGCCAAGAGTGGCAGTAATAGTTTCCCTCACCCATAGGGTGCTCAAGACAAGTGTTGGCTGGGTGCAGAGGGCAGAATAAGGAGTGTTCCATCAAGATGAGGAGAATGTTGAGTGTGGGGTGATGGCTCTGTGTTGCCTGCGATGGAATCTTAGAGAAAACCTTTGAGATTTTGGGGAGGAGATTTTAGAGACAGATCCAAATGAGATCTGTGAGTTGTTAGCATGTTAATGGCCAAATCTGACTTTGTAGATGGGATGATTAAGGTGTAAAATGCAGGGGGGCAGAGAAGGGAAGAGCACTAGATCATAACACTGTGGGACCATGTAGAGATGCTCTCCCTTGAAGCAAATGGTTGGGGAAACCTTTAAAGGAGTAAAAGGAGGTGCTTGGGAGAGATGGAGTCACTGAACCCAAGTTATGTTTCAGGACACGTGGCTGGCAGTCGAAGACAGCCTGTGGGTCGAGGAGAATGAAGGCAGTCTGGGTTCTGAGACTGGCTAGGGAGTCATTAAGAGCTTTGCTGAGGGTAGCTCCAGTTGACTAGAAGGCCTAGGAACTCCTGGGAAAGGGTAGCGTGGAGCTGGAGGAAAAGAACTGCAGGCAGTCATCAGTAACCATTATTTTGTCTGACAGCTGAAGTGAAACTCTCTCTGCTTTCTGCCTGGAAGACTAAGGTCAGGATCATTTTCTGCCTGTAGGGAGAAAATGTTACTGAGAAAAGCCTTGCTGGGGACAGAGAGTATCTGAGGTGGTCAAGAGACTTCCAGGAGGAAGATGGGTTACCCCAGACTCTTTGGCAGTTCCCCCCAACCTATCTCCCCTCTAGACACATTCCCCCCAACTCCTCCTGAAAAAATTCAGGAATAAAACCATGCAAAAATGTCCTTTTAGTTCTTTCATCCTTTTTTTGTCTAAAATCATTTTTCAAAAGGCTAACTTCTGGGGAGAGGCTGGGCACTGGTAAATGCTGCTAGGGAATGATTGCTTGTCGTGTCATAGGCTCAGAGATTCAGCAGTAATAAGGTCAGCAGAGAACACTGTGACTATTTAGGTCAGGGTCTGCTGTAGCTGGGGTCATAGGACAGCCTTCATCTGATTTTGGCTTCAAGAAGAGAGGAAAAACATCCCACACTCCTAGTCTGAATTTAACTGAGAAAAGCAGGATCTTCCTATGTTGTTCTCAGAGTGAATTACCCTGGCTGCTTTTCTTCCAGATTATTAATGCAAATGTTAATAAAGGAGCACCAAGAAAATATTGTTGCAAAAATTATGTTTTCTTGCTGATCATTATAGTTTTAATTTATTTTAAGATCCAGTGGTTAGGTTACCTTGAATCTATTTCAACTGTGCTTTGTTGTGGTTTCTTTATCAGAACAACCTGTCTGGAAGTTGCTTCATAGCTGCTGTGTTTCACACCAGCTGTCTCTCCATCTTTCCATAGGCATCCACCTGAAGATTGAAGTGCAATGTATAGTTCTGCAGCTTCACCCCCTTTCCCCTTGATTTCCACTTGCTAAAGTGCATCCTGTGACTGCCAGTGCCTGTGTTCAGTATCTGCTTCCCATCTCTCGAGGTCCCTTCACGTACTGGGGTGCAGCAGAGAGTCACATTCTTGGCTTTAGGTTTGGAGTACAGATGAGTAAGGCAGGGAGGTGTTTTTGTTTGGGAGGACGTGCAGAACAAGGGAAGTCAGACAGTGATGCTATTGTACCAGATTTTCTAACATTTGTTTTACTGAAGAGCAACCAGCTCTCTCCGTGCTGGATTCAGACAGCAATTAAAATGTAAGACAAATTCAGGACTGCAGCTGAACCAGTGCAATCTATGTCCTCTGTTGCTCTCTTTTAAATGACATTGCTTAGATTGCTACTCCCTTAATCAGAGGTAGCCTGTAGTGCTTGAATCCTTCTATGCACAGGCCACCAAATCTGACTGGAGGGGAATCAAAGTTAGCAGGTATTTAACTGAAATAACTCAATTAAAGGTGCAGACCTCAAGTCTCTGTATTTCTAAGCAAGGATCTTGTTTCACCTTGCTCACAACAGTCCCACCTCAGCCTCTCTGAAGACTGCTGCCCTGGCAGATTGTCCAGCACAGCTCTTTGTTCCCAAAGGAATCCTGCTGAAGGAGACTGGAGTTAGCAAAGGTTTGCTATTTATAAGCTAACACCAACCACTTTATCAAAGAGGGTTAGCAAGGAAGATTTGCTGATAAATATATAAATATGACGTATTGCTATCCGCAGAATCAGAAATTTTAACTCTTTTTGTCCACTTCAGATATCTTGGATCATAGGCTGGATTTGTCATGGAGGTTTAGTCCAGCCTCAGTAATTCATTTCCATGACTCTCTTGTTGTTCCAAACTATTACTAAAAAAACAGCAGAGCCCTTACAGGGTGAACATTTTTGTGTGTCCTTTGAAGCCAGGGACACCTGGCACAAATGGCATCAGTATTGCTATCCTAGAGGCAGCACTATTTGATGGTGACATCAACCTAAACTGGGTGTGATTCTGAGGCTGAGTTTCTTCTTGAAGAGCTACCCCAGTGAATTAAATTGTTTATACTGAATTGTGCTCCAAAACACACGTTGGGTTTTGCTTGCTTTGTTTGTTTCAGTTCTGTTTACTCCCAGTATAAATTCTGGCTGGGGGAAAAAAAAAAAAAGAAATGCAGAGTTTCAGCCTGGAGCAAATTCTGCCAGTTAGATATTAGGTGCTTTGGAAGCACTTTTAAAATGGAAATGCTGATGTATTAGAAAAAATAAAAAACACACTGCTAAAATACTGGGAAGAATCTCTTTCCTTCTTTCTTTTCCTGGTGATGTGGAATATAAAAGTGATGTTTTGAATAGGGCTGCAGCTGGGTTGTGTTTAAGCAGGATTTTGCATTAAGGACAGAATTTTTGATCTGAAGAAGTCCCAGAGTGCTGGTTTATTTATCTGTAGAATGAAGTTGGAACATCTTCCCCCTCCCTCTTTATTAGAAAGGAACAATGATGCTCAGCACTTGTGATGCCTTTAATTTCAAAAGGCTTTGCTTGCACAGCCTAATGAAACTTGAGGCAGGGGAGCAAATAATCTGTTTTGCTGGTGTAGAGTCAAAGGAAATGGAGAGTTACTCCAGATCCTTTGCACTTGTGTTGAGTAGAGCAGAATCTGGGTTGAGGTGAGCAGTTTTGTTTCTGCATTGGAAGAGTGAGCTTGTTTTGCTTCTTGAGCTCTGTGAGATATCTGAATATTGCTGGGAACCTCACTTAGGCATCAAAATGCTTCAGTGTTTTCCAGTGTGGATGAGATCATATGCCCCCCAGACAGGAGAGGATTGTTTCCAGGGGTATGTTTTCCAGAATTGTGTCATCTGGTGCTAAATGGCTGTGTAATATGGTGGGGGTTTGGGGATTTTTTCTCATTTATCTCAGGAAATTCAACTTACTGGGCATTCCACTTGGATTTATTTTTTTTTTTCCACAATATTCAGCCTGCATTTTCCTTTTCTTGCTCACATCCTTTTACTTTTCCAATAAACATTTCTACCTTCCAAAGCTCTCGAGCTTTGGCTTTATACAGACCAAATTTATACTTGCCCAAATGCAAGGGCCTGAGCAGCATTCAGACCACGTGGAGGTGGCTTGAAATCACAGAGGACCAAGAAGGACAGAGTCTCTTTGGGTTTGGGATGAATTTGCCACCACAAGACACAGAGCAACACTCTTCCATGGACCCAGGGGAGGACAGGAGCTCAGAGCCGTTGCTACTCTTCCTGACTTGTGGGATTTGGAAGAGGGTGCTGCTGTGGAGCTGTGCAGAGACCTTCAGGGGATTCCAGACCCTACCTAATTCCCTAAGTACAGAATATTCCTTTCAGCAGGAGTATAAAGCCTTAGAACAAACCCTCTTTCTGGAGAGGGTTGCTGTCTCATGAGCTGAATCCACATTTTCCTCCATAAGCCTGATAAACCCCAAACTTTCTGAAGGATTGAATTGATTTGCAGGTACAATTCTTCACTGGCCTAACAGACTTTTAAGCAAGCTTGGCAGCAGTTTGTAGGAATATAAAGAAAATGTTAATTACCTATTAGAAATCATTGTTGTTTTTATCTTGTAATGTGATCCTAAAGGCTCCAGAGAGAAAGAAGCAGAAAAGGCAGAGTTCTGATAAACAGAGTATAATTTCTGTAGTAATGTAAAGATTTGACTCTTCCCTTTGCCATTTGGTTGTCCTACATTGTCTCCCACAAAAGATGCCTTTGTAATATCGAGTGGTATTGTTGCTTTCAGAAGAATGGTTTTCTAATAACTGCAGAGGGATGTGGGAGTTTGTCCCATGTTTTGAGGAGAAAGGATTTGAGATAAAGCCACGAATGATCAAGCTGGAAGAACAAAAGCTTCTTGTGGAGTACAGCATCCTGTGGAAGGATATAAAACCAGCTACCATAGTGGAGGGTAAGAAATATCCTCATGACTCGAGTGTTGCCTGACTTCACAGAATCACAGGATGTTAGGGGTTGGAAGGGACCTCTGGAGACCATCCAGTCCAACCCCCAAAGCTCAGTCTGCACCCGAAACCCTATTTATGTCTACTTTTGGAACTTTATTTCTTTTTAAATCAGAACAAACTTGATATTCAGAGCATCACAAGCGATTCACGTCAGGCATAATCCAGCTGAATTACTGGGAAGGTTACCAGGACATACCAAAAAGTGCTTAGTTTGTATCAAAATCTATATGGGTAGCATGGTCTTGAGGGACTTTTGTGAGTGTTCCTGTGAGAGGAAATATCTTTGCTTCAAGATTTGCCCAGGTGCTTCATGTTTACTCTGGTTTTAATATGAGAACTGATGCTGACTAACTTCTTGCGCTCTTTGTAGAGGAGCAAGTAAAAGGACACCTCTAAATGTTGGCTTGGTAACAAAGGGCAAAGACATTCATGGGTAGAATTTCCTCTTTGGATATCCTGCATCCCTCTAAAAGCTTCAACTGCATCCTCAGAGGTGGGAGCAGCCAGAGGCTGGGGCTACAGTAGGCAAAGCAGGGTGCTGGATGGGGAAGAGAACAGGAGAGGGACAGGAGGGGAGAAGAGTTTCACCCCCTTGTAAAGCTCCATTTGCCATACAAAAAGTTAAGACTTCTGTGCTGTAGTGTGTTTTAGATCTCAAGAAATTCTTAGTTTTCAAGTCCTTTTTAGGGCACAATGGTAAAAACATGGCAAGTAGCTCTAAATATGGGGATAAAGCTCTTTACAGCCAAGACAAACCCCCAAACCATTGCAGGTGCATTCTGCAAAATCAAGAGGCTGTTATAAAAGTCAGGAGATTTTTACAAGAAGTTCTTCTCACAAGAAATCCAGCAGCTGGCTTTGGAGAACTTTCTTTGTCCTGCACAAGTCTCTAACTAGAACCTTTTTCTCTGCAAATTGTTGCAGGGTGACCAGGCAGACCAGGGTGAGCAGGATCCAGCCATTTGGGCCAGGCTGCAAGTTTGAGCAGATGATGATGATGATGATGGAACCCATCAGTGAGGCCAAGGTGCAGACCCTGAGCCTCTCTGTGGCCAAGGCAAATACTGATGTGCCCTTCCCATCTGTCCCCTAAACTGCTGATCACTCCCCAGCCACTGAATTAATGAATATACCTGAAGCTATTTCCAGAAAAAATGGGCTGCACGGCTTTTCTCTTTGTCCTCAACTCTCTTTCTTTTATCTTTCATTTTCTCTTTTCTCTTTTCTTTTCTTTTCTTTTCTTTTCTTTTCTTTTCTTTTCTTTTCTTTTCTTTTCTTTTCTTTTCTTTTCTTTTCTTTTCTTTTCTTTTCTTTTCTTTTCTTTTCTTTTCTTTTCTTTTCTTTTCTTNATCTTCTTTTCCTCTTCTTTTTTTATTTTTTTCCTTTTTTTTTCTCTTTCTTTCCTTGTCTCTCTATTTCCTACCCCCTGACTTCACATCATTCCCCAGGGTGTGCAATAGGACACCCCGGCTGAAAATCATTCCAGCTGAGCCATTCACAACCCTGTTTAATTTGTTCCTCTTTTCCAGAACAATTTGCAGTACAAACTGTGTCAGGAAAGAGCTCGGTGACCTGCGAGATGCGGGACAAGCCTTACACTGGAGATGGCAAATTCCATTTCAGGCCACTAAGCCAGAGATCCGGTGCTAAGAACACAGGAAGCTGGGAGGATAAATACTGTAACTTTTCATCTCATGCATAAGAATTGCAGTCTGGTTTGATCTCACGATAGAGAAAAGTCATTCTGCTTATCTCATCTAACACAGTGGCTAGCCTGATGACAAGCTTCCCTGCTTGGCATCTTTTTCAATTCAATTTGGCAGCCCGTGCCCTTGGCACGCCGTGGGTTTCATTAAATTTCACAGCAGTTAGTTTTCATTCCCTCTGTGACACCTTTTTATCAACATTTGACTCGAGTGTAATTTCAAGCAATTGTGCTTTTCTCGTGGAGCTCGTGTACCAGCATCATTTGGCAGAGCAGGTTGGGGGGAGATGATTCAGACACTTGCAAATCTGCGCAGGAAACTCCAGCCATGGGAAGCCAGGTCAGCTTGCAAGTGTTTTTCTGGGGTGATGAGAACAAAAAGGAGTTGCTTCCCTTCCTTAGTGCTGAAGACTGTCAGAAGTATGGTTAAAGAGCTTGTTGGAAGAGGCAAGGTTTATTTATTTGAGTCTAATTTGAGTTTGCTGGACTGGCAACCCAAGCTTGGGAGACAAACCTGCTGCAACCTGGGCTGCTCAGCAAGAGTTTTCCTTTCAGAATCGAGTTGAGGAAGCTGATTTGTTCAGTGTGTGTCCGTGGGAGTGCAGGAATGAGGGGAGCAAATACAGTTGTTTTCCTTTTCATAGCTGATACTCAGCCCCTGGAGGTTGGGGTGAGGGAACAGAAGCACCCCAGCATGGACCTGGCATCTCTTGTTCACATCACTGCTACCTCCTCCCCAGCACTGAGCTGTATTTCCTCAAGGCAGATTTGTGCAAGGGGTTTTGTGTAAAGTGGTTTTGAGGTGCACTCCAAAAGCCCTTTATTTGCAGAGTGCCAGCCCTTCTGAAATGCTGGCCCTTTTTCCTTCAGTCTGTCAGGCTGAACAGCCAAAAAGAATGTGATGTGGTTTCTTGTAAAATTTTTAATAGTACCTAATTAAAAATAAATGCAAAGTGAAGCTTAAAGGTTCTTAGAAGTTAGCTCTGCTTTCAGAGATAACTTGGAGACCATCAGGCCTGTGCCTCATCACCACAAGCCAACAGCAGCCAAGCTTGGGACACCATAAATCATTTTCAGAACGAGACTTCTGACAGATGAAACTTTTCCTTACACCCTTCAGAAGGTGTTAGTTCAAATCATTTCAGCTTAACTACTGGAGCATCTTGCTTTCCTCTACCCTAACATCTCCACAGTCCCTTCGTAGGCAAAGTATTTCCAAATGCACCCAGTCCTGAGCCTCCTTAAAGACCTCAGGTTTTCCTGACCATCCCATGGGGTGGGATGGGTCAGACTTGCACACACACATATGTGACATCTTTTTGGTGCTTAGGCTGGTTGTAGTTTCCATCTCAGGCTGTGGCTTGAGTGGACTGGGAAGGAGGAGGCTTTGTTGTAGCAAGAAAGCAAGGGTGTCTTGCTAGCAAACCTCCCACGTGTCTCGAGGGCAGTGGCCCTGGGTGTCACTTCTGAACAGAGGAGTGGGTACACAGAGGGTGCAGACTGGCACAGTGCCACTGAAATCAGCCCTGGCTTGGGATAAGGTGGCCTCACACCTTCTTCTGGAGGTGGAAACTCTCCAGAGTGCAGTTTCAGGGCATGGACTTCTGGCTACAGGCTGAAACCTTGCTTGTTTTTTCCAGGTTGGCTGAGTTGGTTTATGGATGAAGGTGTAACTAATAGATTCTGTGAGCTTTATTCCTGCTAAGCTGAGTGTGAGAATACAGATCACTGTTAGTTTTAGTATGAGGATGAGAAGTTCAGGATCCTTAGTCAGTGAAGTTCAGGATCTTTAGTCAGTGATTCCAGCACAAGATGCTCCAGTGTTAAGTAGCAGCTGTAATCCAGCAGTAAAATTGCTCTGGGGGGAAGTTTCTTCCTCTTTCCCATAATTAATGATCAGTTTCTATCCCATACATTTTATACCTCGTGGGGTTTAAACCACAGAAGTCATATGATGACAATTTTCTGGTCATGCAGATACTGGATGCACAGGATTACTTTAGACATCTGCATGTACAGAAATGTTCTACCAATGTGGTGAGTGGCAGCTCTGAAAGAGGAATGAAAAGCTTATTTGGGAATGCAAGTAAATATAAATCCTAGAAGAGTTACAGCTTCCTATTTTGTTATTTAGAAGACTTTAACACAAGCCTATGTGCTTTTGTTTCAAGATTTATTTCATTAGTAGTGCTGATGAACGCTGGATTGGTGGGCCAAGGAAAAAAACCCCAAGACTTCTAATGCCATATGAATCCTGACTTTATGGGCCTTGATATGGATGCAGGCTGTGGATATTTCAAACCTGATTAACATTTCTGGGCCTGAGTTGAAGTTTCTCCTTGGCATTTCAATAGCATCAAGGCAAAATTAATCAGAGCTCAAAAGATCCTCAGTCTTACTGGCGTGCTAGAGACAGTGGAAATACAAACCATGGAGAAACAGCTGCTGAAAGACAGAACCTAACCTGGGGTTTGGGAGAGCATCTGCAAAACTGGCTTACTGCCAGGGCCAGCCTCTGAGGTGGTGTGTGATGCTGTTCCTATCAGCTTAAATGACTCAGGGCTCTGCTGAGTTCTGTGTCCTGTAATAAGTCACTTGGAAATCTTCTTACTTGTGAAACATTAACATCTTAAATATGCAGACTAATCTCTGAAACGGTTCAGAGAAGCAGCATTTTTCAATGTACCCAGTCATGGTGGCTTTCAGTCAATGAAGCTCAGCAAGCAAATGATTTCATTTCAGTGGTCCTCATGAGAACGGTCTAAATTTATACTTAGCTGGGATTTGAGGTTGTAGGGCTGCCTGTCTTTGTAGTGAAAATGAGAAAGCAGAACGAATTTGTCGTGGAGAGAGAGTCTGGGGGGGCTTTTTGTGTGATGATCTTTGTTTTAAATAGGTCAGTGATAGTCTTTACATATTTCAGAAGACTTCATTTAGCCTCAGTGAAAGTTGTTGGGGTCCAGTTTGAAAAGATCAAATACTCTGCCTTTTAAAAGAGCATGCTTTATATTTGTCCTGTAAAATAAAACCCAATATGAGGAATAAACAGCAGTTTTGTTTTCATAACACCTAGTATCTGTTAAAAGATAAAATAGATTGCCTGTCTGCAGGTGGGTCTCCCCATTGCCCAGCAGCAGCACTGTACAGTCCTGGCTGTGGTGGAGCTAGCCAGGAGCTAAAAGGGAGCATAACATAATTGTTAAATCAGTTTTGAAACTGCAAACCTTTTGCTATGCTTTCTGTCTGGAAGAAACCACCCAGTGCATAGGACAAAAGTAAAGAAAGGATCTGCATGCAGTCAGCTGCAGACACTAAAGCCAAGGTACTTAGAGAAGACCAAGGAAGGGAAGAAGTTTGGAGAGGAAGAGGAGTTGGACTGTGTTGGTTTCTTTCCCTTAACTTTTAATATTTCTCTGCCACTCATTGTGCAAGTCACTTTGATTCAGAGTTTGGCAAGAGTGTCCCAGTCCCCACCACCTCTGTTTGCCTTTGAATTCAGTGCATGGTGACCTGGGTACTGATCCCCTGACACACTGACCTGGATTGACACTGTCTGGAGACCATTCATGTCTCTCTCAGGAAATCTCCTTGATGCCAAGTCTGAGGTTCATGAGCAGCCACTGAACCCATTGTCATATGGAAACACTACTAAAATACAGAGGTGTAATAATGGACCTGTTCCTTACATGATCTTTGGCTACAGGGCATCCTGCCTGGCATTTTTGGAGGCAGACACTGTGCAGCCTGAGCTGATGGGTGAGTCTTGGGCTGCAGGCTGTGATCCACCAAAAGACCACTGTAAAAACCAGAGTTTTCCATGGAGAGACTGCTCCTGCTTTGTTGTGTTTGATGAGTTTTGTTAAGGACATTCCATTCTCCTCCTGCAGAAAAGAGCAATAATCCCATATGCTCCTGGCCAGAAAAACCAATCCTACCAAGCAGCAAGAAATAGGTCTGCCACTCAGATCAGAAAGGGAGGTTTAGATCAAAGATCTCCCTGAGCCATTATGTGGTCATCTTTTGTGTATGTAAAATATAGAATTCCTGCACTTTTAATCTGTTGGGCAAATATGTATTCAAAAGATTAATTAAATGTGGATTATATATTCTTTCAAAGGAGTTATTAGAGTGGTTTGCTACACTTTCTAACTGGATCTTTCCCATAAGCAATTAACAGCTCTGCAGATTACAGGGCACTGAACAAACAGCACTTTGCAGCAGGCTGCAAAGCATTGTGTTCCCAAGGAAGGAATTAAGACCAGTGATGGACTGAACATGCTTTCAAGTTGGCACTGCACCTACTTCAAATCCTAGGTGCTCTTAAATGCTCTTGAGATGTACCTGTAGGGGGGGGAACATTGGTATAAAACGTTGTGCAAAAGCTTCCCCCACACTTTGTCTTGCTGCATGGTAGCTTTCAGGATGCTCCAATCTGACAAGTTTGGCTTTCTTTTGTTTCTTCTGATTTCAGAAGAGATGCTCAGCTGAGTAGCTCAGCTGAAGGTGGGCAATCTCATTTAATCTGCCCCATATCTCCCTGTCAGTGCAAAGAGAACCAAACTTTCTCCTTCGCAGCATTTTGGGGGGCAAGAAGAAGGCACTGGTGCCCACAGCCAGGCTGACAGCACCTGAACCACCCAAGACTTTCTTGTGTGAGGAGCATGGTGGCACAATAGGGTGCCATGGCTTGGGGTCTGCACCAGGGGCACCTGATGGAGACCAGCAGTTGGATGGTGATGGAAATTTCACTGTTTTTATGAGTGAGACCTTGACACACTGTGTGGCAAGGTGACTTTTTTTTGGAGCACAGGAGGTTCCACCTCAACATGAGGAGGAACTTCTTCACTGTGAGGGTCACAGAGCCTGGAATGGGCTCCCCAGAGAGCTGGTGGAGTCTCCTGCTCTGGAGACTTTCCAGCCTCCCCTGGATCTGTTCCTGTGTGGGCTGCCCTGGGTGCCCCTGCTCTGGCAGGGGGGTTGGACTCCAAGATCTCCAGGGTCCCTTCCAACCCCTGACACCCTGAGATACCTGTGATACCTGTGACTTGGGGTCTATGTCTGATACCTGAAAACTTCACTGCAAAAACTGCAGGAAATCCTCTATAGCTGAGCCTGTCAGACAAGCCCTAGCCCAGCTAAAGTCACCCTCTGGCACGTCCCACTGATGGGCAGAGTTGTGCCCGTGAAGAGCTGGGGCAGCTCCTTTATGTGCTGTGAAATAAGAAAAAAAGTGCCAAACAACAGAGCTCTGTTATAATGTGATTGCAAGATTAATTGGCACTTGCAGTTGGCAGAGGACACGGGGAGAATTTGCATTTGCATGTGGGAAGAGTGAGTCAGAAGGACTTTGTACCTGTTGCCTATTATGCGCGTGTCACATACATTTGATACTTTTAGTTTCACACTTCACTTCATTGTCTTCTGGATTATTTTAATTTTCTGAACTACCTCAGTGCATAAACATATCACAGGAGATGCTGATACTTTGTGGTTATGTGAGATGCTTCAATGATACTTCTCCAGCTGCTTAGTCAGCATTTTATTTCTTTTGCGCTCATCTTTATTCGGTGCCTCTTCCATCTGCTTGGATTTAATTACAGCTGGANTGGTTTATGCTGGAAGGGACCTCCAGAGGTCATCTGCTCCAACCTCCCTACACAAGCAGGGACATCTCTGCCTAGGGCAGGTTGCTCAGAGCCCCATCCAGCCTGACCTTGAGTGACCCCAGGGATGGGGCCTCCACCCCCTCTCTGGGCAGCCCATTCCAGGGATCCATCACCCTCAGAATAAAGAACTTTTCTCTAATCTCCAGTCTAAACCTGTCCTTTCCCAGCTTAAACCCACTGCTCCTTGTCCTGTCATTACAAACCCTTCTGAACAGACCTTCCCCCACCTTCATGTAGCCCCTTCAGGTACTGGGAGGTCACTGTAAGGTCCCCCCAGAGCCTTCTCCAGGTTGAACAGCCCCAACTCCCTCAGCCTGTCTTCATAGGAGGGATAACAGAGTTACTAAGCTCAATGGAAATAATGTATTAAATTAAGAGTTTATTGACAGTTTTATCACTGATAATATCTATATTGTGTGTCCACAAAAGTAAGAACTTCCCTTGTCTTTTCATTATTATACTTTTTTTCTCTGTGAGCAACGTATTTTAAACCAATGTTATGACTTTGAGCTGCTAACTATGTCCAAAAGCTTGTTTAGTTTGTTATTTAAAGAAGCAAACATTTCCCTTAATTTAAGGGCAGGCTAAAATCTGTTTGGTTTTGATCAAACACTGGAAAAACTCATCGACCTTACATTTCTAATCTAAACCCATTGCCCCTCGTCCTTTCACTCCAGGCCTTTGTAACCAGCCCCTCTCCAGGCTTTTTGTAGCTCCCTTCAGGCACTGGAAGGTGGCTGTTGGGTCTCCCTGGAGCCTTCTCTTCTCCAGGCTGCACAATCCCAGCTCCCTCAGCCTGTCCTCACAGCAGAGGTGCTGCAGGAAGCCTACAAGGTCTCATCCCACATGGTAACTTGCTGCTGAGTCCCTCTGCTCCATTAATAAGACTCAGTTCTGGATGTAGCATAAGCAGATGTTGAGGTGCCAGGAAGGCATCCTGCTCTCCCAGCCCCACCTCCTGACTCTGCTGCCCCACCAGCTTTCTCCCACCCTGCCACATCAGGAACTGAGCTGCCTGCAAATTGTCTTGGAAAAAAAAGAAAGAAAAAAAGAAGTTATTTTTAGCTGGATCAATTCCCCTATCTGACTCCCAGCGTGGCTGCACAAATGTTTGTGCTGGCAGAGTTAAAAGGATGCTGTGGGAGTGGGAAAGANGGACTCCAAGATCTCCAGGGTCCCTTCCAACCCCTGCCACCCTGTGATACCTGTGAGTTGGGGTCTACATCTGATACCTGAGATCCTCTATAGCTGAGCCTGTCAGACAAGCCCTAGCCCAGCTAAAGTCACCCTCTGGCACCTCCCACTGATGGGCTCTCTGCAGAGTTGTGCCCGTGAAGAGCTGGGGCAGCTCCTTTATGTGCTGTGAAATAAGAAAAAAAGTGCCAAACAACAGAGCTCTGTTATAATGTGATTGCAAGATTAATTGGCACTTGCAGTTGGCAGAGGACACGGGGAGAATTTGCATTTGCATGTGGGAAGAGTGAGTCAGAAGGACTTTGTACCTGTTGCCTATTATGCGCGTGTCACATACATTTGATATTTTTAGTTTCACACTTCACTTCATTGTCTTCTGGATTATTTTAATTTTCTGAACTACCTCAGTGCATAAACATATCACAGGAGATGCTGATACTTTGTGGTTATGTGAGATGCTTCAATGATACTTCTCCAGCTGCTTAGTCAGCATTTTATTTCTTTTGCGCTCATCTTTATTCGGTGCCTCTTCCATCTGCTTGGATTTAATTACAGCTGGACAGACAGCAGCCACAAAGGTAAGTCTCTTTGGTTTGATGGCTTGCACAAAGTGCCTTCTGTGAGCTGCAGTAAGTTGGCTTGACACCTGGCAATTAAATGGAATAGACTTTTTTTATTGCTGGTCACGAGGGTTGGTGCGATACCAGGGCACTGAGTGATGTGGTTTGGTTTCTCACGTGCATGGCAGCATGAAAAGGACAGGTAAAATAAATTACAGAGTTGCCAATTGCTTTGAACAATCCCGTTCAGCTTCATAGCCCAGTCTTGTCATGCATTTTTAGGTGGATGTCTTCTTCAGCCTTTTCAACTGCTGCCAGAGAGAACCTCCTTCTGAAATTATTGCTGCTTAAAATTCAAGAGTGCTTTCAACTTCCTCTCAAAGGCAGGGTTTTCTGCACAATAAGGGTTCTCCTTATCATGGCACTGGATTTAATACATCCTTTTGGATGCTGTAACCAGCAGGGAGTGACTGGAGTCTGTGTACACTCTTCTGCATCTGCTTACTGCTGGGACAATGCTACTGACTCCTGTGGGATCTCTCCAGATCCACTCATGTCACTGAAATCCAGATCCACACCTTCCTGCTTTCTGGGGTACACAAGCACAACCCTAATTCCCCATACAAGGGAAGGAGTTTGACCCATGTTGAGCTTTTTTGCCTCAGACTTCTGTGTGTCCCAGCTCTCCACGTACGTAGAATGAATCCTAGAATCATGGGTTGGTTTAGNCGACCTTACATTTCTAATCTAAACCCATTGCCCCTCGTCCTTTCACTCCAGGCCTTTGTAACCAGCCCCTCTCCAGGCTTTTTGTAGCTCCCTTCAGGCACTGGAAGGTGGCTGTTGGGTCTCCCTGGAGCCTTCTCTTCTCCAGGCTGCACAATCCCAGCTCCCTCAGCCTGTCCTCATAGCAGAGGTGCTGCAGGAAGCCTACAAGATCTCATCCCACATGGTAACTTACTACTGAGTCCCTCTGCTCCCTTAATAAGACTCAGCTCTGGATGTAGCATAAGCAGATGTTGAGGTGCCAGGAAGGCATCCTGCTCTCCCAGCCCCACCTCCTGACTCTGCTGCCCCACCAGCTTTCTCCCACCCTGCCACATCAGGAACTGAGCTGCCTGCAAATTGTCTTGGAAAAAAAGAAAGAAAAAAAGAAGTTATTTTTAGCTGGATCAATTCCCCTATCTGACTCCCAGCGTGGCTGCACAAATGTTTGTGCTGGCAGAGTTAAAAGGATGCTGTGGGAGTGGGAAAGAGCAGTTCCAGAGGCAAGGAGGAGGAAGAGAGGAATTGTGTGCATCACCAAAAAAGGCTTCATGTGCTGAACTCAAGGGGAGCAGAAGGACTTGGAGCAGAAGGACAATGGGAGTAGAGTACCCGTAGGTAGAAGTGCAGGTGATGATGAGTGTGGCAAGGGAACACTTTCACCTAAGAGAAGCACCCAGCCCAATCTGAGAAGCAGTGGCTGGAGTGGCAGAGGGAGAAGTTTAACAGAACCTTGCTGAACCTGTGAGGTCCTTTTTACAATGAGCATTAAGTGTCATCACAAACCCAGCAGGTTGGCTCGTAGCCAGACTTCCCTGAGCACACACTGGTACGTGTGCTAAACAAAATCAGGTGCTTAATTGTTTAGAAAAGAACTAACTTCTGTTTTCATGCACTTTTCCAATAGCAGCCTCTGGGTTCCCTACCTTGCAGTGTCTGTGACCAAATCCTCAGTCACAGCTCAAGGCTGCAGAACGCTGTCATTATTCAGTGGATAATGCAGAGATTTCAATAATCCTAGAGGAGCAGGGGGGAAAAAAAGGGGGAAAAAAAAAAAAAGAAGAAAGAAAGAAACCTCCTGCTGCTGAGATTTCCAAAGCCAGAGTTTATGCAGTGTATATTTAATGAGCACAAGTGAAGCCATTGCATTGTTTCTTTCCAGGATGGTGTGAAGCTTGTGCTCAGGAATGCTTGTCAGTGGGATTCCTGTACCTACCATATTTAACCAGTCTTTTCTGGAGGGAGGAAAATAGGTCTGAAGTTTCAACTCAGGGATATTTCCAATGCAGTTTTTCAGGTTTAATTTTGCATGTAATCATGACACAGTCTGCCTTCCTCAGCGAGCCCCGGTGCCGTGATACCTCACAGAGCTCTTCTCTGAGAGCTGCTGCTTAGCTAATGCCTGCAACCAGGGTGTGGAAATTTGAGGCTTTTTTCTCTGCAAAGCCTGCACTCATAAAAAAAGGGTTTTTTTCAGAGCTCTGTCAGCTGAAGTGTTGTTGTTATTATGCTTGGTTGCTTTATGATGCTGTTAGCACCCTCCTTACACACTACACCAAACTGATTCATCACGTCACGTTAAGTAGCTTCACTACTTCATCTGCTGTGCATTCACTGTCTTGCATTTTCAACTTAAGATGTGGTCCTCAAACGTAGTTATCTTTTCTTTGGGGCTGTAAAACCCACCAAGAAGTTTACTGAGGATTGCAATACTGAAGACTTTCTTTCCACAAGGGAGAATGGCAGAGGTGTCTGTGTTCCCAGGGACTTTGATCCTCTGGAAGCTTTCTGTTTCCCAATAATGGAGCAGAAGGTGGCAGAGACTCCAGAAATCTTCCTAAGCTACAAAGAATTGCTCTGGTATCCCAGAGTGAACTGAATCTATGCAGTCTATGTTACTAAGCACCACTAATTAGGACCACTGTTCTCTGAGTGTCTGCAAACACGAGACCCCCTTCCAGACACCCCCATTTCAAATCTCTCTCTTAAAGCCCATTGCAATGACACTTCTTTACACAGCCCTCCCTGTGTATTTGCTTGCTTCAAGTCCAGTCTGCTGTCTGACAGTGCCAGGTTACTATGTAATTTGCAGCAGAACGTAAATATCAAAACCACAAGACCAAAATTATAGCTGAAGTTCAGCATGCTCTATTTTAGCCTTCTCCTCCCAGCTCTAATTTGCTGCTGAAGTTAGCTTCTACTGCATGGCTGCCTGGTGTGAAACCAGTGCCCACCATCCCTTGCTTTTTCTGTGGAGCCAGTGGGGCAGGAGGGGAAGCTCGTGATCTCGGTGACAGTGATAACAATGCTGAGTGAGATCCTGACGTGCAGGGAAGCTGGGGTTGAACTGTGGCAGCTGAACAACAAGAGCCCAGTTTTAAACCTCCTACCACTTAGAATTAACTGGTGGAGTTGTTTTGACACGTGCAGGGTCCTCACATTGCAGCAGGTCTTGGTTCAGGATATTACCTGACATTTCTGGGTCCTGTCCTTCAGCAAGGGTTACCCAAGCAGTTTGAAATGCTTCCTGCTGCTGTCTTACAGCAGTGCCCTAAACACAGCAGAGCAGCTTCTCTACAGGCAGGGACATTCTAGAAATATCTCAATATTCTAAGAGGCTGTTCCAGCCCCTCAGTCCTTTGATGGTTACAAGTCTTCTAAGCCCCAGGATGAATTTATGTACTGTTAGTATGTACTTACTCTTGGGCCAGTGTTGGCCCTTAGCTTAAATAGCTGGTTTCTCCTCCCTGCTGAAAGTTGCTCTGATGTATTTCTACAGACAGCAATCTCAACTCAGACTTCACTTTCATTGGTTTGTTGTCATTTTTGTTTAAACCTTGAATGGTTTTGCCATCTCTTAGAGTTTGCAGCCATCTGTCTGACCTTGTTAGTCCTTGTCACAAACTTCCACGAGTCTGTGGCCCCTGGGTTCACTTTTGGCAGCCCTCATTCTTGGGGTGCATGGTTTCAGCCAGCTGTCAAGGCTGTGTTCAGTGAAGGGAGAAGCACCTCCCATAGGCACCTAATCCTACCTGGGTTAGATCCAACCTGTATCCCACTAATTAATATAGTAAGAGAATAAAAAGTCTGCTGGAGGTTCCTCTGGTCCGTATGGAGAGAGCCTGGACAACTAGCTCATAGAAGATGCTTTACTATTAGGTGACTAAAGTTTGGTGGGATGAATCCTGCCCCCTCTGAACCACCTTATTTGGCAGCAGCCAGTCTCTTGCAAGACTAGGGGATGATCCACTGACTGCACCCATGCCACGTATCGATGTGGTTCTCCTCCTTCAGGGCATGAAAACATCTCACCATCTTTTTCAGTAGCAGTTCAATGACACCATGGCACAATCCTTTATCATTTGTTCTACTCTGCTGCACTGAGTACATCCCACAGGACAACTCTGGAAGGAAGAGGTTGCCTGCTGTCCATGTGGAAGACCCATTTCCCTGATTGATTAGCCGGCTGCATTTCACACTTCAGCTCATCCCTGCCTAAGAGAGCTCTGCTTGATGAATGCTAACAGTGGCACTACAGGTTGTGCCTTACTTAACTCAGGGCTCACATTACTCATTTTCTTCCTTCAGTTTTAAGATCTTCACTGAATGACCCCCACGTCCCTATCTTTCAACGATGGGAGCCTCTGCATTTGCTCGCATGGGTAGTGACAGCATCCTTTGTTCACTAATTAAGCTTGGCAATTAAATCAGGACACTGTGCAGCATGTAAGCCTCCTATCCTGGATTAAGTAGACCTTTTTTGGGAGCCACTCCATAGGCATGAGATCGTGCCATGAATGAAAGGATGTGCTTGAAAGAGACTCAAGTGCGATGCCTTGCCAATGGAGTTTGTTAATGCCTTGAACAACTGTAGCTGAGTTTTAATTATTTATGATAATATTTCCTAGCCTGCCAATAAACATACTGTAATAGGGGGTTTTTAAGAGTAATGAATTCCTAGAAATATGAGATCTTGCTACTAACATAAATTAAACCTCTGCTGAGAAGTGGGATGAGCCCCCTTGGGGGTAAAGGGGCTGGTGAGTTCTTTAAATGTGTGGATTAGCAAAGTGAGAATTAATGAGCTGTTATTATTTATAGAAGCAACATCTGATCAGTGTTTCCTCATAATTTATACTTCCAAAAACCTGGATTCACTTTCCTTTTCCTCAGCTAGAGGCTTTAGACTCAGTAATATTTCTTCTACGGAACCAAGATGTGTCAGTATTTTAAATGGGAACTCCATTTTGGGCTAGAATAATGATTCTTGATTTATGATTCTGTCTGGTTTGCATACAATGGGCCACGTTCCTACTTAAAATTAATGTAGCCCCATTCATATGAGAGAGGCTTGTAACAGTTCAGAGGCAGAGCAAGGCAGATGCCTGAGACCACAACTCAGAGCAGAGATTTCCTTTGTGCTCCTGACCAAGTCACTCCAGTGGGATTTCTCTGCCTTAAGCTGCTCACCTGGTCTCTTTCTACAAAGGTGGGAGCAGTTTATCAATCAGAGCTTATTAATTCTACCCTCAAATGCTTGTCCTTGATGTTGGAGTCCAGCACTTGATGCTCCTGCTGCATGGTGCTCGTGCAGGAATGTCAGGGACTTGCCTGAAAGCCACCCTGCTTTGGTGGTGATTCCCCACTGAATGGCCTGAAGCTGAAGCAGGGGAGGCTGAGGCTGGAGAGCAGGAAGAATTTCTTCACTGACAGGGTTGTCAGGCACTGGAACCTGCCCAGGGAGGTGGTGGAGTCCCCATCTTTGGAGGTGGTTGGGAGCTGGGTTGGTGTTGTGCTTGGGGACAGGGTTTAGTGGTTTTCCTAGGGCTGGGAATAAGGTTGGACTTGATGATCTTGAAGGTCTCTTCCAGCTCAAATGATTCTGTGATTCTCTCAGTGCTATCCCAGCACCTCTGTCTTGCATAGTGCCTGAGACAGTGCAGTATCTGAATCACTAGGATCCACCACCCGAGAGTCCCCATTAATACTGCTTCATAAGCTTTGGCCTCTGTGATTATTTCTGGTCCATAATCTCATTACCTAAACACTCCTCTATTGAACAGCCTGAGTCACTCACCATCCTGCAAACTAATTTATTCCAGTCTCTTCTCACCGGGTTCGCTTTTACCTCTGCTCCTTCTCCAGTCCTCCCAGTACTCTCACAGAGAACTGTTCTTTCCTGAGGTGAAAACACCCCTGACTTCTCTACTCTCTTTGCTGGCTTGTTCCAAGACAGGCTTTTGCTCTCTTTTTCATGTTCTCTTTAGTTGTGAGTGTGTTTTCTTGGTATCTCCTTGAGATGATAGTTAGTGGTCTCCTTGAGATGATAGTTAGTGGTCTCCTTGAGATGATATTTGGTGGTTTCCTTGATGGTTTTGTTCTCTGTACATATGCCATGTTACAATAACCCTAACTCAGATACGTAGATGTCTTCTCCTATCATTACCATTAGTATGCCTGCCACCTTCATTACTAACTGGCAACCACAAGCTTTCCATATGAAATGTTTTCCCCTTGAATACCCTTTATTTCTTCTCTCTCAAGTTTATTTTCCTCCCAGTGTAGGGGACAAATGCTATGCATAGCCACCATCAATGGTAATGAGAACTGTGCCTGCAGATCTCCCTTGGCTTCAAAGGAGAACGGGTCTCAGTGTTTCTTATCACCTCAGATCTCATCCTGGTGGCTTTCTTGGTGCTTCTCCTTTGGGGTTTCCCCCTGCCCTCATCCTCTGGCACAGAATATGCAACTTGCAGGGGAAATGTGGCACGAGGCACTGTGCATTAAACAGAGATGGTGAAGAAATGGGTTGGCTGCAGTGGGGAAGTGCAGAACATAGACAGTCACTAAGGAGGATGAATGTGAGCTGTGCCATGGGTAATTAGATGAACCATAAATAAAACACTAACATGATTTGTTTCCCCACTTATCTCACAAATAGGAGACACCAGCCCTGACTCTTCCTTACTGGAGGGGAGGCACTGAGCTCAGTGATGTTACTCCTGATTTGCACTGATGAAAGTGAAGAAAAATTGGCTTTATTTAGATGATACTGAGGGAGTTGTTGGAGAATAATGAAGCCATTGGACCGACTGTTTAATGTCCCCTGCTACAGCCTTGTGTATGGCAGGGCAGAGCTCACACTTCCCCTCTATGATAAATTAGTATTTATCCTGGAACAGATACATATATATGATGGTATCAATGCATCTGAGGAGTGAGATGGGACACTGAACCATGACAGAAAGGAAACCACGAGGGAATTAAGCCATTTGGCATGGTTATGTTGTGAGGGATAACAGATTATGAGAAATTGCAGAGCCACATGATGACTTCAGTAGGGTGCTTTAGCATATTGAACACAGCTACTTAACTGAAACAAAAACACCCCAAAGGATATCTTGCAGGCATTTGCTATGTATTTTTCTTCAGAGGTCACAAACAAACCCTGTAGAGAATATTGCTGTTTTATTGCATGCAGTGGAAGGCTCTAAGTTGTCCTGTTGGTTTCAGGAGAATGAGATCAATTCATAAGGGCTGGCTTTTCATGCAGGCACCACTGGGATTATTCTTTATTAATTTGTACAGCATCCAAACAGGCACTTTGCAGACAGATAGAGTAAGGTGGTTTTTTTCTCCTTGAGGAGCACAAGAGTGTAATTAATCCTAGCAGTGATTTTAACAGGATATTTCAGCCAGATGTTGTTTCTAGAATCCTGTCTCGAGGAGAGGTAGGAACTGCTGCAAAGCTGTGGCATCTCCCCACCAATGCCCAGTGTCTCACCTCCTCTGGGGTCTGTTGCTCCTTTGAGATGTACAAATTGTGCTGTTCAGCTGCCACTGTGCTCTCCAAACCCCTCCCTAGGAAATGCACAGGAGTTGGAAGCTCATGGTGGAGCTGTTCCCTCCTAGTGCTTGCTTTGACTGAGGTGCAGCTGATCTCCATCCATAGCAAAGGACAGGAGAAAGCCAGCTCATGACACAGCCCAATTGCAGAAATCCTTTGGAAGTTTTCCTATGAGACATAATGGACTATTCTTGTCTGTGTGAGTTATTTTTAACAGTGCCATGGTTTGGATTTTTATTTATCCAGGACAGATCCAGTCCTGGAATAAGCAAGAGCAAGAACCTTGGGATCAAATAAAAAGTGAGGCACTAAAGCTACACATTTGGGATGGGCAGTGGTATGTGAGAAGAGGGCATGACTTGGCTTTTTGCACCCTTTTTTGGCTTTGTTATAATTCTCTTGGTGTCTGTGCCTGTAATTCTGTGTCTGTGTAAAGGATTTATGTCCTTTTAAGTGGATGGTAGAGCAGAGAAAGCACCTTTTACAAGCTGAGGGCTGCTCACAGCTTGATGCACCATTTATATTTTACTTGACTGAAGGAATTCTGGCCACAGATGGAGAGAAATGAAGACTTTGCTCAACCTGAAACTAGCTCAAGTGGCTTCTTTTTGAGTTCCAGTCTTTTGCTTATTCTAATGGAATAAACTAAATTACAATCTGCATTAAAATCACAAGTAATCATCATGATATCCAGATTTTGTGTAGCATTTGTGTTTCTTCTTAGGGGTAGTTCCCAGCTATGATGATAATGTGTGAAATATTTTCTATGGGCTCATGTTCTTGCTATGAAAACATGAATTCAGTAGTCTTTAGTAAACACTTTGTTATAAAGAAGCTTTATATAAAAAAAAAATGGTCACTTGGGAAGCAATTACTAATAATTACAGAATCCTTCATCACTGCTTTTGATCTTTTGCATGCCTGGATCTAAACCCCTAATACTCACGTTGCTGACAGTACAGCACAGTTCAACAATAGCTTTGATGCCAATAAGAACAAAAGGGCTTTTTAAAAATATTCAATTCAGCAATTACTGTCACAGCCCTGCTCCTTGAGTGCAACTGTGTGTGTTCTTTGCCATTAATGAATTCCTGCTACCTTAGAAGCTTTGCAATACTTTTTCCATCCCTTTTTGGGTTCAAATTGTATCACTGGTGATATCCATCATCAGTAGGTGTTTGCTGTGGGAGCGTGGGGTTGCTGGGTGTGAGATGTGTACAATTCCTTCTGAGACAAGATAACAGTCAGGCCATCTCATGCCTTAGGCAGGGGACATCTGCCAGGCATCTATTGTACTCTACCAAGAGGTCTTCAATCTTTTGCATCCCCATGAAATTAATTTTTCCTGAGGGTCTGGATAATTTGTCTTGTCTAATGAAAGCACAGTCATTTCACAAATGACAGACAGAATGATTCTGGAAACTCGTGTTATAGAAAATCCTTGACTTCCTTTGAATGTGAACGGCTGACTCGTTCAATAAAAACAGTTTTCTTTCTAATGCCCTTGTGAATTATGAGGAGAAAACACAGGAGGAGAAAAATGCAGCTTCTTATGCTAAGGCAAAGGTATTTAAAATAGGTCTGGAATACAAAATGCATCAGTGAACTATGTGAGAAGTGTATCTACATGACTCATGTCGTACATATCTCTTATAAATCATGTAAGGTGAGATACAGCCAACATCATTCACTCCGTTGCAAGCCACGACCCATCATTGTTTATCACTTTAGACTGTGCAGGCTTTGGGACAAGGGATCCTCCCACCATTTGGCATCTCAACAGCATCTCTGGGCACTCCCAGCTCTGTTGGAGGCTGCTCTGCCTTGGGTCCCATCGCTGAAAGGTCTTCAGCTGCTCCAGGAGATGCATGGTTCTGTGTCCTGTGACCAGGGAGCACCAAAAGCTGGTGCACGTGCCAGTTAGTAGGGTTTCTCTGAGCAGGGGTCTGGGTTTCATCTCTTCTCCCTTGCAGGAGCCCAATGGTGAGACCTCTTTCCATCTTTGAGCTCACCTCTATCACCTGGACCTATCTGGTGGATTCCAGGGCAAAATAACTGGCCCTGCCTGGCTGTGAGGCCAAAGAATAGGAGGGAATCTGTTAGACTAGGACTCTTCAGCCTAGAAAAGTTGGAATACACTAAAGAACTACAAAATCCTGGATATGGAGAGCATGGATAAGGGCTAAACATTTGCTGTTTCATCTTGGGCAAAGATGAACATCCGTCCAGTGGAATTACTTGGGAGACAGGTTCAAAAGTAACAGAAGGAGGCAATTCCCTGTCTAACAGGCAACAAACCTGTGGAACTCCCTGCCAAAGGATGTTATGAATGCAAAAGCTCAAGCAGAGAGTGGGCAAGTAGCTGGAAGAGAGATAACATTTGCCCATTTTTCACTGGACGTGGCTTGGAACCACTACTGGAGGCTGGAACTGGGCCAGGTAGACCCTTGGAACCCAAACATCCACACACACATCCTGGTGTAAGCCTCAGCTCCAGCAGAAGGCAGCAGTCATGTTTGTCCCCTGACCAAAGGCAGCTGTCTCTTAATGCCTATCCTTCCAGGATGGCACAGTTGGAAACCAGCACGTCTGGAGCCTTCAGGAACAGGTCCTGAGATTTGTCTGGCTTGGCTGTCCTTCCATATCCTTTTAAAGCCTCCAAGTCATTTCTTTTCAAAGGATTTTGAACGCTTGCTATGGCAGCCTGGAAGTTTGCCATCGTTCTTCCCCGTGTCTGTATCTCTGGGGATTTGCTGAATGTTTTGGTTGAGTCAATTCCACTTTAAATACACTTGAAATTTTCACCGGTGATCCCAGCAACAAATCCAATCAGCAGTGACACAACCAAATAGCTCTCCTTCCTCTCTGCCTGCTCTCCAATGCCACAACTCCTGACATGCTCCCGGAGCATGAAGTGGCTGGGGAGTTTCAGTGACCTGGCTTATCTCTTTCTGTCAACTGAAACAAGAAAAAACTCCTTAATAAATCATGTAATTACAAGTTACACAGAGATAGGAGTCTGAAACCTGCTGGATAAGGGAGTTCTCCCTATCATTTGCTTCCCTTGCAACAACAACAACAAAAAATTACCCCTGGCATCCCCCCTGCTCCTCTGCCTTGTCTTTTGTCATTCCCATCCCCGGATGACTTTACAGGGGACTTGTGGGCTTAGTTCCACATTAATCAGCACAGCTTTTTGCTCCCAAATGAAGCCATTTTATTCTTTTTAATCGTGTAACATTTCCACTTTGCTTGCTCTGGAGATAGCTTGAAGAAAAGCTGGGGTACTCAGAAGCCTGCCTGCATTCCCAACTTTTTCAATTGGTTTAATAAACAATTTTCTTTCTCCCAGCACACTTTGCCTTTCTGATATCCTTCACTGGGCTCTGCTGTAGCAGAACTATACTGAGAAAAGGCCAGTGCAGCAGGAAGGCTGTCAAGGGCTTATTAAAAACCCACTTCTAGAAACTATGTTGATCTTCAAAGGAGGTTCTGTTTTTTTAGGAACTTTGCTTCATTGGAAAAGAGTTTTCAGCAACAGATTTCTTCAGTTTGCATTTGCTTTCTTGGGCAGAGTGCTGGTGGACAGTCTTTTGTAAGAAAACACTTTCAGGTCATTAACTTAGCTCCTGCTTTCTGAGCAAACTTGTCTAGGAGCAAACGTGGTGACAGATAAGGCAATACCAACAAACTCCCTGCTTTTATTTAATAGCCACATTTTAGACCTGACCCTCTGGGCTCTGCAGAAGGGCTTTGTGGCTTTGCAGGGAGGCAGGGCCACATCCTGACTTGATGATGGAGTGTGTGTGAGACCGGGTGCTGCCACAGGGGCTTCAAGGAGAGCCAGGGTCAGAGCAGCTCTGAGTGAACCCCTCAGTAGAGAGCAGCCTGGTAAGAGGCTTTTTGAGCTGTGAAGACATGAGGACTCCTTTGCCTTCTTCATCCTACTAATAGGCTGGTATGTAATATCTTGCTCATCACCGTGCTGAGTGCCTACAGGAATTATGCTTGTCTTTTTCTTTTTTTTTTATTCCCCCAAACTCAGCAAAGAGTAAATTAATGGCACTTTCTGTTCCTCCTACTTTTCCTCCTACTCATTCATTTGCTTCGGGCAGCAATAAACTCAGCAATTATAGCAGCAGCAGCAGCAGCCAGCTTCCAAACAATGAATTTGGCCAAGAAGAAAGGCATTCTTCAAGTCTGTACCCTAGTGCCCAGCCCACAGTCAGAACAAAGTCTGCACCTCCCAACAGTGAGGAAGGGAAATGCACTAAAACAGAGGCTCGCAAACACTCCTGCCTTCCTCCCTTGCCAAAAGTAAACACCAAACTGGTTTGCAGAGCTGGCTGAGGACAAGGAACTGTTTACACCCATGGGTTTAAAAAAAAATCTTCCCTTTCTGTGCCCGGGACAGCACCTCCAGGTGGATAAATCTCCAACAGACTTTATTTTGAAGCAAAAGTCCTGGAAAAAGCTGCTAAGCAACGAGGGCACAAAGTGGCTTGGGGGGATCTTTACCAGCCCTTACAGGGAGGCTTGTCTTTACCTTTTTATTTACCTTGCACTGTGGGTATTTCATCCCCAGCTTCAGTTTTCATAACGTTAGTCCTGGTAATGTTCTGTTAGCTGTAGTGTGGGGAATGCTGCAAGAAGTGCCACGTTCTGCTAAGCCAAAGCTTCAGTGACAGCACCTCACGTGCATCTGAGGACAGAGCATCGCCCAGCTTTCCCTGAGTCTCCTGCTCTCTGTATTGGCAGGCACTGTTCTGAACTGAAAGTGAAGCTGCAAAGCCAGAGTGAAGTCCTTTATGAACATCTCTTCTTGCTTTTGCTTCACTGAATCAGGGTCAAATCAAATATTGCTTGCACTAAAACTCATTTGGGCCTCCTGAGTGGGAATTTGTGGTCCCCTTTGCTCTGATAGTCACTCCCTTGTCTCAATCAGAGTTTCCTGACCAGCACGTCTGTTCATTTATTATTGCCTTTTTTTTTTTTCTGAAGGACTACTTTGGGGAATCCCTGTTGGCTCTTATTAGCAGAGGTCACCCCGTGGACTGTAGCTCCTTTGTGTCTGCAAAAATGCCTCGGGACAGATGAGAGATGCTCCTGCTGCAGTTAAAAATAATTAAATAACATGGTATTGTCAATTCAGAAAGCCAGTCAGGCCTTTAACCTTTAGAATAAGCACTGCCAGAAATAAAATCAAGTGTCAAGGTGTTGTAAGAATTAAGTGTATTATGGAGTCTAGTGGGAAGAAAGCCAGCATCTTAGATGGAGGGCATTGGAGCCTCTTGTTGATTGCAAATGACACTGCAATGCAAATCACGAGCTGATATTTCAGGCTGTTCTGTTCACCTCTCCCCACTCCAGGGATCTCTCTGTGCTCACTTTATCAAGAGAAGGAATCGAGTCTCCCAGAGGTGCACAGGGGCCCAAACAGCCAAGACAGGTATCAACCCACAGGCTCCCTAAGAGCTGAAATCTCCTTTTAAGCAACAGGAGAAGAGAAAATCCCATGGTATCTAATACTTAATCATAGGACATTGCTTTTTAAGGCAACCCTCTGTAGGTTGGCAGGGGGGAAGAAGAGGAATAATTGGAGAAGAAGTCTATCAGGGCATTTATTCTGCTTAACAATCCCCTCCTTCTGCTTCTCAGAAAACTTTGGAGGTCGTGCAGTGCCTCTGCTCCATTCCTTGTATAGCCAGGATGAAGGATTTGATGTTTTAAGAGCACAGACAAATTTCAGCCCCTGTCTAACTTCACATTATACATGGTGAGGCTCAACTCTCTTTCTCTGTGTTTACACCAGCCCATGAAATGCAACGTTAGCTGATGTATGCTCTCTGGCTGTCCTAAAGCTGATAGCTGATGTTCCAAGAGTACACGAAGAGCAAACCAGGATATAAATCCTCTCTTCTCCAAAAGGGAATGTACAAGGTACTGGTAGTTCTTCTGTAGGAAAGGAATCTTCATTTCACACATGTATGACACAAGGTCTGTTAAATAACCCACGTGCTTAGAGCTTGAGAAAGGAGTGTAGCATGAGTTCTCTGGACAATATTACCCTTGAAACAAATGGATTACCAGCAGAATAGGAAGGAGAAGATACCTAAGGCCAAATGTCTCTCTAAACCACTGTACTAACGAGGCCACTGCTCCTCCCTGCCTCCCATCTGGGCTCTCTGCAGCTGCCCATTCTGCATTGCAATGCTCATTATAAGCAGAAAAGAGACCCTGAATTTTACTTTTAAGCCACCAGCCACCGTTGTGCTGTAAAGCTGAGCCATTTCTATTTTCTAAGCCTTTCCTCGCAGACAGGAGAACAATACTGTGAAGAATAAAGAAAAAAAAGAGCATTTGCCATGACTTTTCTTTGAGAGGGGTGAGTATTAACTACTCATTTGCCCCAGGGGCTCGATCGCAGTGCTTGGGTAGTGCTCTGATTTGCACAAAGCCATATGGCAAAGACAGAGGCAGAGGCAGAGACTGGGAATTCATGGCTCTCCAGACAGACTTCCTTTCACCCTGACCTTGAAAACTGAGGATTCCAAATCCCTTTCCTCATATGCATTATTTAATAAAGAAGAACCTTTTCTTAAGTATTCAAGAAGCCAGACACCTTGCATTTCTTCTCTCTATTCTGCTCTGTCTGTGAGTCTCACTCAAGAGCTAAGCCTATTTAAGTTTCCTATAATGATGCATATTGTAAAAGTTTATTACAACAGAATTTAATGGCTGGGAAGCAAAAGTCTGCAGGCTGAAGCATTATATCAAAGGTAACCTTTTAACAGAAAATTGTGCAGACATGGTAAATTTAATCCAGCTCAACTATTTTACTCTTCATGGTGTCTTTTTCATATCTCTCGGAGACGGGGAGAAAATAGGCCTGATTTCCTCCCCCCCTGCCTTGCATAATTATTTATACTTCCACAAAATGGATATAAAATTCTTCCAAATCCCGGTGGCAGGATTTTCCACTTGTTAGAGGATTGTTAGAGGAGCTGAGAAGTGCAGAAGGGTTCAGGAAACTGAGAACTGGGGACTGCGGCCCATTCCAGCCTCATCCAGTCCAGCCTCATCCATTCCAGCCTC
>VWZY01003036.1:125458-135718 GCA_013399075.1 Chloroceryle aenea
CATCCATTCCAGCCTCATCCATTCCAGCTTTAGGCACCTATGAAACTGAACTTCAGCCTGTGGTTGCCAGAGATGTCCCCTGGAGTCAGTGATGAGAAATAAGCCACTTGCAATGGGAAATGCTCATCTGAAATGTGCTGAATCTCTATCTGCAGGCAGCTCTGCCTAACTCCAGCTTAAAAAAAACCCCTCCATTCAGTGTGGCCTTAGCAGAGGTGTTCAGCACTGAGATGACCAAAGGAATCCTGCCTGGCCTCCAGCTTCCAGTCCTGAATTGCATGGGCTTCCCATAGATGCTATGTCATCCATACCATGCCCGTGCAGACATCTGGTATACGCTAGGGAATCTCAGATGGCACCAAATCCCAGAATCCCAGAGTTATTGAGGCTGAATGCTTATGTTTAGGCAACTGATCCAAGCTCTAATTAACTAGACTCCCAGATTCTGGGTGTGTAAACTGAGATGAGGGAAATCTGGTTTGTTCCAGGCGATCTGAATATAGCTTTTAGTTCTTGCATGGAGGAAGAGCATCTGATTTCCATCACCATAGGCTAACTCATTTTTAGCTAATAATAGCACTTGGGGCTATGACTTAGAGCATCTCTCGGATGCTCTCGCTCAATTAGATGTGAGCTCCAAGGAGGGCAGGAGCACAAGCTCAAGAAAGATCTTCAGAAACCTACCGTAGACTTCCTTGCCTTCCCTTCCCCTATCCTCTGTATTGTCAGATCTTGGAATACAAGCCAAAGAGCTGGAGAAAGGATTGCCTGGAAATGAGGAGTTCTTGCTTTTCTGACGAGCTCCTGGATGTTCCCGATCAAATCTTTTCACAGCTCTGTGCTTCAGCTTCCTTTCCCATAGCTGGGGGCCTTGACACTGACATCACTTCTCAGGAGTTTGCCAGGTTATGGAAGAGACTGGGTGATCATTTGATTTTGGGGTGGGGGGGTCCCTGTCATTCCTTGTCACATCCCATTGCCTGAAGACGCGGTGTGTTAACTCTACTGGGATACTTCATGGAAGAAGAAGAACCTGTATGTACTTTCCCAGCTTCAGGATGGTCCTGGACATGCAAGCTCTTCTCCTCTAGCAAGAAAAATACTGCCTTCTGAGAAATGAATCACAGCATCTGACTGTAAGTAAAACCAGAAGAGAAACACTGAGATTCGCTGCGATGTGATCGTCACCAATCCCCACTGCAGTTGGCATAAAGCTTGATCTAGCATCTAGAAGAATCTGACATTGATCTAACGAAGCCCTTGCCCAGCTTGAATAAGAATTTCATTTTCTCTCTTGCTTCTACTGCACTTCAATCCTTTACTACTTCTATCTTCTCCTGATCACCTAGGAAACCTATTGTGTTGCTTCTATTACTCAGAAATTCTTCCACCCAGAGCTGTCATGATCTATAGTGAACATCCTGAGCTCCAGGTGACAAATCACCTAGAGACTCAGCCTGAGATTTCCCATGGCCAAGGGAATGCAAATGATCTAGTCCCTGAGGAACCAGTTCTTCTGTCAGAAAGGACGTTGACCCCCACTGCTGTCAGGAATTCATGCAGAGCCAAGCTCAGTTGCCACACACCCTTTGACCTTGCCTCCTTAAGGAGGTGTATGTGATTTTCCAGAAGGATGAAATTCACTCTCCCCAGCTGTCTAACTTGATCTGCAAAATGCCTTCTAAAACTGGGAGGCTATTTTAAAGAATGGAAATATCCTTGTTAAAGGTGATTTGGACCATTTTGCATCATGCCACGAGGCTGACATCAGTCTCAGTACAGGGAGATTATTCAAGATTCCCAGGAAAATTTGGATGTTTTCTATTTTTTAGCTCTTTCTGGTAGCATGTTTAGCAGGTGAGTTGAAGCAACACCATGTAGGTCTCATTAATCCAGCTCACCAGTGGATTAATTTTTTTCCAAGTATTTTTTTTCCTGTTTAGCCCTTTAAAACCCTTCCCAGTGTAATATTCTCTGGACTCTTGGTTCCCTTGCTCTGTTGGTGGCAAATGGCCTTCACAGCTCATACTCCTTTACCTGGAAAGAAGGTCGTTTGCACCCTAAAGGGCAGCTTCTACATACATGTTTAATTGGATTTAACTACTTCAGGTTCAATGACCAGTTTCAGGTACTTGTATGAATGCTCCTGTGAATAAGAATCTTGCCCTCATAGGGACTTTCTACTTTTGGTTGCAGCAAAAGTCTACTCAAAGCTTTGTTCAGACTTGGTGGCACACACCTTCCTAGCATGAAGGTGAAAGAAGGACTGAACCAGGTTAAATACCTGGAGAGAAAGAAAATAGTAGGAGGTTGACATAAGTAAAGTACACAGCAGGATGTGCAAGGTGTGCACGCAACTGTGCCCTGGCTTTGCACGCCACCCTACCTCCAATTCCTGGGAAATAATTCATCTCAGCATTGTGATGGAGGCCTTGAAGGACATCTCAGGAAGCTTTCCCGGGAAAAACTCATTTGTCAAAAGAGATACAAAAAGTATCACTTTGTTATAGGACACTCATTACCCAGGATGATAGGCAATGGATTGATAGCCACCTCCTCCAGTGCAGTCATCTTTTGTCTTCATGATTTATAGGCATGCCCTTATCCTAAGCTCCTGGAACAGGGGTGTTGCTCAGGGAGTGAAGGGGGCTCAAATGAGCTGCTAGAAAGCTTCGTTTGATGTGGAAATGAAAGGTACTGTTCAAGAGGGTGCACATGTGTACATGAAATTCCACTTCATTTCTGCTAGAGCCTGTGAAGAAGGCAGGGGATCAGATAAGGAGTGGGACCCCTTGAGGGACTGCTTATCTTAATGTCACTAGCAGGGGTAAATTGAGTTTTCAGTCTGGAAAAGCTTTTCATACAAAGCAAACAGCTTGACATGTGCTGGAGCCCTGATTAGGGAATGAACTCATGAACTAAAGGTTGGAAATTATCATGCCTAACCAAATGAGCAGGAAGAACCTTCCAGGCATAGCCTAAATACCTCTATCCTTGAAAACAAAGCTTTTAGCCCCCCAAAAAATGCAGACAAAAAATATTCCTACATAATCTTTGCATCCCAAAGGTGCACTAAAAATACCTTTGCACTTGCCCAGCCTTGTGGAGGGTAGGGAAAGATGTGAGATCACATCCCAGTAAAAGAAAGACAAATACCATTTCTATTTCTTGCCACGGTCTAGACCTCCTGGTCTGGCTGATGTCATGGTGTTGGTCAGAGGTTGGACCTGATGATCTTGGAGGTCTAGTCCAGCCTCAGAAATTCTGTGAAAGACAAACAACCTTTGTTTGATTTTAACTGAGCTGCTTGGCAAATAAAGGTCTACTCACACTGAATAGCAGTGAGGAAATCTGGCTCGACAACAGGAAACTAAATAAATCCACTTTCTCCCCCCTGAACACAGGGGCAAAAAGAATCTGTGCATGAAAACATCTCTTTTTTTTCTGTACTCAGAGGTTACATAAAATAATTCCCTAGTGCTAGCCAGATCAAACTCCACCTATGTTAAGAACTACTGTGAAATAGTAGAACCATTTGAAGTGAAATATTTAAAGTTAGATCCAGGAGGGTCAGGTCTAATTTGCAAATCATCAAAGGGCCCAAAGGCAACCTGCATATAAATGCTCAATTTTTGCACTTTCGTTTTGTCATCATCACAGAAATTGATTCTTCCGTGCCCTGTGACTAATATTTATAGGCAAGCCTTACTGGTGGAATGGAGGTTATAATAAAAGCTTTTGTCTGCCCAGGAAAGATAAGGCTCAGGCACAAATTTATAGTGCTCTCACTACTCTCAGCTAACTCTCCACAGGATCTCTTTGCTGGTGGGATGAATTGCACGTATAAAAGTACATATCTTGCTTAAGCTGAGTAGTCCAGACTCCCCTGACAGCCAACGAGGAGCAGTGGGGACCTTCAGGAGAGAGGAGAGGAGATAATTGCCTTGTGATGCTATACACCTTCCTCCCTGCATGGGAGGGGGCTACAAAGGGCTTTTTAGGCACAGCCTTTTGCTGGCTAGGTGTAGGAGAGATGCTCTACAGGCTGAGATGGTTGGAGTTCTTCAACCTGGAGATGAGAAGGCTCTGGGGAGACCTTATTGTGGCCTTCCAGTAACTGGAGGAGGCTACAAGAAAGCTGGGGAGGGGCTTTGTGCAAGGTCTTATGGTGAAAGGATGAGGGGTAATGGCCTCAAACTGAAAGAGGGTAAATTTAGATTAGAAATGAGGAAGTTTGTCACTCTGAGGGTGGTGAGACACTGGACCATGTTGCCCAGGGAAGCTGTGGACTCTTCATCACTTGATATATTCAAGAGCAGGTTGCTCTAGTGGGAGGTGTCCCTGTCCACAGCAGGGAGGTTGGAACCAGATGATCTTTAAGGTCCCTTCCAACTCAAACCATTCTATTCTATGAATTTCTCCATCTGGACAAGTCACTTCTTGACGTGTCTATGAAACCTTATTTCACACCAAAGCATCTTCAGCCATGCCCAGGCTAGGCACTCCACTTGCCTATTGGTGGATTATTTTGGATTTCCATAGGAGCAGCTGAAAAGAGATTTTTTTTTTGGCCTCTGATGGCCAAAGGTTACTTGTTAGAAAAGAAAATTTTGGCATCCACAAAGATATTGAAGATGCAGCCTGAAAATTAGAGTGTTAGATGTATATAAAAAAAATGCAATGAAATAAAAGTCAAAATACAAATTAATTTACTGGGGTAGTGACAGAGAAAAATAGAGAAATAATAAGAGGGAATAAAATTGTGACATTCAGAGAGCCTGGCAAAAGATGACCTTTACTTTATGGATGCAGTCACCTAACATGAATAAATCTGTCTCCTTAGGCAGGGGTCGGTCTTCATTCATCCCACTATCACAGAGGTGATGGAGTGATTTCCCTAGGGAAGGCGTTGCAAATGACAGCAGAAAAGCAGGAAGAATCATTAGGAAACGTGCAACCACTGCACTGTCTTACCCTGTCATTTAACCCATTCCTGCACTCCCCCCTATAAGCCATGCTGCTTTGAAGTATTCTTCCTCTTTTCTTCCTCTTTAAGGATCCAGACCAAGCCAGGAGCTCCTTCTTCTGGAGACATGTGCTAGTTCTCCTGTGACTATCTGAGCTTGCTGCTCCAAAGTCAGGCTTCTCCGTGGCATGCTGAGTGCTCTTACCCACTTCCCAAGACGTGCCTTGGTTCTGATGGAATGCAAAATATGCTTTTCAAGGGATGAGAGAAGACTGGGTCAACACTGCAGGGTTTATGATTTAGCTCGCCAGGTAATGTTCCTTGGTTCCTCCAGTTTTCTCCCACAATATTTGGTGGTAGTTGCTGGAAAATCATTTTTTTTTCCATGTTGAGTGCTGCTGGTCCATGCTAAGCTGATAGCACTCATTTTAGACAGCAAAAATTGACCACATGGCAATTGGTGAGAAGATGGAGATGCAGTTTTTCTGGTCACAGCTCAGGGACAAGGCTGCTGAGCTGCTCCTTTAGGGTTGGATGGTGGCTGGAGAGCTGAAAGCTCCATCTTGAAGGCTCCTGCCTTCAATGTGTTGCCATGAACTAGCCCAGCCTCTCACTGCAGTTGTGCCCATTCCCTCACAAGTTGGCAGGTCATGGGACATGTTTGCTCACACTTTTCCAGCCTGTGTTTGCACCTGTTGGAAGATCTGGATCGTGATATGGCATTTGGGGAAGTGCCTTTTGCAGGGCAGAAGTTATTTTCCTAGCAGTGGAATATTTTGCTTGGCTGAGGCCGTCTTGGATCTTTTGTTCTGGGTTTTTAAGAGTCACACAGGCAGTCTCCAGCAGATTGGTAGCCAGAGCCTTTTGGAAGTAATCTTCTTTAAAAACCAACTCCCTTTGGCTACCTCAAGGTCTGAAGATTCCTTGTTTATAAATTAGATGAGTTTCTGGGCAGTGGATTCACATTTTAAGCTGCATTTGAGCATCCACCTTGCAAATCCTTTTAAGCAGCTCGAATTATCTGGCACGGCAGCAGAACCCCAGAGTGTGAGTTGAGCTTTCCCGGGGAAGATTTTCACTCATGTAAATTTAGGGGTTGAAAACTGCCAGAGAAAAAGCAGAACAAAGAAGAAACTCAACCACCTAAACAGGAATTTCTCATTACACCAGGTCAGCTTGCTTCTTCAGAGTGTGAATGAGCCACGGAATGAATGCACAGGAACCCTTCCATACATGTAGCCACATCTTGTAGCATGAATACACCATCATTCATTTAGAAAAATGAAAATACTGGAGGCCCCCAGGCAGCCAATTAAACCTTTTTCCCAAGTTCAGATGATGTCTCAAGAAGATCTATTTTTATACCTGCTGACAAATTATGCCTGCACTTCTTTTTGTTGTTTGGGTTTTTTTTCTTCCTGAATATAATTCTTGGACAGTTACTCACAGAGTAACTTTTCCATTGCTTTGCTCTGATGTTGCACTGTTTCATGAGTTAAAATATGGTCATTCAGGAAGAAATGTACCAGCCAGCCAGGTAGCCAGGTAGGTGCATCATTCTCCTGTAGTCAGAAGCCTCATGAATCACTGCCCTTGTAACAATGTTTAATTAACTTCATATATTTCCTATCAGCAATTCAAAACAACCAACCATTTCAGAGGGAATTACCAACTTGGTGACCAAATGTGGCAGAAGAATGAGTTCAGACCAACTACTTCAAGCAGTGTTGTGCCTCCAGGGCTGCCTCTTTGAAGGCTGGGTGCTGCAAGAAATGCTAGCTTGCCATCCCCCCCAGACTGTCCTAGGCAAAGCCACGGGTGCATTTTGCAGGGTTCCACACAATGTGTGTGCTTCATTAGGACTCGTGGCAACCTTTTGGGTCCTGTGTCCTGATTAAGAGTGGGGCAGGTAAGGTGAGAGGGTCTCCAGCATCTTGCTCTCCTTGGTTGCCAACTCCTTCTGGTGGCCCTGGGGTGGAAGAAGAGGTTGTGGGTGGGAGCACAGATGGACAGCACGTGTGGGAGTCCTGAAGTCAACCCGTGTGACCTGGCAGCTCAGCAACACCACCAATCCTGTCCTACCACTTTTGTGCTTTGTTTAATAAACAGGGGAAGGGAACCTGCCCTTTTATCTCTGCTCTGGGAACATGGGCCCAGGGCTTAGGCTGGAGGGTAGGGTGAGAAGAGGAATCCCTCTACTTCAAAATCCAGTCTTAATTACTGCCTGTCTCCTGCATGGCTTCCACCCCCACGGCTGGCACCATCTTCAAACAAGGGGCATGGGTGAAGTCTCTGAAATAAAACCAACTTTCATCCCCACCCCTGTGCACGAGAAGCCCTGGCGTGAGCAGCTCCTGCCCTGATGGCAGCCGTGGGGTGCATGAGCCAGCAGCCCATTTCTCCACTGCTGCTGCTGCCTCTGTTGGGAACTCACTGCTCCTAGGCTGGCTTTTTGGTGGAGGCACCACAGAGAAACAGCCACCAGCAGAGCACTTTTGGTTTAGATCACCCCAGGAGAATCCCCCCCCAGCACCAGACACCACTGCACAGAGCCAAGCTGTCAGCAGCTCGGTGGGACGTGGACGTGGGCACGGATCAGCCATCATTTGTCCCAGGAGCAATCCCATTTATCTTCTCTCTTGCCTGCTCCACCACAGGGGTTCTGATCTTCCAGGCCAACAGCGTGAAGGTGCCTGAAGGTCACAGCCACCTGGGCAAGGGGTGGAGGAAAGGTGGTGCTGCAAAAAGGGATCAAACGCCTTCGTGTCGACCCTGTCTCTGACTCGGGGAAACCCTGAGCTGCAAACTCCTGTTCCAGGATACTGAGGTGGTTTATGCCCAGATATGTTTCTATTTCTCCTCTTACATCATGCCAGTCTGTCCTTTGGCCCATCTGACAGACTCCTGCTCTGGATGAACATTCCCTTCCCATCCTGCCTTGGCAAGGTGTAACAGCCTGGTGTTTCCTGGAAAAACAATTAACAGCCAATGAGCTCACTGCTGACATGAAATATTTCAAAAGCTATTAAAAAAATTCAAAATAAAACGTAAAAAAACCCAAAATTAATTTATAGATTAAAATAGAATTACATTTTCTTCCAAAGGAACCAGAACTGTGAGAGCAGCTGCGTGCACTTCGCATAGGAAACTATGAATCTGCAGGCTGCAAACTTATGGATGGGTTTTTAGTGAATTTATCAGTTACAAGAGCTTGGAGATAGGCAAAGGCAGGCATGCAGGTGTAAAATGAGTGAGCAGGTTCTCAGAAGTTCAATAATTAACCAATGTGCCAGGTCAGGCTTGTATGGCTGAGTTATCATTTATCTTAAACATCTTGTAGCACTGAATTAGGAAAGGAAGAAATGGACACACAAAGGTGTCTGGGTTTAACAAGGATGGTTAGGGGATTGGAGAACATGGCCTGTGAGGAGCAGCTGAGGGAGCTGGGCTTGGGCAGGCTGGAGAAGAGGAGGCTGAGGGGAGACCTGACTGCTCTCTGCAGCTCCCTGACAGGAGGGTGTAGAGAGCTGGGTGCTGGCCTCCTGTCCCTTGTAACTAATGACAGGACAAGAGGACATGGCCACAAGTTGCACCAGGAGAAATTCAGATGAGATAAGAGGAAAAACTCCTGTAGTGAAAGTGCAGTTAACCATTGGAATGGATTGTCCAGGGAGGTGGGGGAGTCCCCATCCTTGGAGGGGTTCAAAAAGCAAGTAGATGTGGCACTTCAGAGCACGGCCTGGTGACCATGGAAGTGTTGGGTAGAAGGTTGGACTTGATCCTGGAGGACTTTTCCAACCTTGATGATTCTATGATTCCATGACCTCCTGGGTCTCAGTGATGAATAGGAATCCACATTATGAATTTCACTTGATGATCATGCATGCTGCCAGAAATGCTGACTCAAGATGCCATCAGGTAGACGTTGGAGCTTGCAAAATTAGTAAATCAGTGCAGGCTGCACCAGCCAGGAAAGAAAGGGATGCAAATTCTAATTACAAGTGACATCATTTAGCTCAATGTCATTTCTTCAAAGCTTTTAAGGATGCCATCACCCAGAAGGTTCATATCCTATCTGCATCTTAAACCTAAGCTGTGAAAAAAACCTTCCATCTAGTATCTAGATCAGATCTTCCTCTGCCAACCAGCAAGCTTCCAGGAAAAGCAGTGAGGATCTGTAATTTAATAGCATTTAGTAGAATGAGCAACTGATGCCAAGAGAAGAAAATGTAGAATTAGCTGTACTAACTCTGAAGGGCCTGAAACAAAGGGAGAATATGCATGAATAGCTGAAGATTCCTCAGATAATGGGAACGTCGTAAATTTAGAATATTATAACATACTTTGTAACACCAAGTAATTTTATCTTCCAAGTGGAGAACAAATAGAAAGAGCTTTCCTAGAGCGTGCTGTAGGTTAATGAATTTCAAGCAGGAGCATCAAAGTAAATCTAACAATAACCCTGCCACAGAGAAAAAATATGATGGGAAGAACTTAAAATAGAAAGACAAAAGGGCCAATTTTTTGCCCTCCTTATCCCAGTGTGAATCCAGTGTAACTTTGTTGATCTCTTCCAGGACTCTGGGTGTAGAGATGGGAGTGACAAAGAACAGAATTGGACTCAGTCTTACATTAGAAGTGAGGAGAGGAGAGAGCTATGAGCAAGAAAAAAAAAGCCTCAGGGCCTGTAGGACATGAGAGATCTTGAAAGCAGAGGGGAAGGCCCTGGAGGAAGTGCTCAGGAAGGCAGAGCTGTCTTTTGCTGTGCTGTGGTGGTGTTCTGGCTGTAGGATCCCTGCCCAGGTGAATGCTGCTCTGCAAAGCACAGGAGGAGTAGCTCCAGAAACCTGGGGATCAAAGGTTAGAGTGAGGAGGCTGGGGAAGGGACTGGAGGGAAAGCATGATGAGGAGAGGCTGAGGGAGCTGGGGGTGTTCAGCCTGGAGANACTCTGAGAGAAAGCAAGGGGAGGAAGAAAAGGGACATCCAATGCAACCGGACCCCTGGGCTGCCTGTGCCCGTGGTGCCCATGCCAGGGTGCAGAGCTGAAGGCAGAGTAGGCTCTGGCTGGCAGTGTGGTGGCTGTGGTGGGCAGGGTGACCCCAGGGGGTGACAGAACAGCAGGCCCCTGGTGGGCACCTGCAGAGATCTCCAAGCTGGGACTGACATGCCAAGGGAAGCAGCCCAGGGAGGTGATGGTACCGACTGCAGCCAGGGTGCCTGCGTGTGCCTCCTGCTTTTTCCAGCCTCGGACACTTTGGACCAGCTGCAGCTTTGCTCTGAGCTGGCTGAGCCT
>VWZY01003036.1:136751-201061 GCA_013399075.1 Chloroceryle aenea
CCCCCCCTGCCTCTCTGCATGCAGTGGAAGGAAATGAAGAAGGTGCCTTTTGCATCCCCAGGGTCATCAGTAATGCTTGAGACTCCTGAGCATTTCTGCTGAGATGAATAAATGTGCAGCTGCCTGGCTTTACTGGGGTGACTTTGGCAGCTGTGGGGAGAGGGTGAGGCACTGAAGCCTGCACACCATGGATGCAACTTAATATTTTTCTTGGAAGCTATTCAGTTGTTACATCCACTGTTCAGGCTGACAGGTTCTCCTCCTTCTGTTGGCTTTCTTCTCCCTTCCAGTGCCTCTCTCTTACCAAGAAGATCCACACATACATCAAAAGATGGCTGGGTAGGGAGGGCACTTGGCATGCCATGCTATTTGGGTTCTGCAGCATCCTCCTGAAGTGCCACTTGCCAGGTTCCTCTTCAGCCTGGAGGGCTCAGGCAGTCAGCGTATCACACAGCAAAGGATTGCTTAAAAATAGAGAGAGGACTCGTGTCAAACTTGGAGGAAGTATTGATTGAAGCCAGGAGAGGAGTTAGTGCTTGCTTCAGTGCTTCTAATCTGCCTAAATGACCTGCACAAAGAAACCAGCTGCAGACTTCTTACGTTTGCTCTTACCTCTAAGTGCAGAGCAGGCAGCAAAAAGAAATCAAAGGGATGTCAGATGTACTGGGAAACTGGGTCACTGCACAGCAAATCGAATGTAATGTGAAAATATAAAGAAAATAGTAGGTGAAAACATGAAATAAATGAAGCTAATGAGAACAGCTCCCAAAGAAAGCCTTTGGAAAAGCAGTTGCCTGGCTTACTAAAAGGACTGATCATTTGAAAAAGCAGTTTCTAGGAAATAAATCAAAACCTGAGAAGCTGCTAAGGTGCCTGAGAAGCTGCTAAGGTACCTGAGCACAGCAGTGGGCTCTTTGATGTGGGAGCATTGTTTTGATCACAGGGGTTATGGTCAGGGAGTGAAGAAGCAGGATGTGGTGCTTGCTCTCAGATTTCCCAGTTTTCAGCTGTTGCAGCCAGTCTTCCGAAGGTGGGAGGAAAACTGGATGTAGTCCTTCTTCTGGGGAGATCTGCAGAAGCTTGTGGCCATTAGGGGAGGGGGAAAAGAACCCTGGGAGGCCTTGGGAGAAGCCCTGTTAAAAAGTCTGTGGGGAATGTTAAAACATCAGGGTTTAAATTTCTGGTACTGTCCAGCATAGTACTTGGTCAAAGAGCTCCTTGTTAAGAGGGGACCTTGTTAAGGGGACCAGGAGGAGGAACCAGGGCAGATCTTAAGCAGGCAGATTTCCCTGGTACACTGGGAGAGGCTTAGGGATGCTTCACACACATCCTAATACGAACAGGCAGCTGCAGGTCAAGAAGATCTTTGGGATTTGACACAAGCAAGTAGGGCTGGAAAGACTGTGCAAATTAATTTTAAGTGGAAAAAATGTGAAAACTTTTTTTCTCCTTTTTCTTTCCACATTTAAGTTGAGGAGTTACCTCAGGACACTTTTCTTCCAAGTGGGTGGGACCCTGCATGCCAAGTTTCAGCAGTAAAGAGGAGGCTGAGCAGGCAACACACCTGGGCATTCTTCTCCTTTAGTCCAGTGCCAAAGGATTGCAGAGGTGGGATGGAATGTTGTGCCAGAGGCTGGCAAGAGTGGTAAAAGAAAGAATCTGCATTACCTCAGTGGGTGACAGCCCCCAAAAGGGACATGTGGAGAATGGAGGTGGTGCATCCTGGGTGTCTTGATGACAAAAAGGGGTATTGGGAGCAAAAAAACAACCATATTTTCAGCTGGCTTTCCAAGGTAGAGGTGGAAACACACTGGTGTTACTTGGTAAATCATAAGCTGCCTTCTTGGAGGAAATAGAGCATTAAATAGAAAAGCTAAGGGAACTTTGATGAACCAAATGGCCTATGCTTGTTCTATCATCTTTTATTAATTACCCCAGGTAGCTGACTCTGGGTCATTCAGTGCATACCTGAATGCTCTGCTGTGTCTCTGAACTGTCCCTTGCACCCTTAGCAAGGCTAAGGTGAGGGTGACAAACTGTCCTCCCTGGTGTTCTCTGGTAGAGAGAGATTGGGATGGAGGAGGAGGAGCACCCAGATCCAGAAGATGCAGAAGCTCCCAGGGTGATGTACAGAGAAGAGCTCTAGGGGGTGTGGAGTTTGCTACCATCCAGTGAGGCTGTTGGGGTGTAAACCAGCACTTATGATAAATTTATTAGTCCTCCCTGATGGCTTTTCCCATAGTTTGCTTGGGTTTGGGTTTTTTTTTTCTTTGAATTGGAATATTTGGAATTGAATTATGGAAAATTGGAATTGAACTATTTCCATATTTCCCATCTTTCCTCCTGAGGGCAAGATGACTTCTGTGCAGATTCTTACCTGGCCATGGGGGTAGGTGAGGTGGGAGGCAGAGAGATTGCCAAGGCAGAGGATTGATTTCTGCTGATTGCTAATGAGTAGGCTGTGGGGAGAAATCGAGCTGATTCAAGCTCTTGGGGATGTCTCTCCAGCCAGGGAAAATTTCCTAGCTAGCATTTGGCTGCAGGCTTTTTTGGCAGAGGCCATTCCCTAGAGAAAAATTCTCACTTTGCCTTGCTCTCTGAAGCAGGTTTTCATGAAACTGGTGCCTCACCCTGGCTTAGGGCAGGGAATTCAAGAGAGGGGTTCAACCTTCACGTGAGAAAATACAACAAGGTGACCTAGTCATATTTTAAAAGCAACTGCTTCTGGTCTGTTGGAAGTTCTTCTGCCTTCAGAGTAGTATTTACCATGGATAATGCAGTCTGTCTCGAGGGGGAGGCAGGCAGACATCTATCCCCACTCAATATGCAACTCCCTAACCTTATTTTCATGGATGTTTTATCTTGTACCAACTGCAGCTCCAAGTCCTAGCCCCTGGTATGTGTGGAATAATTTCTGACGTGTCTTGAAAATACCTGTTCACAGTTTGTTGGAATAGGACTCAACTGCACACAAAAAGAAACACCTCCCTTCCCCCCCCCCAAAAAAACAACCCCCCAAAAAACCCAAACAAAACCCCAAACAAACCAAACCCAAACCACAACAGAAGAAAAAGGTCTGCTTAATGCAAACAAGAGGAGAAATTCTTCCCGATGAGTTCTGACGGGTCCTCTGCTATCCCTTGAGATTAATTCAGCTGAATTGTGATATTCAGATCTATCTCCTCTGTGCTTTGATAGATTCTTCTCCCTGTCAGCAAGTCCCATCTCAAGCAGCAGCAGATTCTTTGCAATTAAGCAGCATTTTGAGGACTCACAGTTCCCTTTTCCCCCCTTTTCCCTCCCTCCAGTCTTCATCTGGTATTATTCTTGCAAAGTCAGTGGTGGCTGGAAAACTAATCCTGTTAACCTCACGGTAGGATTGCTGAAATTAACTTTCTAGGAAGAAAACTTACTCCTTACTGCATGTTGAGACTTCAGAACTCCTCACTACCCTTGAGCTATACTGCTTGGATAGCTCTGTGATGGATGGCTGTATAAAAGTTCAGACAGGTATTCATGTTAACGATGTTAAATGGCATTAGGAGGTCAGCATGGTCACCTGGGGTGAGACCAGTGCTCCAGCCAGCCAGGATCCACCTTCAGGAAGGAGGGACATGGACCTGAGGGAGCAGGGCCAGAGGAGGCCACAAGGATGATCAGGGCTGGAGCAGCTCTGCTACAAGGNCCCAGCTGTGTTACTCTGTGTCTTGTATGGAAATAATTATTAAGTTATGCAAGAAAGATTGGATTAACCTGGAAATGATGTCTGTTTTTTATAAAGAATCTTCTTTCATCTCATTTTGTGGCTTAGTTTACTAAGTTTTAAGGGGGTCAGATGACTTCACCAAGAGCACACAGGGACCTAATGTGTCAGCTTTGATGAGATCTCTGGTCCCAGTGGGTGTAGGGACATTATGGATGCTTCAGACAATGAAAGAACACTCGAGCTGCCCACTCTGTCCTAAAAAGGCAGGATCATCTGTGGAAAACCTTTGTCTCAACATGCTGAAGCTTCGTGCTTTGTTTTATCCAAAGGTGAGAAACCTTTACATGTCACATGCCTTAGAACGTGCTTGAAGCTGAAGCAGGGGAGGCTCAGGCTGGAGAGCAGGAAGAATTTCTTTCCTGACAGGGTTGTCAGGCACTGGAACCTGCCCAGGGAGGTGGTGGAGTCCCCATCTTTGGAGGTGGTTGGGAGCTGGGTTGGTGTTGTGCTTGGGGACAGGGTTTAGTGGTTTTCCTAGGGCTGGGAATAAGGTTGGACTTGATGATCTTGAAGGTCTCTTCCAGCTGAAATGATTCTGTGATTCTAAGCGTGTACCCAAGGGATGCATAACCACGTGCTGATGAGTTGGAGTCCCTTCATGAAGCTGCTGGACTGATAACCCCTTGTCTGCAGCCTGCTGTCTTCAGCAGAGGAGGAAAGGAACGCAGCATGGGTTGTAAATAAATGCCATCCTTTGGATGGTATGAAAGCTGGCTGGAAATGGGTTTGTATTCCTTTTCCTGGAGGCTTCTAGATGTGCAGAATAGCTGTTCAAGGTCCGTGTTGTTGTTGTTGTTGTTGTTGCTGCAGGGCCTTAAGTTTGCTGATAACATATGTTAAGTGTGACTTACAAGAAGATGCACCAAAGGGATTTGGCAGCCTGAAACTGTAATTAAGCCTCCACAGAATTTGGGCTTCTGGGGCATGTGAGTTAACACATGGAAATCTTGGTGTGACTTTAATGGAAAATACCTACGGTGAACAAAGAAGAGCTTGGAATGAGTTCCTCAGGAACCTCCACATTGTGGAACTTTGTGGATTTATTTATATATTTTGAAATCAAGGGCTTAACCAGATTAAACTTCAGTCAGTGGCAGCATTCAACATTTCATCTCTTACACGAGGGCAAAAGGCAACCTGGGTCATCAGATCCAGCCCTCCAACATCAGAAGCAGCTCTACAGTCTGAAGGCACCATCACCAACCAAACCTCTTCTCCTTCCCTCCTTGTAGCATCCCTTGGCCATATGGGTTCCTCAGCATGGCTCAGGAGGTGGAAGGCTCTGGAATGCAGAGGGCTTGCTGGGGCAAGGCAGCTGCTTGCTGGCACCCAGACTCATCCCCTGCCACCCTCTCTAACCCACCTACCCTGCCAGGTAGTGAAGAAGCCTGGGGCAGAGCCCTGAAGCATGGTCATTTCTGAGTTGAAAACACTGAATGGCACCCACTGCAGCGATTTCTGCGCGTGGCAGATGTGAGGAAAGAGCTTGCTCTTGCCATCAGCTGTGTAATCCATCTATTATTGAATTTGTCCTTAATAACCTATGATCAACTCATTTTTTTTTTCCTCTCTGCTTCCCTGTGTAGCGTGGCACTGTGAAACTATCACAGATCTGATCTTAATACACAGATAATCAGCAAGCCAGTTAATCACAGCACTCCGATGGCCCTGAGCCTGCCTTGCTGCTTGGCAGAGATAAATTAGGGAATGAGAGTGATAGAAACCAATATTTTAAAACTATTAAAACCTAAGCCCACATTTCACAAGTTATGTCTCCAATTACAGTTCTGATAGAAGGGGAAAGTCTGTTTTGCACTCTTTGTGTAGAATATGCATACATATTTGTATGAATAATTGACACTGCTGGCAGTTTTTCTATTAATAAAGCTACTGTTTATCAATAAAAATGATTAATAGCTGCTTTGTCCCCAGATTACATGAGCTCATTCAGTGCAGAGTGTATAGCTCCTTCCTCTGTGTCTCTGGGGAAGCAGAAACTGCCCAGTTTCTCTCCAAAAAAAGGATGCAGCAGCTCAGGAGGGGGCTGCTGGGCACCTGAATCTATAGGAGAGGTCACAGCAGATCGTCTGTCTCTGCATCTCTGGCCTTGACATCTTTACAAAGTTTTCTGGGAAAGGCTTCTGTCCCATGGCCCCCCAAATCCTGTGGCTAGGATGGGAAAATGAAATGCTGGAGCTTGTGGAGAAGTTTGATAGTGTCCGTGTTGGGCTCTGCAAGAAAGACCAGTGCCATGTGGCTGATTCAATCTCCTTCAAAGCCCCTGCACAACCCTTGGCTAACTGCTTTGCCAAGAGGGTTTTGTGACAAACAAACCCCTCCTCAGAAGTGCATTAGACACTGATGATGGCTGCTTTAGCAAAGAAATCTTCCAGATCATCTTTGGTTCCTTCAAAAGCAACCGTGATAAATGGTGATGCTTTCAGAGCAGGTTCCTCACTGGCAGTAATTCAGCACTCAGCCCAGTGCAAAACCTGGGTGTCCTCAGAGTTCCACACATGCCCCCTTAGCATTTCATTTCAAACACAAGGCCCCAACAGACATCAGGTCTTTAGGCTTCAAGCTGGACTTTGGTGTCACATAAATTGCCTGAGGATGCAACTGAAGATCGATACCAAATAATTTTCTCAGCAGGGTGCTGGTACAAAAGTGACCATGTCTCAGCACACCAAATTCTTTCCTTTCCTGTTTTCCAAAGCATTTGCTCTGAAAGGGGCTTGTTTGTTCCACTGGAGCTGGTGGAAAACGTTTTGATCTAATCCCACGGGATGAAGGGACTTGCCTTCATCCATGAACCAAGGAATACCTGCTAGTGACAGAGCTTTTGGACGATGCTGGGATGAATTAGCTGTTGCCTGCCACAGCATACATCCTGTCAGGCACTTGGGGAGAGAGTTGCATAGCTGAAAAGGCCACTTGCTTCTCAGCAGGAGCCAGGAGCACTGGCAGAGTCACTTTTGCAGTGCTACTCTCCAGCCTTCTCATCTCCATGGTCAGCCAGAAAGAAAAGCTGGTGCCAGTGCCAGACTTGTGCCGTCAGACCTGTGTTTGCTTCTGTACCTGCCAGTGACATTGAGGTACCTTGTTTTGTTCCCCGAGGACCAAGATGCTCTGAAGCACCTCGGGGCATTGCCATGGAGAGAAAAGCATATTCAGAGCCAGCTACAGCAGGAGAGGTGGCTTGGGACCTATAGTAGCATGTTCTTTAATCCACACCCCAGGTAGCTGCTATAAACCCTGAGCTATGTTCTCAGCTTGGCAATCATCAGACCTTTTTTTACTGCAGCACTGAATAGCAAAGTGTTTAAAAATACCTAAGTGTAAACTCATGACCTTTGAGAGTTTTTTTTCAAAGCAGTGCACTCGCTATGTTGCAGTTTGGGGAGATGACCCAAAAATCTCCCCGAGGAGAGACCAGAATAACATCTTTAGAACTGTACGTGAGTTGGAAGGGATTTATAAGGATTAAAGAATGCTCAGAGCACTCCTTAAGTAGAGGCTGACTTGCATACCTGAACCAAACCCCAGGTTTTAAAGTGGGTAATTTTGAAAGCTTAATGTTGCCTTCCCAACAGCATCCCTCCAGTGGTGTTGTTAATTAGTTGTTAATCTTCTGTAAGGCTTTATGCTTGGGAACACCTCTCGGGGAGAGCCCAAACCACAGTCCTTAGGAGTTGTAATAGCAGTCAAACCACTGATGTCAGTTGGCCCAAAATGCATATAACATCAAATGATGTGGCAACTATTGAACTTGGCAACAACAAAGCAGCCTCCCACTGCACACGAGTGAGAAAAGTGGGCTCCAGAGAAAAGTAAGTCAGGAAAAGCAAGTCAGGAAAAGCTTCCTGAGAGCACGTGTGCAATTGGTGGCCACTGCTGCTGCTACTTGCATCACAGGGAATGTTTGTTTGAAATTGCTATGCTGCCCGTGTCGCCCATTCTCTGACAATATTCATCAGCCAGTGACAAAGTTGTGTCAGAAACTTCCAGCTCTGACTTTATTTACCCTTGAGGGCACAGATACAATCTCGGGAGGACCTGCAAATCCTATTATGGCAAAGCGTGGCTGCAGTGGCAAGCTGATGAGATGGAGAAATCCACACTTCCTCATCTCAATGTGTTCTTAATAATGGTCCCCAGGGTTGTGCAGTTATTTTCCACAAAGGAAGGCCACCTGCCATACGTCCTGTTGAATACAAACACCCCCCTGGCCATGTCCTTCACGATGCACAAGAGAGATTACTGGGAGTGATTGCAAGGGGTGGGTTGCTGCTGGCTCTGGACCCGAGCAAACTCTGGTTCATTGGCCAGAAATGCAGCAGATTTGCCACCCAAGGTTACCCCGAGATGTGGCAGGGGCTGCTGACTGCTCCACTTGAGTGGATGTGAGTGGAAGCTTCTTAGATTAGATCAGGGTGATGGATACTGGGATCTCAGCGGGGCCACACTGGGCAGTGATGCTTTTGGCAAATGGGGGGCAATGCCAGATTCCAGTGGGAGCAGCCCACGTGTGACTGGATCATGAGGGCCCACAAGAGATTGCTTTGCTCAGGGAACAAAGATGCAGAACAGGACTTTTAAGCCTAGAAATGAGAGCGTTACCTCTCTTCCTCATATTTACAACGTGGCTAGCTCTGTCATCTTTGATAACGACACCCAAAAAAGGCTGTTTGCTGAGAAAACAAGCCCTCATTGTTCAGGAAATTACCATTTAAATGTATTTTATTTTATGAAACCTCTACTGTTTGGCTACCCACAGCGTGGGAGCACTGGAACGTATACAAAGCAGCAAGGCTGCTGAAGTCTAAATCAGACTTTAATAAGGGAATGTCATGTTTCATTTAAAAGTTTCTCCTCACCTTCCTTTCTCGTACAGGCAAGTGAAAATAAAACTGGGGTTATAATTACATCGCTGCCTCCGCTCCATATTATCTGTGAGATCTCTCACATTTCTTTCCACACCTTTTCCACTCCTCTCTAGCTTTGCTGCTTGCTTAACAGGCTGTCAGGATCCCAGCACTTCCCCAAAGGAGCAGATGAAGAGCTCTGGTCCTTGTTCCTCCCGGGGTGAGAAGCTCAAGGGATCAATGCCTACAATATGGGAAGTTTCATGCCACAGGGTGTCAGCCTGACTTGGCTGGCTGGAAAATGAGGTGGCCTGAGCTTCTCCACTCAATTCTCCGGAGCATGAAATTGGACAGAGCCTGACTCTGACAGATGCTCCCCCTCTTTGGGATCTTGTTGCTGCTGTCTGATCCACCCTGCCACGTTGCTGCATTATGCTCTTACAAACGACTGTCAGGGGTTGCTTCTCCTTAGAGTGCCTGACAAACATTTTGGCCCAAGTTTTTCTTTTATTCTCCTTAAGCCTTTCTTTTTCAGTCCTGTATTTTACACTCTTTCTTCCTGCTGCTTCCTTTTTTGCTTCTTGATGCTTTTCCCCCTTCCATTCTGTCCCATACTTCTTAATTCCTTTTTTTTTTTCCTTTAAATCTTCCTTGGGAACAAACCTCTTGATCCCCAAAGCTTTAGAGGCCATTTGTTTCCTGGGTTCCAGTTTCCAGTTTTGAATCAAACCCCACATTTCATGGTACCCCCATAAGATTCCCAGGATTTAGAGAAACTCCAGGTACCCCCTGGCACAGCTCTCCAGTAATGGGGACCCCAGAGTTTCTTCAGCCAGAGATTTTCTCTCTGTGTCTGCTAAATCCCTGGCCCCCAGGCTGCGTGGTGCTGAGTGGTTGGATTTGTGATACTTAGGACTTCTAGAGCAGGTTTATTTTGGAGGAAGGGGTTTGGAGCTGGGAAAAACAGAGCTGGGAGTTGCAGTGGGGACAAGCAGAGGTGCAGAGCTTCAGCTCAGTCCCTGTCCCTCTTTTATTTAGTGGGTTGCAATAACATTTGGTCTTGGAGAGACTGTACAGTCATGACTAGAATTAAACACCAATCCTGGAGTCAGTAATGGGATATGATTCATAGGTAATAATGAGACTGTAAAACTGAAATGAAACTCCTGGGTCACTGAGTTTAGCCTTCTCCTAGCACAGATAATCTCATCTCACAAAACCCTACCTCAAAGGTAGATAGTTTCTTCTGAGGTAGTTGTATTGCATGCTTTAAATTAGCAAAGCACATCGCTGAGAATGCCCCATTCATTACAGGGTTTGGACTTTGGAACATTAAGCTGTGGTTACACAGGCTCTGTCATCCCAGAGCCAGAAGTGCCACCTCCAAGAGTGATGTGCCCACCTTTTTTGCTGCCTCAGGTGGCTCGTTCTTGCATTGCTAGGCAAATGATGCAGCTGGGAGCTAACTTGGCCAGAAAAAATACATGAAAATAGAAGAGTGTTATCTGACTTGATGAGATTCACCCCACCATGCAGCCTTAGGAACACTCCAGTGTCCACCTTGATGCAGCTGGGAAGAATAGCCCTGGGAATGCCAGATGAACTCTTCTGAGCAGCCTGGATTTCAGCCAGGTTAAAGTGACTCTACTGCAACCTTCAGCTTGGCTCTTTTGCAAGCCTTCACAAGAGACAAGAATGAAGCAGCTGCACTTTCACTGTGCTTTATCTGATGAAACCTCTTTCAAGCTTTGCATCAAAGCAGGCGGCGTTGCTCTGACTAAAAGAGAAATGCAGCTTAATGGGAAAAACAGGGGCTGAGCACTTGATAGATAAAGCACCAGCCGTTGGCACAGGCAGGCACACGCTGAATCCTGTGCATTTGTCTTCAGCCCAGGCAGCAGACAGGGGTGCAGAGGTTATGTGCTGTTCTCTGATTCTGAAGCTCTCTGACTACACAAGTCCCTTCAGCTGCTTGAAGGAGCTATATTCTGCTTAAATTGCTTTAGGCTACTACACTTAGCAATTTACCATGCTTCAGCTTTTGAGAAACACTTATCAGAAATATTTCCTGGTGATTTTCAATCAGATACATGCCAACATTCAGCAGCAGCATTCAATGGAAATTTGGGGAGCTTTACCACTAAATCCTCTCAGTGGGTCTCAAATCACTCCTAGGCAGACTGATCAAAAGGAAACCATTATTGGCATCTAAATATAAAAGATGCAGCTTGTAAGTCATCACAGTCCTTTGGAAAGCCAAATGAATGGGAATTATTTTACAGGCTGTTAACAACTTTTTATTTCTTACCTTGTTTATTAGTTTTAGCTCTGGAGAGATGCTCCAGCAAAGCACAGGATTAATCTGACTGCTTTACTGTTTGCTGCTAGGGTGTTTATTTACTGGACATGGGAGACTGTGGATGTGCCAAACATATTATTTACTGAATAGAAACCCCATTACAACTCTCCTGATGTGCACAGGCAATGGGTTGGTCTTCAGGAAGCCATATGAGCCAACAAAGCCTTGATCCAATATGAGCTGTGCAGCAGCTGATACAGTTTCTTATTAATAATAACCCTAATAATAATAAGAAGAACCCTAATAATAATCCTTGAAATGCCTATTGGACAGCAAGGACTGATATCCATTATGATTCCATCATTTAAACAAAAAAAAGCCTATTGGACCTGCCACACGTAGAAAGATGGAATCAAAGTTCAGCCCAGAAGTTGTTACCAGTCCAAAGTTTCCTGGAATTAGTGCAAATTATAAAATATGTGTGATCCTGCCTCAGAGCAAGGGCTGGATCCCTTCCAACCTGATGGTTTATGGTTCTGTAGAGTCAGTTGAAAAATATCATGGAGCAGACCAGAATTTCACCTTGCAGATCAAAAAGGGCAGAAAGATAAAGTGATACTAGGAAGCAGGATCAAGGAAGAACACAAAATAGAGGCAAAAGCAGCTTCTGGTTTAGTGTCCTTTGTCTCCTGGTGGGATATTTTCCTACTCAGTAATTCCCTCCCATTCTGTGCTTCACATTTATATGTAGACACTGCTTTCTAGCTGTGGCACTTCTGTTGGCATTAACATCACCCATGAGTGTGGCTCCCACAGGCATCACTCCTCAACCAAGCACGTTTGTGGGAATGGAATAATGCAGTGGGCAAGCATTTGCTGCTTCTTCTTCTCACCTTTAAAGAAGTGTGGCTGTTGCCTGTCACTTCTATGCTCTGGAGTTAGTCTTTCTGGCTTGTTGGTCGTGTTCTACTCAATGTCTTCTGCTTTGTTTTTGGAGTAATTGGTAAGTTTTAATTGCAAAGCACCCTGTATTTGTTGGTTTCTGCTGGGCAAAGAGGTGGAAAGTCAAGCTGCATTCACCTGGTGGTGCCAAGCACAAAACTCATGGCTCCTGGATTTAAATATTTTAATATAGATATAAAAATATATTATTGGAGAAACAAAATGCTGCTACCAATGCAGCTGAGGCATGTGAATAAAGGAAATCAGCTTGTAAACATGCACTCAGAAGAACTATGATGCATTTTCCTCCTCTGCATTATGAATAAATCCTTTTTGTCTTTAATTTCCTCACCCATACAATGAGCATCTCCTATCAATTTTTCCCCCCCTGTTGCATCCTTGATAAAGAAATGGAAGTTGTATTAACATACACCCTCCTTGCTAGCTTTGTTTGTAAAACAACAGCTTTTCTAATGCACTCTCCATATGTTGACAGACCTCAGAGTGTTAAAATTCTGTTCTTTCATTTCCAAGGGTGGTTTTTTTTGTGTGTGTGATTTGTGTGAGTGTTACAGCCCTGTGTCTGTGGTTGCAGGAGGTGCTTTTGTTGCTGCTGTGGAGTTGGTAGTGCTGGTGCTTACTCTTGCTGTCTCCTCTTTCGGGTGAAATCAGTGGTTTCAGGTCCTCTTTGATCTGTGTTAATTACAGCCGGGCATGAAAGCAAGGTTAATTGCTTAGCTTCTGACTCCAGTTCGTGTCCTCAGAAGTGTTTCTCCTCCAATGTTGACTTTGTGGCTGCAAACACACGGGGTTTATCCACCAATGAGCCATACCCTTGCCTGCTCTCTCTTACCAGACTTTGAGCAGCAACTCATTCTGCTCAGTCATGGGCTGACCAGAGCAAAAGCAGGCTCCTTGCTTCAGAATTGCTTCCTGTTGGGTGTGAAACCTGAGCAAATAATTCTCTTGCCAAAGAGAAAGCTCCTATTGTTTTCTGGATTTTTATTCCCCACTGGGTAGGTATTAATCTTTCTATTATGGGCCATATGAATAATTGACAGAGGGCAGGAAATGCAAACGGTTTTAATCTGAGCTTCATACATTTATTTAACAACAATGTATTCATTTTTAATGGCATTATGGATTTTTAAGTAGGGGGGAAAAAAAAAAAATGCATTCTCTCACTGGGGTGTGATTGAGGTCTTACATTCCTACATGGGAGAAAAAGTTCAGAGCTGACCTTGAGGCGTTTAAGCACAATCTTAAATAGTCCTGATAATACTGGAACCTACTGATTCTTGTAAATGTATCTTCAAAGGAAACCGTGCTAGGGTGCAATCACTGGAAGGTATTTATTAAAGGTCTCTGAATTGCTACCTAACCCCAGAACAAGCAAGATAGCACCTTAGACAACCTTTAGTAAGTACACCATTCTCTGAGGGGCAGGTCACAGGCTCTGCCAGCATTGACTTAATTGGCTTTTGTGGGATTGTACTGACAAAAAACTCCAAGTGAACACCCAAAGAGAAACGTGATGCCAGAGTCTACTGTACTTCTAGTCAGAAATAATCAATCTTGTATCTCTAACTGCCTCAAACACATCTGGAAATGCAGGCTGTAGAAAGTTTTTCCTATCAGGCTTGAACATCCCCTTCTTGTGCTAAATGCTTTGCAGCTCAAACTATTTCATGGAAGTCTTTTTTATTTTTTCCACTGGCATCAAGTAGTCCTTATCCAGTCATTCCCTGCATTTGCTCTCTATGTGGCAGATGCAATTATTAGAGGAGGATTCTGAGAGGAGCTGCCCAGTGGTTTACATCAGGTTGCTATTTGCTGTCTAACCCCAGCCTCAGGATGAAGCCCGTCGGTGATGGCACCATTTTTCTTTGACGTGTTGGGATACAAATTCCTAGATCTGGGCTTGCATAAAGTGGCCTTCAACAGAGCTTCTGGAGACCTGGAGACCTAATCAAACTGTGCTTGATGGCAGGGCAGCTGGAGGTCACAGTCATACAATGCTTACCAGCAGCAATTGTCTCTAAAAGGGTCACAAAGTCATGTTTAGCATCTTTCTAGCTGAGAAGACTCCTTACCCCTACCTTTCCAAGATGACTTTAGAGGATTTTAAACCTTGAATCTTGCTTCATGGCTGATTCATTCATAAAACATGTAAAAACACTTGCCTGCCTCCAGTATGACATGTGAAGCATAGCAAGCAGAGGTGGCTGGGGGCTTTCTGAGGAAACACACATTTGTTTCCTCAGAAGCAGATGTGAGATGCTCTGGCTTAGGTCTTTGATCTCAATCCGTTGCTTCTTGGACATCACTTACAACCTTCTAACCCAGACAGAAGCTGTAACCAATCTGCCTGCTGCAGGGAAGGGGTGTTTAGGGGGTTGGTGTTGGCATTTCATGATTTTTCAGGAAACAAGATAATTCTAAAGGAGAATAGGAAGCTTTTTTGAAATCCCAGGAACTTTTGAGACTGAGGAAACATGTTTCCAGCCTAATCCTGCCCATCCAAAGGGACAGGAATCTCAGGTGCCGTGAGGATTGTAAGTGATGATGAGAGGTAACACGCACACCCTGGTTTTATTTTCCTCCTCTGATTATCTTTGGCCAAGAGATATAATGAAAAAAAATCTACTGCATGCTTTGGCATGGAAGTATTCCTATAAATGTGGGCAGAAGCTGAAGTTGCCTGCAGCTGCCTATGGGTGGTAGCTGGTGTTTATTTTGTGGTGCTTGTCTCAGATCAGGTCCTTTGGGGATCAGGGGCTTTCCCAGCTGGAGGTAAGACTCTCAGGGCAATTATTCCACACTGGCATGTGATAGAGCTGCTGCCATCTCAGCTTCACAAGACCTGGTTCTGCCAACCTTTACTCCTACAAGGAAGCCTGCCTTGGGGTAATTGTCTCCTTGTATTTTAGTGGATGGGAAGAACCTTTTAATGTGAGAGCAGGCTGAGGTGAGGTCTTGTGCCTTCATTCTGGTTTGGCCAGATGCAGGATAGCAGTGTGGCTCAGGATCTGTAAAGCTGCTCTAGTGCCAGGTTGTGTTGGAGTTTAACGTGCCTTCTTTCGCAGCATATTAACTCAAAGGCTTGCAAGAAGATTGAGTTTAAGCACATTGCTTCAGTAATGTGGCTGTAAGGGCTTCCAGATCAGAGCAGATAGTCTGCTCAGCTCATAACACAGGTCGTGGAGCTCAGGGGTATGCCCAACTGTCTGTTAGATAGGCATTAAACATCTCTCTGTGTTGCAAGATTGGACAAAACTCCAGCTGACATCATTGCCTTGGAAGATGCATGACCCTGCAGTGACAAAACACTCTTACTCAGCCAGGTGACATCCCCCAGAGCCCAAAGGTAGAACAATTACCTCACCTGAACTCCACCACTCCCCACCACAGCTGGCTCTTTCTAAGCAGGATGGTCAGTATNAGCCTGTAGGAGTCTTGTGCATGTATCTGGCAGCAGAACAGGGTCTCATCATTTGTGATTTCTCTGTTGGCTTTGCCCTTATTTTAATTTTTCATTTATTTATTTATTAATTATTATTTTATTTCTTACTCCTCCAGTCATTTCCAGCTTTTGAATAGATCTAGTGACACAACACTAGATCTCTCTGCTCATTCTGTCTGCTGAACCCCATCAGTATCCCCAGCCCAAAGTTTAAATAGACCATTGCCTGGAGCCCTTTCATCTGCATTTGGTGGGACTTTACTGCTTTGGAGGCATGGTAAAGCTGATATATAGCTCAATCTCCACTGCCCACAAAAGGTAATTGTTCCATTTTTTTTTTTATAGTCCTTCAATATACAGCAGGTAGTTAGATTTTGTATAGGCTTATGCATTTCAGATGGCAAAGCCCTAGCATTTTAGTGCAAAGGTTTCATGGAGCCACCTGCAGATTGTATTTTACAAAGCCTGGCAGGTTTTTTTTTTGTTGTTGTTCTGAGTTCTGGGACAACTTTGCTACACCTGTGGTTTAATAGGATGTAGGATGAATTATACCCTCTAGGTAACTCTGCAGCTTTTGTCTTTGCATCTGAATGGAATGCTTTAGGGGGGTCCAACCACATGAAGGGGTGCAAACATTCTTGACATTATTACCTTGTCATTTTTCAGCACTAGTCTGGCCATTGCTATGTTGTTATGGGTCTGCAGCTTCAGGAATCATGTGATTTTTTTTCCTTGTGCTGGGCTATTTCATCTGTAAGAATTGCATTCCTGGGGTCCCAGGCATATTATGAGCTCAGCCTCTGAATGCCACCACAGGTTACACCTCATTATTTCCTCCAGAGCAGATAAAGCCTTTGAGACACCAACAGGAAAAGAAGATGCTGGATTTAGTGGAGGACCTGGGTGACAATCACCTAGATTAGATGGCAAACGAGCAGAAGACTAGCTGATGTCATGGTCTTGGGACACAGGCTGGCCTTGATGGTTCTGAGGTCTGTTCCAGCCTCAGAAATTCTGTGATCCTGTGAAGACGAAGCNGCATTAAACATCTCTCTGTGTTGCAAGATTGGACAAAACTCCAGCTGACATCATTGCCTTGGAAGATGCATGACCCTGCAGTGACAAAACACTCTTACTCAGCCAGGTGACATCCCCCAGAGCCCAAAGGTAGAAAAATTACCTCACCTGAACTCCCCCACTCCCCCCACAGCTGGCTCTTTCTAAGCAGGATGGTCAGTATAATTTACAAACCAGGATCAAGAACAAAGGGAAGCACCTTCTGAATTAGTGGAGAGCTGGCTAACAGTAGAGAGCTATCTCTAAAGGCCTGCCAAGGTTCCCCAAAAGAATGATCTTGGCCAGTCCCAGTTTTGCTAAAGGAGAGATGTCAAAGGGAGGAGTGAAAGGAGGAAGAGCTATTATAACAGTGAACACCTTCATTTTCCTTCTTCCAGAGCACTGAAGCCTGTAGGAGTCTTGTGCATGTATCTGGCAGCAGAACAGGGTCTCATCATTTGTGATTTCTCTGTTGGCTNTTCTGGGACAACTTTGCTACACCTGTGGTTTAATAGGATGTAGGATGAATTATACCCTCTAGGTAACTCTGCAGCTTTTGTCTTTGCATCTGAATGGAATGCTTTAGGGGGGTCCAACCACATGAAGGGGTGCAAACATTCTTGACATTATTACCTTGTCATTTTTCAGCACTAGTCTGGCCATTGCTATGTTGTTATGGGTCTGCAGCTTCAGGAATCATGTGATTTTTTTTCCTTGTGCTGGGCTATTTCATCTGTAAGAATTGCATTCCTGGGGTCCCAGGCATATTATGAGCTCAGCCTCTGAATGCCACCACAGGTTACACCTCATTATTTCCTCCAGAGCAGATAAAGCCTTTGAGACACCAACAGGAAAAGAAGATGCTGGATTTAGTGGAGGACCTGGGTGACAATCACCTAGATTAGATGGCAAACGAGCAGAAGACTAGCTGATGTCATGGTCTTGGGACACAGGCTGGCCTTGATGGTTCTGAGGTCTGTTCCAGCCTCAGAAATTCTGTGATCCTGTGAAGACGAAGCAGTTTGCCTTTCACAGGACACTTCATAATGTTACTGAATTTAATGGTACTCCAGTCAGCAATAAAGAGTAGAATGAAAGCCTGGGGAGTGTTTCTTGGTGTCCTCCCCACCCCAAAGTCTTATGTCTTTGTCTAGTGGATCACTTCAACATCAAGCAGGAGCAAACAACTGTCTGTTCTGATGCTGTAAGTGAGTTTATTCTAATGTCCTCTCACCAGCAATGCATCTGAAAAGAGTTCTGGATGATCCATGCTGGTGCTAATGGGAAGATAACTGTGTCAGTTGGAAACACATATATCCTACAAAATCCCTTAGGCTTTTCCTTCCCATCCTTTGGTTGCTGCTGAAAGGTTAAGCGTAAATAATTTTGTCAATGTTAACTGTTCCTCTGGCCCCTGTATCATTAATAAATTCAATAACCAGCAGCTCTAGTGTGGAATTTGTGGGCATCCTGCTGTTAATCTTTTGCCACAGTAAAAGCAAGCTGCCTATCTTTGATCTCCATCTCTCAGCCACTTTCCAATGCATGATGAAATGTCACCTCTCATCCTAGAGGTGACACTCATTTCTCATAACAGTCTCTAGTGAGGGACTTGGTCAAAAGCTTTTGCAACTTTAAATAAGTGGCCTCTGGAGTGTTTGAGGGCCAAGCTTTCTTACCAGCCAGGTGTGACCATGGGATGGGGATTCATCTCTCTGTGTACACACCAGCTGTCTAATCCAAGTTAGATAGCTAGGCTATGTCCTTCCCTGCAGAGGGAAAGAAGTACCTCCAAAGAAGTTGCCTTTAAAGGTTTCATTTGCTGAGATTGCCAACTTCAATGGCAAATCTGGCTTAAGGAGCTTCCACTTCTGAACTTGTAATTCCCCTCCCCTTGGATGTGCTGGTGTACTGGGGCTGGGACCTTGCCAGAAGAGAGGAACTGCACAGGTTTGGCTTGTTATTCACCTCACAAGAGACTCTTATGGAAATTAAGGATATGGTTTCACAGGCAGCTGAGCTGATTTAATGGCCAATTAACACTGAAAGGTGAAGGTCTTGGTCACCTTCCCTCCTCCTCTCTGACAGGTTGGTCTGGGCCTCCCTTACATGCCCAGTCATGTGTTTCCATCCTCTCTCCGTTGTCAGCACGATGCTCCTGCACTTGCATGCTAAAGTTGTCAGGAAAATAATTGAGCAGGAAATGAGCACTACCAAGCATCATCATCTTTTATCACCATTATGTCCTTGATTTTGCTGTTGTTGCACCTACCAGAATGGCAGCACTGGTGGTGAGGGAAGAGAATGTGGAGGAGGCTGGGACAGATCATTTGATAGTGGGTTGTATTTCTGTGGATGCAAATGCCTGGTAGTCCTCTGGGTGAGGAGTAAGGCTGTGTCATGCTTTAAAGCAGGTTGCCCAACACTTTGTCCAGGTATTCAGAACTTGACTGGACATGGGCCTGTGCAACTTGGTCCAGCTCACCCTGACTGAACTGAGTGTTTGGACTAAATAATCTCAAGAGGTCCCTTCCAACCTCAACAGTGCTGTGAGTCCATGATGAGGAACTGTCTCCCACAAGGCTTTTTGTGCTCGTCAGATCAGGGGTAGGCTTTAGATCCTGGTCCCATAAGGAGCTGTAATGGCACAGTTGAGAAGCAGCAAACTGGACCACGGGAGTGTGGAAACTTGACTGCAGGTGGTAGGCAACGGAAATGTTCTCAACCCTTTTTTTGCTGCTGCAGTCAGCATCTTGATGAGCAACCTTTATATAGTTTGGAGCAATTTTGTTCACTCCAGGCACCTATTTCACTTCACTGATTGTAGGGGGAGTTGATGAGCAGCTTAGATTAAATGGCTAGCTTTCCAGTGACTGAAGGTTGGCAAGATGACTGTGACTCTAAGCTGCTACCTGCCAGTGCTGCTCGAGGCCCAGAAGGGAGCAGCTGTAAAAGGTCTTCCACTGTAGCCTCAGAGGGTAAATTATACTCCTGGGCTTGTTATTTTCATGCTGTGCTTGGAAACCTCAGCTGATCACTGCACTTTCCTGACTTTAGGCTCTGAGCAACCTGCCCTGGGTAGAGATGTCCCTGCTTGTGGAGGGAGGTTGGAGCAGATGACCTCTGGAGGTCCCTTCCAGCCTAAACCATTCTATGATTCTATGACTTCTTGTCTCTAACTGATTTCAGTGGGGACTCCATTAGGCCATCAGAAATGATGTGGTAATTTGGTATGCTCAGAGCCTCTTCACTTATTTAATAAGAGTTAAGGCAATGAGTGAGTCATCCATTATTTATTGATAGCACTTAAGCAAGCACTGTGGTTGATGCTGTTGCAAATGGACATGTCACGTGACTGAGAAATCAAACCCTGTGGATGACACTTTCTGAGGGTTGTTTCAAAAGTAAAAATGCCAAGTTTTGTCAGCTTTGAAGGGTTTGCTTTGGAAGCTCTTCCTAAGTTGCCTGAATGGTTCTTTTCAGGTGGCTCAAACATGCCATGTAAATTCCTCTACATCCTCAGCTGCCCCAATGCTGTAAATAGATCTTGAATAAGGAAGGCCAGAAGGTAGCTAAGCTATCTTCTATATAACCCACCTTGCATTACACCTTTAGGGATGAGCAGTATCCCTAAATCAAAGTCTAGGAGAGAATAGGACCTAGAGCCTAGCTTCTCCAGGCCACCCCTTGCTGATCTTCAGGGTATTTACAAAGAGCAGAACCTCCTTAAAGAGGCTGCAGATGTTGGGATTCACTGGAAAGGAGGGATTCAGGAAGAGGTAGCCTTCCCTTCTCTATCTGGAGAGTCCTCAATCACAACTTTTCTTGCCTTGCCCATGAAGAGGTGTATTAGAATTTGACCCAAGTGATGTAAACCTACTCATGTTTCCTTTCTTGTCCTCAGTATATCTAATATCAGAGAGAGGTGGAATGTATCCTGCATTGTGAGGTGAAGTCAAACTGATAACCAACAGCCCTAGAAACAGTGCTAAGTGAATTACAAAAATACAGGGCAAAAATATCAGGGTTGGGACTCATCATCCCAGCTTTGAATGCTAACAACATAATGATTTTGTATGAAATAGTTACCTGGACACCCTTTGTACTCAAGGGGGAGAAGCTGGCACCTCTGGGCTGTGATTCATCTGGACAATTTTAATCCTCTTGCTTGGTGCAAGCAACCTCTCTTTCTCTCAGCTGACTATAATGGAAGGTGAGGTGAGCAGATCAGATGAGGACGTGCACGTGGATGGGAGATGAATGTACCAACCCCAGCACACGTATGTGTGTGTAGTCTGCCTTTCTCTGTGTGTGGGAAAAGTCAGTCTCTTCCATAGAAATCAGATTGCTACAACCCAGAAAATAAAATAAAACTAATTCAGCTGCCTTTCAGGAAATGAGACAATCAGTGCGTGGCTGGAGGAAGAACATAAAGGAAGAAACTTCACTGGTTTAAAAGCACCAAGACAAATAGAAAACTGCTGGAAAATAGATCCAGCCTGGTGCTCTTAGGAGCATTTCACTGAAAAATGCAAACCCACTGCCAGGTGAGACATTTGATTTTAAGTTTCTGCACACTGTGGAGCCATTCAGGCTGGTGTTCCTCCCTGCTATTCCAACAGGTTGCAACACTCCTGAGCATCTTAGCAACGTGCAGAAGGGTCAGCCTTGAGCCAGCTGAAGGTTCTCCATCTGTGCTTGGAACCTGTGAAACTGCCATGTCTCTGTACACAAATAGTCCAAGCACTGAGCCAGACTAATAGGGTCATAATGTCCAGATCATATCTGATGGGCTCGGGGAGGTGGAGACATCAGAAATGTAGGCATCTGCTCCTCTGGACTCAGAAATGTTGGTGATACCAAACACATTTTTTTTTCTCTTGAGTGTTGTGTAAAAGAACTAAATGAAACCCATCATTAGTGTGATGAGGCCTGCTTTCTCTGGTCATGACCCAGCACTAAAGTCCTGTGCTTACTCTTCAGAGGAGGTTAGAACTCTGCTGTTGGGTTCTTTTCCTCTGTAGATAGCCCTGTATCTTTTTTTCTGTGCACAGCCTTCATTGTTATGCTGCGTTGGTATCTGAGTAAAACTGAGGAATTGTTGTAAACAGGAAATCATAGGAGATAAACTCAAGGTACCTCTTTAGTTGCTGTGGTAGGACCAGTTGTTCTGTGCTGTTTCATTTTATCTTAATACAGAGCAACATCAAAACCAATCAACCTCAGAAAATACCTGGTTTCCACTGGCAGAAAAAAATAACAGTCACATAACTGTTAGGATTGCTTGAATACTGGTTTTCTGTGCTTTCATAAAAGCTGGATATTTGCAGGCAAGGCTTTCTGCCTTCAGCCTTCCATAACAAACCAAAGAATATGTTGAACTACTCTCCATATATTTTTACTGTTGATGCTGGAGGCCCAGAGAGGAGTTATCTCCTGACTTTTCCCATGGCAGAGGAGCTGATGTCGAGAATAATCCCTGATCTCAGACTCCTCCACAGGGTTCTTCAGACTTTCTGAAGCTTTGCCTGTATGAAACATCTTTCTTTAAGCAATGGATCAGAAAACTCTGCAGAAATTAGTTTAGCAGAATACTCCCATCACCTCCTTTTTCTGCTGAAGTCACTGGCAGCTCTCCCATTCCTATAAATGGAATCCAGGATTCATCTACTGCTGTGCCTTTGGTTTTGCTGTGTGTAAGCTTTCTATGAGAAATGTTGTTGTGAGAAATTTAATTGTCTTCCTCCATCGTTAACCTCTGTAGGAGAACAAGCCCTACGTGTGTTAGCAGGCTAACAAAATCATTTGCATTTTATCAGTGTTCTCCACTAAGTACCCAGCCTGTCAGTACTTGCTGATGTGATTTGGGGCATTTCTGATAAAACATCAGGTCCTGGACACCCTGCTTATGCACATTTTCAGTGATCTCTTACAGAGCTGGAAGAGAAGTCTGTGTACACTCAGTGAGCAAAGCAGGTAGGCTCCAAGGAGACACTGTCAGAGTGCATCAGCCTCCTTGGAGCTGAAGGAATTGGGATTCCTGAGGAATCACTGAGGGGAAGCTCATGTTTTCATTGATAAATAGCAGTATAGACCAAGTGCTGCAGTTCAGTGCTCAGGTGACAAATGACTAGAAATCCACCTGTCCAGAACAACCATCTGAATGACTTGGAGAGCTTCAGCTTCTGTTGGTGCTGCAGGAAAAGCTGTGCTTTGTCCATGGCCTTTTCCTAGCAGGGAAGCCCTGACTGTGAACAGCAAAGCCATGGTTAAGTGGTCCCAAGTGTCTGGATGGGGGAAGCTCCCTGAAAAGAGGGACAGGTTTTGTCTCAGGTGACTTCAGCTCCCTGGAGGTCAAACATCCATCCTCAAGCTGTGATTCCTTGAATATTTCTCATGGCAGCAGTGCTGCTGGAAAGTGGTTCCTGCTCTGGCTGCTCATTCTTGCTCCCACGTTTCTCTTTGTGAGGGGTCAGGACTGATCTTCATGTGGCTATCATTGAAATGCATTAACTTAATCTGAGGGAGGGGAGAAACAACCATAAACAAGATTATATTTATTGTTTTTTTCCCATTGTTTTTCAGCTGGACTATTTCTGTCATAGGAATTAAAGAATATCCCCTCAAAAAGCTGGGCCAACACCTCTGAGAAGCAGTGAAGTCTGGGGTGAAAAGAGATGGGGTGGGAATATTGTGTGCTGCCAGTGCCCAAACTATAAACTATGTTTAAGATACCTCGAAGTATGGGCTAAATCACATTCCAGAGGTGCCTGTCTGTCTGTTGACAGGCTGAGCAACTCATTGAGATGAAGGGAGCCATAACATAGGTGTCAGGTACCCACTGTGTGCTGCAGGGTGTTCTCGTTCTCTGGCTGACCCTCTGGAGGGTAAGTCCTGTGTCACAGCTGCCAGACCTGTGCAAATATCTTGCCTCTGCAAAGATGTCTAAACCAGCACTGGATGTGTGTGTTTGGGCAGCTGAACTGCTCGGGAAGTTCAGCTTCAGATGGTTGCCACCAACTTGAAGTGTGTGTCAGTGTGCAAAGACCACAGACGTGGCCTTCCTCACTGAGCCTTTATCACCTATTCTGGAGCAGCAGAGGAAGGCTCATTGCATCTGTCTCCTCGTGAGTGATGGGGAGCAGAATCCCAACAGTCAATGTGAAACCAGTGCAGCCAAGAGGAACTGATAACCCACCACTATATTCTTGTTCTAGTGGCTGGAAGAAAAAAAAAGAGAAAAAGAAATATTCTTAATTAAGTTATTTTTTTAGTGTCTTTGCAATGAAATAAAGGAGCAACTTCCAAGGGAAGCATAGATTCCAAAAGACATGTCTGAGGAGGACTTAGAGCCTTGCACCTCTCTTCTCTTTGCTACTCTTGGCATGGACATAATCTGTGGGGTGTGAGCACGCACCCGTGGCTTCCAGGAGCATCCCCCAGGAGCATTTTTCTTCTTGTCCACCTGGGAAGCAGCTTGCTGCTGCCCTGGACTAGCAGGAGAGCATCTCATGGTACTGGCCAGAGGGCTTGAAGGCTTCACCTGTTCCTGTTCTTGCCTAAGAGCTCCATAAAGGGGGAGGATAACTTTTATTTTGTGCCTACATAAACTACGGGAGGGAAGTAAGGCATGGAGGAGTTTCTTATTCCCTTGCAAGTGTGTGTGGTCTCAGCCTGTGGACATTTCCTCTGTAAAAGGTCATTTTTACTAAGGAACTTTCCCAGAAATTTCCCTCTTGCTTTACAATGTATCCGTGGAATGCCCATGTGATTAAAATCCTTGGGCAAGCTATGGAAGATGGGACCTGCTTTAATTATAACGTGTTGTTCGCTGACCATTAAATAAAGATGAAATAAATTGTCCCATTTTCTGTCTCCAAGGCTGGATGTTTGAGCATATTACTCATCTGGGGAGAGTGTATTGTATTGCCAAGGCTGAGAGCACACACATTTGTCATTAGTAACAGCACAGGGATGAGTTCCTTTCCTATAACCTTGCCTTTTGTTTGGGAGATTAACTTGTTTTCAACATTGCAAACTCAATGTTATGGAACAATTCTATGCTCAGTCATTTGAGAGCTGAATATGGTTTTCCCTCCTCTAGAAGGGCAGGGTTTTCCTCGCTTGGGCAGCATGCTTTTGAGTTTTTACTGTTGTTATTTACTCCTGGAATGGTTTATCAGGCTTTAAATAGAGGGGAAGGGAAGGTCTTTTCACGATGCAAGTAGATGCAAGCTCTCTTTGCTTTCTTCCACTGGGTCTGTTTTGTTTGATGGAGGCCTTGCTTAGTGCTTTAAGAGACTCCACGGAGAGTTCTTAGAAGTGAAGCATGGGCAGGTGAATATGAAAAGGAGGGAGAAGAACTTCACCACTATCTTTAGGTGTTTGGGTCAGGAACTTGCAACCTAACCTTCAGCTGGAGCTCCTCCAGAAGCCAGGCTCCAAAGACATCAGTGAGTTTGATGTGTGGTCCCTTCCCAGCCACGATGCTGTGAATCCATGGCAGCAGGAGGTCATTTTTAGGCTTGGCTCTCCAAAGAGCACTCTGGGGAGCACACTGCCTTTTCCTCAGCTGCTGTGAGGAAGATGGCTCCTAGCTTCCAGCTTCCTGCACTATACACTATGGGTTCCCCACTCCTGCAAATGAATTCATAACAAGGCAGCAATTAATTAGTGCTCCCAGGGCACTTGCCAGCTCCTCCTGGTTTCTCTGTGAAAGAGGAGAGAGCAATCCCTTTGAGGCAAGGGGTGATTTTATTCCCAGTTTCATGGAGGACAGAGTAAACTGCCAGTGACAGGGGTGAGGAGACCCATCTTCCAAGTGAGGAGGAAAGGCAGAGGCTGCCTCACGTCCGAATGGCCTCTGGACAATGAATATTAATTTATTCCCTTGGAACAAAGGCTCCAAACCCTTAGTGCTTATGGGGAAAAGGTTGGAGGCAGCTCCAGGGCACTTTGTGAAAGGAGATAAAAAAAGCAGTTGTAAATCATTACAACCCAGTGGGAAATAAAGGAAAAACCAGCCCATTGTCTTTTATTACAGTGTTAAATCAATGAGAAAGGAGGTGGGTGATTTATCAAGGTGGAATCCACATCACTTATAACCCTCCAATTTGCTTGCATTAGACTGTCAGTTTTCTGATCAAATGATTTTCCTTTCACTAATTAGCCTGTATGCAAATGCAGCCCCCAAAAGCTCTAGTCCCTGCTCACAAGCTAAACACCAAACCCAAGTGGCATGGAACCATCGTGTAACTCTCCATCTCACGGTGAACACAATTAAATGTCAAAACCCTAACAAACCCAGGGCCCCCAAACCTCTTTCCATGGCCACAGAAAAATAACAATGCTTAATACTCTGACTGGCTTTGCTTAGTGCTGGCTTGCAGCAACAGGGAGAACACACAAGCATGATCAAACCCAGCAAAAGGAAAGCTCAACTCAGATGCTCATCACAAGCTTTGTTTAAAAGCAGGTGGTGGGCAATTCCAAGCATAGAAAGAACAGAGTTTTACAATATTTTAACCTCAGCTGCTTATCAATATTCCCTCTCCATATGCTGCCTAAAGTGGTTTATTGCCCTTTCTGTTTTCATTAATCCCTGATGCTGTGAACAGCCTCAGCAGATACTCACACCTTCACGTGGAAGATTGCCTGTATGGATTGAAGGGGAGACAGGGGCAGTGTGAGGGCAGCAAGGGGAATCTCTTTACTGCTAAGCTGGTATTTTGGGCAGAGGGAGGAATGGTTTCATAGCAACTATCATGTTGTTGTTGATTATGAAACATCCTGAAATTTAATATTGGTATAATGGGATGTAATATAATAAAATATAGTAAAGAGAATGGAATGGAATGGAATGGAATGGAAAGAATAGAAGAATAGAATAGAATATTTTAAGTGTTTGCAGAACGAGAGGGGATCATCTCATAGACACTATAGTGGCAAGTGTGTTTTTCTGCCTCTGCTCAGAGGGTCTGGGTTCCTTCTGTCCTGGGCATGCTCCAGTGTGACATTTATGAGGAGTGGCGTGCTCGTGACAGGCTGTGGTGTTCCATTCTGGTGCAGAGAGACAGAAGATGCTTTTGGGGGTTTATGTCCCTTTTTTACTTTTAGTTCTGTGTTTATCAGGAATTCTGGTTTACTGACAAATTGACCTGGAAGTCAAAAGATGTGGCTCCTTCTGTTTCATGCTGCTCACCCCTTAAGCACTGCAGATGTGCTTGGATGGTGGATGTGGATGGAGGAGACATGGGCTGGGTGGTTGCTCTCTGGAGGAGAGACAGCTCACTCACCCTATAGAGGTAACCCAGCAAGTGCTGAACCATGACATGGAGCCTGGAGAAGTATTAAGGCTTCCTGAGGCTCCTCTAGAGCTTTGCTGAGGAGACCACAACCAGTGGAAGAAGCTGTGGGGAAATAGTACCAGAAAGTTGTTTGGAGACAAGAGGGAGATGGATTAAACATCAAGAACCATTGGCTGTTGGTGTCCTGGGAGCACAGTTACAGTGCAGGGGTTGCTGTGGTCATGTCCAGATGTTGTCTAGGACCAAGACTCCAGGGTGTACATCCCACACCCTCACTTAAACTGTGGTTTCCACAGGTTGTGGGTATGGTGTTTAATATTGGTTCTCTTTGTCCTCCTTCCCTAAAAAGATGTAAGAGAGGAGGAAACAGTGGAGTTTAATAAAAATAGTAACATTTGCTAAAAGTTACAGAAGAGCTTCTACAGAAGGGCTAAGTAGGTGAACTATTCAGCCTGGAAAAGAGGTTACTGAAAAGGTTTTGTGAAAGACTTATAAAATAGTGAGTTATAAGGAAAAGAGAATAGCAGACTCTCCTATTCATTACAAAGACTGAAGAGCATCAAAGAATATTAGCAGGCAATGAGTTCAAAACAAGCAAGAGGAGGTGTTTCTTCACAGAGGTAACAGCAACTCCACAGCAATTGCTGACAATGCTGATCTGCCTCTTCTATTAGAGTAATTCATGGCAGAAAAAATCCCCAGGAGCTGTTGAGAGTCAGGACATTGAATCTGGCTGGGAAGGTCCTTGAGCTGCAAAGTCTACAAGCCTGGAGGAGTGTCTGTACATGCTTGCCCTGGTCTTCAGATGGCCAGATAGGAAACTGGAAGGTTCTTTACCCAACCCACTAAATCCCTAATGGTGGTTTAAAGTTCAGGAAGAGTTCCTGTCCATCTGCATCGTTTCAGAGACTCAGCTGTAAGAGGGTCAGCTGGAAACCTTTGTGATCATAAAGATTTCCTTGCTCTTCCCCGTGCTGCTTGCTGGTTTAACCATTTGTGTCCGTGCCACTGTCGCTACACCCGGGGAGACTGGCGTGTAGAAAGGAGCAAAATCCTGTACTTACTCTTTTAAAATGCATTTGCTGTGCATTTTAAAGCATGTTTTCTCTTTATTCTCTTTTTATTTTCCTCCCCAGTTGTAAAAACACAGCCATACACTGCTGAGCTAATTGCACCAGGCTTAATTGGCTATTTCTGTGCTAGGGAAAGACATGGGGAGGTAAAGATAGCACAAGCTACCCTGGGGAATTCTCAGGTCCAGTGTTTTCCAGGGTGTTCTGCAAGGCCTGCCAGCTCCTGATAGGAAGATAGCTACTTCAGAGCTACTCTAATTTATGCTTATCTTTCTCCAGGCTTTGGGAAACAAGTAACAGAAGAGCAGCACACTCCAATTATGCCCTTGATACACTCCTTATCCTGAGGACCATAAGCGTGACAGGCTTTATGCTGTCTGCTCCTCGTGTCTGCTCCGTGGAGGAGGCATAGCAAATGGGAGAGAGGGATGAAGGGAGGGGAATCCTGTGGAGGTAGCAGGAGGGTTGTTTCTCTCAGTTTTAAAAACCTTAGGGATTTTTCTTTCTTCTTGTTTTTTTTTCCTTTATGAAAATGCAGCGTCTTGCTGGGGAGCTTCAGTTTGTCAGAGCAGGATGAAATTTCTAGCAGAAGGGAGAATCAAGCCTGCTGGAGTGCTGCAGGCAAATTGCACATTGGTCCAGAGATTTCCAGAGCTGCTTTGTCTCTGTCACTTGGAATTTCTCCATCCTTATCACCATCAGCTCACCCTCTGCATTCCACACCCAATTCCTTAATTCACATCAGCAAAATGAGCAAGACAAAGCATCCTTCCAAAAAGAAATCTGGTATTTTATTTGATGGGTGATTTCCCGAGTCACCACCTTCTCTCACTCACAGAAATATTTATCCTTTTATTTCCACCCTCCAGCCTGCCAGGAACAGCCACTAAGGCATTTGACTTTAAATGATGAGTCTGTAGCTGGGAAGGGCAAGGGGGTGGTCTCTGAAGTGTTGCTGGGAGTTATTAGTCCAGGTTAATTACTAGGGGAATTTATGTGGTGAGCATCAATCAAGGCTTAGGCACAACAGATTCTGTTGCATGAACTGGCCTGGGCCCAAACTGCACAAGATTACTTTTGTCTTACTATTATTACTGAATTTGTCAGCTGAATATATAGTCCAAAAATGAGCAACTGGGGCAAAACCCATCAAATATCCCTGGGCTGGGAAAGTCATTCTGCATATCAAGCAGAATAAACTTGGACTGCCTGAAGTGAGTGATAAATTATAACAATTTGGCATTGGTTGGAAAGGGGCTAATTTCAGAATGGGGTTACTGATGGATTCTAGCAGGTTGCCCTTTCTCAGGGTTGCTGTGTCATGGTGAGGAATTAGGGAGTGAAGGATAAGATACAGGAGCCAGAATCAGAAGGGAACAAAACAAAACAAAAAGTTTAGAAAAAAAACAGTTGCCCTTTTAAAGTTGGTGCCCAAGTGTCCTGGTTTGGGTGAGAACAGAACTGATTCTGTTCAGTGAATTTATTTTTCAGCTCAGTTCTTCTAATTAACTGCACCAGATACCACCCAGCCTCATCTTCCCCCATCACAGCATTTTCAGGTGGGTTTCAGCCCTCCACTGATGCACTTACTGCACTAGGTGCAAACTTTGGCTGAGAGAAGTCCTCTGGAATCTGAAGTTAAGTAAAATTAATTAAATGGCAACCAGAGGCTCTTAAAGAAACTCAGTGATCTGCAGGTTAACAACTATAGCAACCAAATGTAGTTAAAGAAACAGTCTGAAGAAAATCACACTAGGGCTATAAGAAGGTAATGTAAACCACACTGCTTAAAGCTGTCCCAGCACTTTCACAGCCCCAGGATGCAGAGTGACAACAGCAAGCTGGCAGAAAAGTCCTGGGGCTCACACACAGCACTTGCGAGCAGCAGCTGGGTGGCTGAGATTGCTTCTCAGAATCACAGAATCATTTCAGNAGCCCAGATCAACAGCTCCAACTCTCCAACAGCTCCACGTTCAGACCTGCCAGCAGCCCAGAGTGGAAAAATCTGCTCAGTGTCTGCCTGCTTCAGTCGGGTTTTCCTATTAACATTCCTCCATCGTAAACCTTGGGCAAGTGCCCCGTTGCCAGGGGTGGGTGGGAAGAGTGGAGGGGGAAGCCCAGGCGTTGTTATTGTGACAGGATGGCAGCACTTGGTGGCAGGGACATCATCTGCTGCTGGTAGAGGGTAAGAGCAAAAAGAAAAGTAGGAAATTGGCTGGCTAAAGAGGGCTAAAAGCATTGGAAACAGCCCCATGTGGAGCAGGCACCACCTGGGGAGGCACACGCATGACTCCTGACTCCCATCTTCCTTTCCATGGGAAACCAAAGCCAAGGCTTCAGAATGTTGTAAAAGAAAGAATCAGAGGCTCTTCTGTGGTTTTAGATGTTTAGCTGGAGATTGTCAGGTGTTACAGGGAGAAGGAACTGGGGCTGGGAACTTGGAAAAGGATGGGGAATTTAGGGACGCAGCTCCCTGGAACTTTTCCATTTGGCACTAGTGAAAATTTCAGCTTTCATGGTGAAAACTCTGGTTACAGCCACAGTTTGGGTGGATGTGCCATGCAGAGATGGATCAGGAGCAGAGTCTACCTTTCCTCCTCAGAAACCCTATTCTCCAGGTGGGAAAAGAGGTGGATCTGGGTGGATATCAGAGAAAACCTCATTCCTTCAGTGGCAGCAGGATGGAAGTGGAGGTTTACAGCATATGAGTACTGTGCAGTAAGGTCAAAGGTTGTAGATACACTGATAGCTGTCAAGTTTACAGACAAAAACCTCCCCAGCACCCTCCAGTTTTATAGTGGAAGGATGAATCCCTTTTGCTCTTGCTGATGCTCCGTGCATCAAGCCTGGCATTCCCAAGTGCATCATAAGCTGCTCTCACATAAACAAACAGCAAGCAGCTGTCACAAAAGCTTCCATGGACTCAGGGCAGAAAAAAAGAGAGGATAAGGATATGTGACAATTAAAATATTTAATATTCAAATGAGCCTGATGTCCTATGGAGCTGACCCAGAGTGTTTTCCTCTTAGGAAAAGTAAAGCCAGCCAACTGGATGCTTTCCCTTCAACAAAGTAGGGGGCTGCTGCAGCTGAACTGATGCTGTCCGGTGCCCTACGCCTGCCACGCTGAAGGTGAATCAGGCACTGTCTAGACTGTCATTGTAACACAAAACTTCAAACCCTGTCCTCAGACCACAAATCTTATCACCTTCCTTAAGCCAGTCAACTCACTGATTCCTTCTTGCCCTGATTTCCTCTGTGATGCCCAGGCAAAAATTACTTTTTCTCTGCTCTTTATGAAGTCTGTAAAATCTCCCAGTGGGCAAGAAGCACACACCTCCAATTTCTTGATCAGCTTTCAAAGTATTTTAAAACCAGTAAAGAAACCAAAAGCCTTAAGTGGCTTAATCAAAAGACAGATGGAAAGCTCACACGTGCATTTGTTTCGGGGGGTTTTGCCAACTTGCAGCTGCAATGGGGATCTTGGTGGCTGTGGTTTTAGGCAGAACAAGTGTGGGTGCTGCCCTGGTGAACGAACAATACACTACTAATGTGCTGGCAATTACAGATAAAGATCTTAATGGAAAACTGAGGAAAGCACGCTTAGATATTTGCTAGAAAGTTAGATGGGAATGTAATCTGAATCTTTACAAATGCAACGGGGAATAACACATAATCTTGATCTTCTGAGGCTTTGTGCTTGGAAAACAGGATTTGTTTGGAAAGAGCCGAGGCCTTCTGCTCAGAATTAGTCCTGTTTTCAGAAAAACTGCCCACTGTTGACAAAAGAAATCAGTGTTTGGACTCAAACACAAGATATAGGACTATTTTCTGTGTCTTGAAACGAAAAGTGTGTTTGCCCTAACAGGCTAATAGGCTGGCCTGTGGAATTATTGACATTTGAGGCAGTTTTGGCAGATGCTTTACACAATAAGGCTGCTGTGGTCACACAGTCATCTTATCTTTTTCCTTTGCCTGTTCCTAAAAGGTGGCAGCTGAATTCTGACCTGATACAGGAGGAGTTTCTAAGTTCCCTGCTCCTCTCAGGGTTGGGTGGGGAAAAGCAGCAGGATCCTAATGAAGTTCTGCTGAAGACAGTCAAGATCAAACAGCAGTCAGGTGTAACATCTGGCCAGGTGTTTTATAAGCATCACCAGCTACATCCTTAGGTGATGAGGATTGGTGGGGCTCCTTGAGCTCCGTGGGTTGTGTTGGTTTCCCCTGGGATGTTCATGCACTGCTTTTCTGCTGCTATGTAAAGTGTTTTTTTATGCATCAAAAGGCAGTGAATCCAACCTCTAAGGGCTATTTAAGGTGGCAAGTACAATGAATTTGGAAGCAGCTACCCAGGAAGCTAACTTCAAGAAAAGAACTTGCTAATAAAGTGCTTGATGAGAAAGGGAGGGGATATTTGAGAGTAACAGGCCAACAATGGAGCTCAGAGGAAGTGTTTGAGGCTCTCAGATGTCCCAGCTGATTTTAGATGGTGAAAAGATATCAGACAGTCAGAGCTAGCTGCACACTGCAGACCACAGCGAAACATGCTGTGAAGTCTGTCTTCCAGCTGACAAAACAGCCAAGCCATTACAAGGCAATCTGGCTGGCATTATATCTTTTAATATATTTCCAGACTTAGTTTCTGAAATCTCCAGAGGATCACGAGCCTCCAAGGTCATCAGGGTTTCGACCTTTCTTTTATTGCCATAGCAACCAAAGCTGTCCTTAGTGTTTAAATTAGTTAATCAATTGCAGTACTTGATTTAGGCTGGTTGGCAGCTATCCTTGAAAGCTATTTCTTGACTAATATGTGCTTTTTATCACAGGAGGGTATTCCCACACCTCAGCTGAATAAGACCCTTTGATAGAGGTATTCACTTCATCATCTGAATTCAGTACCTCATATGGGGCCAATTAGAATGAATTACTATTGGAGATTCCACCACACCCTGCCCCCCCACCCCCCCAAATCATCTTAATTCTGGTTTACAACCCCTTAGAAGAAGACAGAGGGTCACTTAATTGGAAAAAAAAAGCACAGGCTTTAATTGCTTCCATAAAAAAGGAGAATGCTCCCCCTTTGAACTGTGTGTAAATGAAATTACAATGCACAAACATATTAATCACTTCAAAGATCTCTTTTGATTGAGGTCAAATTATGAACCATTTTCTGCTTAACTGGCATATTTTGATAATCCCAGATTGTTCTGAGAAATGGCATGGAATAAAGGATTGAGGTCACTGACTGAAATGCCCTGAGACCCAGGACTGTGCATTGATTTGGGTTTGGGTAAATTATTCCAGTGACTCCATTCCCTAACTGTAAAGTGCAGCTAATACCCACCTTGCTTGTGTGGAATCAGAAAGGTTAAGTGGGGAGTGTTTTCCTGTTTGAAATGGCACTTTCTTTTCTATTTCTCTTCATTCTTTTCTATTTCTTTTCCTCTCTAAACAGATATACCTGCTCATTTACAGTTGGTGACAGCCAGTTCTGCCTGTGCTCCAGGCTGGCTTAAGAGAGTCACAGGTTCACACAGATGGGAACATGGAGAGGAAGGGACCTCTGCAGGTCTCCAGTCCCAGCCCCTGCTCAAACCAGATCCTGCAAGTTGTTCAGGCTGTGTCCAGGAGAGTTTTGAGTACCTCTGAGAATGGAGAATCCACACCCTCTGTGGGCAGCCTGCTTCTTCATCTCTGCAGAAGGGTATTTCTGAGAACTGGACTCTTCACAGAATCACAGAATTTTCTGGATTGGCAAAGACCTTTAAGATCATCCAGTCCAATCATTAACCCAACACTGACAAGACCTTGACTGAACCATAGCCCTAAGCACGTCTCCCAAATGCCTGCAGGGATGGGGACCCAACCACCTCCTCGGGCAAGCAGCCCCAGTGCCTGTCAACCTGTTCAGTGAAGAAATTCTTCCCCATATCCGATCTAAACCTCCCTTTTCTGCAACCTGAGGCCATTGGCAGAACACTGGAACAGGTTGCCCAAGGAGGTGGCTGAGGCCCCATCCCTGGAGACATCCAAGGTGGGGCTGACAGAGCTCTGAGCACCCTGCTCTGGTTGAGGCTGTCCCTGCTCTCAGCAGGGGTTGGACTGGATGACCCCCAGAGGTCCCTTCCAGCCCAGACATTGCTATGATTCTGTGATTTCCTCTTGTTCTGTCACTTGTTGCTTGGTTGAACAGATCATCTCCCACCTCTCTCCAGCTTCCTTTCAGGCAGATGTAAAGAAGATCTCCCCTAAGCCTCCTTTTCTCCAAGCTAAACAAGCCTGGATCTCTCAGCCACTCCTCAAAAGACATGCTCTAGACCCTTCACCAGCTTTGTTTCCCTTCTTTGGCATGCTCTAGTACCTCAGTGTCCTTCTTGTAGCAAGGGTCAACACAGTACTTCTAGGAATATTTCTTCATCCAGTAACATATTTAAATAGTTTTTCACTGAAACTTGCTTGGTCTTCTTGGACAACCAGTGAATTGTCTGTCTCATGCCTGTGCACATCCTAAGAAATTTCCAGTATACACTCTCCATAGAAGCTCTGTATTAAAAGTAATTTCCAACTATTGGTCAAGGTGTGATCTACCAGCAGGGTTTTCTTTCTCTTCCAGTCATTGGTAGCAGCTTTAAGAATGCCAAGTGTGGAGAAAGCTGGGAATTTCTTCATCAACTCCTAAAAAGCAAAGATAATGTCTTCTCTGTTTTGAGATGTGTTCTCAGCTAGCGTCCTGCATCTCAAGACAGTTGGAATTTGGTTGGAACAGTGTACATGTGCCTCTTGTAATGCCTCTCAGTGCTTATTATTCCTTGGGTTTTAGAGAAGAACGTGGGCTCTGCAGTGCCAAACCCAAGCCCACGTGCTGCTGAATGGTGAAAAAAGACTCTGTACCTTTTCACTAACGCAGAGTGAAGCCGTGCTGTTTGCAGAGCAAAAAATAATCCCTGCAGTCCAGCGTGGTGATTCTTTCTGTTGCCTTAGACCGGTGGCCCCAGGGGACACGTTTGCCTGGGCTGCCTTCTGACAACATGACCTCATCATTATGCTAAACCCATGTTCTTCCTGTCTTTACACAAATAGTCTTGCAATCCAAATGAGCAGGCTCTTTGTTATTTTAAAGAGTGGCTGCTACCAAAGCGAATCATTTTTCTTTTGATTAGCATTTTCAAAGGCTAACCTTCGTGCATTTTCCACAGGGGCTGCTGCTTGCTGCAACAGTGCATCTGGTTGAGTTTTAATCATTTAGCAATTCTTGGCCTCCTAATGCTGTTGTTCCTGGGACTTCTTGAAAGTTGTGACGTGAAGGCCAGTGGGAACAATACCTTCATCCCTTGTTTTACATCCTCTGTTTACTGCCAAGAAGGCTCTTGGTGAGGGGAAGGTGAAACCAAAGAAGAGGCATCTTTGTAATGTGCAGTGGCAGCATATCTGCAAAAGACCTGGGACTGAGTGCCAGCTTGAAGAATCAATAAAATCAGAGTCATTTTCATATGTCTGCTTATAGCCTTGGACATATTTCCCCTGTAGCTCTAAGAGAGCTTTAATTTGGATAAGCGTTGATGCAACTTTGATCACAAAGTTGAGGCTTTGCCATATGTATCGAGTGCTGCTATCGAAGGAACTGACAAGCACCATATTTGCAGTTCCTTTGGAACAGCACTATCCATTTGCAGAGGGATTAATTAGTTATGGTGCTCAGAGAAAGGATTTCAGTAGTAACTTAAGGAATTTATTGCTTAATGTAAAATGAAGGAAGCAGGAGAGGGGGTGGAGATGAAGATGCAGCTTGCTGGTTTATAATATTTAAGCTGATTGCAGGTATTCAGGATAGTTCCAGTATCACTTTGGCACCAATCCTGAGTCTTTGAGCTGATTTTCTGATGTGACTCTACAGCTGAGAGGCACCCAGGCTCTTTGTGAAGTTGACAAAAGGGGACAAATGGTGCCAGTGCTGTGCCAGACATCCGTGGTCAGCGGCCGTCAGCGATCCTTGCTGCTGTGATGCACACTGGGAGCAGTGGCAACATGGTTTGGGTTGGAGATAAGATTCCTCAGGGCCTCTGGACAATGCTTAAAAGGCTGTGGCATTCTCTCCCTAAAGAAGAGGTAAACCAGCAAGATTTAAGGCTGCAAGGTTGTGGTACCTGAGAGAAGGTTTGTGTTGGACTTTTGAACTCCTTGGCTTGGCCTGACGTGGATGATGTCTCCTTTTGGGGCAACACCAAAGCATTGCTAGGGAGTGGGATAATATATTCAGGCCTTGGCCACATGGGAAACTCTTTAAATCATTTGACAGCAGGACCCCTTGTGGGAGTGAAACTTGAGTGTGAAAACTGCCTAACAAGGAAAGCTGGGTGAAGGGAACCTTGCAAATAGGAAAGTAAAAAAAAAAAGTAGGATTGAGTGTTTTCTCCTTTCAGAGATCTGGTGCTAAAGCCATAGGATGTCATCTGAAGAGTCTGTCAAACTGAGGAAGAGTTCCTGAATGAAGAAACCTCCGTTGACAGGCACATGTAAACTGCAGAAAGCAGAGTGTGCCTTTGGTATCCGTGTTGTCCATAGGGAACGTGTTAAAACTGTGTGCAGATCAGGAGCAGATGACTTAGGCTGAATTCAAGTTGCTTACCCTTTCATTCTCCATCAAGCTTTGCTCTCATTTGCTATTTTTTTTTCACTCCACATCACGTTTTCCTGTCTTTCTCTGCTTTTCCCCTAGTTGTTCCTCATTAAATAAATAAATAAATAAACAAAATGCATAAACTTCCTATTTCTGTCTTACCATCTGGGCTCACTCCACAGTGGCTTTCCTGCTAGATCGCTGCCACTGGAACTGCATAGCAGGTCTATGCCATCCCAGGCACATCAATTTTCCACAGGCAGCTGTTACAACAGTGGGTTTTGGTTGGAAAATGCAGTTTCCAAGTCAATTAGGATGATAGCAGTTTGCACCCAGGATATTTAAAAGCAAGGCACAATTAAACCAAGACCTATTTTTAAAAGGAGTGGAAACTTATCTTTAAAGTTATTATTCCCTCTTCATTTTAACTACCAGAATTTTATCATATTATTTTCTCCTTTTTAAGAGAGAAGCTCTGCTTTCCCATCTTCCCTTCACAGCACCATATTCACCACTGTAGTATCCAGGCATCCTCCTCCGTGTGACTACTGATCATTGTCATGTGTCTTCATTTTCACCCTCTCCCTAAGAGAAGTGGGATGATCAGTGCCCTCATTTTGCAAGCAGTAGGAAGAAGTTCTGTTTGGGTTGTGGTTCTGGTTTTTCTTAATCTTGAGTTTTGGTCATTTCTTCTCCCTACTTCTAGTTAGTAGCATTTCTTCCCCCTACTTCTAGTTAGTACACAGATGCTTTTGGTTTTCTTTTTCAGTTTGCTCTAATAGCCTTCAGTGTCTTCAGTCATGCTCAGAGCATCTTCACCTGACAAATATATCCATATCTGGATCCGAGATGATTAATCATGGCACAGCAGGTTATTTTTTCTAAGCTATACATAGCTAAGTAAGATTTAATGGGCTTCAAAGGATGGACTCTCAGAGCAATAGCAGGACATTTAAATTCTCTTTTTGGATACCTAGAGGAATTGTTGGGAAAACAATGGTGGTGATATCAGTAGATATTAAAGCGAGGGCAGGGTGGGGAGAGGATTTACTTCTCCAATGCATTAGCAGGGGACTCCTCTGCTATCTGACACCTGACTGCAGGTTATTGCTGAAAGCCTGTTTTTAAAACTCACTCTAACCACTCCATTCTCCTCGTCCCGGATCATTTCTAGCAAGTGAAAGTTCATAACAGCTTGACTTTTCCATATTAACCAAGGATGGTGTTTCCTCTTGATTAATGAAACCCCAGCAGCCAGTGAACCAGATGATGACAAAACCAGGCTCGTAAAGCGCTCGCTCCAGTTCTCTCCAGCCTCTGCACTGAGCTCCTCCTGCCCCTTCCCCTTTGCTGAATACTCACTGGGTTAAAAAGCATGGGTTTTAGTCATCCTGAAAGTATTTGGGAGCTTGCCCTATGATTGCTGAATATGTTTTCAGGATGAGGGTCCCCAAGGGGGATGGTTAGGAGCAGGAGCTTGAGACCCTGAGCCAGGTGCTCCCTTTGCTGCTGGAGGGGGTGCAAGCCCCTGTCTCCTGCAGGAGCTGAACTGCTCCCCAGGGGGCTGGTTCCAGTCCTGCTTATGGAAGATGTTTTATTAAGTATGAAGTACTTCAATAGTCGCTGCACTAGGATGGAAAAACAGGAGATTCCTTTCCTAAGTAGACTACAGGCTCTTTGACTCTTTGTCTCACTAAATAGTTATTTCTTCTGGGCAAAGCAGGGCAAGTTCAAGCCCTGGGACTCGGCTGGGCTGACCCTGACGTGGGGCAAGGGCTGTCAGGAGGGAAGAAAAATCTGCTGCCTAGGTGCTGTGGGTGGATGGATGAGCCTGGCTATTGGCACAGCCCTGGTGTGAATGTGCCAAAAATGAGCCTTTTTTTCATGGCCTTTGCTGTTGTTCAAAGTGCTGACACAGAAATGAATGTGTTTGGGATTTTTGTTTCATTGACAAAGGCTAAAAAAAAATGAAGCATGTTTTTGACTTCATCTGTTTTTTTTTATTTTATTTTTTAATAAGCCAATGCTGTTTTCATTTGCGATTCAGAGGCCAATTATGACATAACCCTACTAGAAATAATATACAGGATTACTCAATAATTATTTCTCTCTGCATTTTTGCCACTGAACTGTTTCCGTTTCAGCTCTGGTGTTTTATTCACTTGACAAGCAGCCTTCATTTTATAGCTTGATGCTATTAAACAATGCTATCATCTGCTTTCTCATTTTGTAATGCTGTTTAGCAGTAATGATTCATGCAGATAATGTATACACGTGTAACAGAAAATAAATACCATGGGGCTTGCTGGAAGAAAGGTAATATAATATTTGAGAGACTTGTTCCCCTGAGAAAGGAAACTGTAATTGTTTCCATAATGCATCTGCCTGATGACTTTTGAGCTTCACAGTCTGTGAAAACACAGTCTGGGGGACTGAGCTCCTTCTCCCCTGCTGCCTTCCCAAGTTCAGGTCCAAGGAGCAGAACCCCCAGTCTCCAAAAGAAAGAGGAGCGTAGCTCAGCTCGGCAGCTGCTGAGTGGCTGCGAGTTTACAGGTGGGTGGTGGCAGCTCCTTGGATTTCTCTTTGGGGCAGCACCATTGCCTCAGACCCCTGCAGCAATTCATGCAGAGCTGGGAATGTCAGGGGTTTGGGATGTCTTCTTCAGGGCTGTCCTCCAGTCTAGGGAGAGTCTTTCCCTACCTCTGTAGTCCCTTCTGTGCTAGTCTGAGTATTAGTAGCTGCTGGAGTTTGGTGGCTGTGACTCAACACCACCTCTGTAGTCTCAAGGATACACTCTACCCACCAAATACCTCAAGGATGAATTGCTGAGTTTCTGGGGCATGCTGTTTTAACCTTCATGGCCTGCACTGGTTTTGATGAAGGAAGCTCTCCACAGATAACTGTCACAGGTTATTTTTCCTGAAATCCAGAGAGCATTACCCGTGGCCAGTAGTTTCAAAAGGAACCAGTGATTATGTTGCCTCACCTCTGGTGGGGACCTTCCTCCAGGAGGCTGCATTTCAGAGGCTGAGTGCTTAATGCCAGGGATGGACCCAGATGAGGCATATTAAGCCCCTCTCATTTCATTAGTGATGATGCAGTGTGCATTTCTGGGCACACTCTGGGGGAACAGCTCTGCTTGTCACCAGTTCATTATCGGGACAGAAATCAGGCCGTTAATCCATGTTCATTAATTCTGGATCTTTGCACTGAAACATCACCTGGCTGCACCAGAGGGATCTAGGAGAAACTCTAAGCTGTGGTTATATTCCTATTGAATTTACAAGGGTGCACACTGAGTTTTGTGCTAGCTGTTGGGTGATAGATGACAAGTGGTCCAGCCTGAAGTTAGAGTGATTTACATCCTTTGAAACAAAGTCATTGAGGAAAAAGTAATGCTTTCAAAATGTTTATCAAATATGAATAACTGTAGTGAATGTACTGTGTGGCTGTCAACATTTTTTTCTCTGATACAAGGCACCCTCAAACTGGATACAGAGTCTTGTGGACCCATGTCCACATTTAATCCCACAGAATACTTAAATCCTGAATACACAAGTTGCACCCCATAACTACAATTCATGCTCTTTATTAAAAATCCCTTCCTGCTCTCCTCTCTCCCAACTTGATGGTTTTGTCATTTGCTAAACAGATTGTAGCTTCAGACAAATAGCTTTCCAATAATAACTAGAGGTGGTAGCAGCCGTGTCAAGGATATCATAAAATCCTGCTGTCTGTGCTGGTTTTGCTTAATCTTAACAACACGGCCAAAAAAAACAAGCACTGAACAGAAGGGGTGTAAAATCTCCTAATTTGATACCACGTAGAATATTTTGCCCTTTTGCAGATCTTTATGAATGGTTAAAATTATGGCTAGGCTTGAATTATGCAGCATTTCAACCCAAATATTGCATTTGGGCCTTTCAGACATTGAGTCATTTGCAAGATGGGGCAACGTTTAATCTTACACCCACACAGACATCTTCACTTTGAAAACAGGATTTCTCCTGATGTTTAATGACTCTCCAGCCTGTGTTGAAACTGAAAGCTGAAAGGAAAATACATCAGTCAGCAAGGGAATGCTAAAACTCTCCCTCTGCTTGTTCAAACATCATTGTCAGCATCCTCTGGCTTTTAGGGGTTCTGGATGATCCTCCTTCTAGCCTGGGATATCTTTATTATGAGTATTTCATGTAGCAACTCCTCTTTTTTTTTGTGTATCCCACATCAATATCAACTAGCCACTTCTTCTCAGGAAATTTGCAGATGACGCCAAGCTAGGTGGGGGGGTTGATGTGCTGGAGGGTCAGGAAGCTTTACAGCAGGGCTTGGGTTNCAGGGACCTGGTTTAGTGGTGAGCTCGCAGTGTTGGGTGGAAGGTTGGACTGGATGATCTTGAGGGTCCCTTCCAACCAAAGCCATTCTGTGATGCTGTGATTCTTTACCAACCAGAGTAAAATACTCTTGTTCTCCTGGAGCTAGTTCTCAGCCTTTCCCGGGTTACTGATTTCATTCCTGTCTGATCGCTTTTGACATGTCATTTGTACCTCTTGAACCTGACTCAGACCAGATGAAAAATGGAATGAAAAATGGAAACTCTGGAAACTGCTTACTGTGTCTCATTTGAGCTCTCCTTCGTTGATGCAGGTCATTGTACCAGAGATGAAATATCAGGTGATTCTAACCTCTTTCCAATTTTAAAGACAAACTTTCCTCAGATAGATTTTTGAAGAATGATGGAGATTTTGTGTGAATGCTGTAGTGCCACTCGGTCACTATTCAGTCAGAGTCTTGTCAGCAAAGGGAGGGTTTTAGATGAACTCTAATTACAGGTCATTTTGATCCTGGTTAATGATATTACTTCTGAAGGTGTCAGTAGCCCTTGTGAGGATCAGAAGATCCTCAGGGGCCTTGAGAAATGCTGGGACCAGACTCTCCTGAAACTGCCCCCAAATCATCAGCTCATTTTCACGTGGCAGTAGACTGGGAAGCCACGAGCTATGTAGAGTCACAAGGAACTGGTTTAAGCAGGCAGCCATCATCAGGGAAGCTGATGAGATGTTATTTTACCTTCTGTGTTATATCCTAAGAGAAATGGGATAAAATGTGGTCCAAGGCCTGGAGGTGACAGCTGTGGGGAAGCAACACACGCTGTGGGCTTGAGGTGTCTGCTCTGGAATCCTACGTAAACATCTGCCAGCAGAACGAGCCAACTTACAGGGTTTTGTAATGTTTATTTACCTAGCCAGGCAAGTCTCCCTGTGAAATCGGCCAGGAGGGTCAGCTCTCCACTTAGGCCATGGAGATTTGTTGACTTGAGATCCCTTGAGGTGAATGAAGCTGCAGAGGTTGTAACCCAATCCTGAGGAATTACCACCAAATCCGCCCCTTCTGGAACCCTAAAAACCTGTACACACAGCTGCTGGGCAGTTTAGGCCAAGTTGTTCTGCTGCTGCAAAACTCCCTCCAGGTGTCTTGCAGTCACTGGGGAGGGCAGCACAACTTACTGCCAAATGAAATAATGCAGTGACTCTCTGCTTTCCTCTAACTGATATTTGTGTCTTACCAAGTCTTGGCAGAAAGTGTCTTAACTTTTCCTGGGGGGGAGAAATGTCAACATGAATCCCAGCAGCAGATGTTTTTTTCCCAGCAATAGGTCTTTGCTTCTTTTTTTTTCTGAAAAAGGACATTTTCTCTTTATTTTCTTTACATTATTTTTCTTTTGTTTGTGAAAAGATTAAAAAAAACCCAACCTGATGGGAATTTAGAGTAGAGGTTGAAATGGTAAATTGCAGCAAGTCACTCTGAAATATGGTTCATGATATTAACAACATCCATGTGTATAGAAGCCCACAGAATGTTTTTGTCCTTTCTGCTCTTTGGGACTGAGCCACTGTAGCTTCATTCAGAACCACTGTTTTAAAGACAGAAGGTCTTGGGAGAACAGCTTTGGTTCAGTGGCATCTGTGTTGTACCAGGAGGTCCTTGTTCACTATGACCCTGGTTAAGAAGTCACTTAGGATCTGCAAAGGATTGCTTCAGGTTCCATTTGTTGGATCCAATGTAAAGAGAAAAGCAGTACCTAAGTAACCTTGTCTGCTGTGAGGTGCCAGGGCCATCGAGTTGTTTGGTGTGGAGCTCCACACAGACCCCATCCCTGCAGTGGTTACCCCATTTTGGCCATTTGAACTCTTACAGGGTTTTCTGACAAGAAAACAACCCCACTAATCATTTCTGCTGTCAAACAGAGAGGATACTCTCATGAGAGCTGCTTGCTGCACTCTTACATGAAGGCAAAACCACGCAGTGTGTTATCTCTGGTACCAAGTGGGAGCTGCCTGCAGGCTCCTCCAGTACCAAGGGAGAGGTTGCAGCACCACACAGACCTGAAATAAGTCTGCACACCACATGCATGTCTTTGTCAGAAAGTTCTCATTCAAAATAGGTGTCTTAATTTTATTCCAGCAGCAGCAGTGCTCTCGGCACCATGGTGTGTTAGCTGATGCCCCTCTGAAGCTCAGTGGTGGTTTCCTGGGGTGGATTAGCTGTAGTTTTTTGGGAAGGGCATATCATTGGCAATATGTTTAATCCCTCTATAAAATTAAATCATTTAATATGCAGAAGATACAAAATCGTCATCATCTGTGTCTTGAAACAAAATTAGGGAAGAAAAATACTGAGATAAAACAATCCAAAATTTTAGTTTGGGGTTTGTTTTTTTTTTATTATCCTCCAAAATCTGAAACTTGCAGATTTTGAATAGATTCAAATTCTGCTGAATCAGTAACAAAACCTATCAAACGTGTTATTGATGTAGTTTTGGCATGATAGTGTCTTTTGTTCAGTTGCTCCTTTTGTACNTATTTAATATGTTTTAGCCATAGATTTCTTGCAGTTCCTCTTGCTGGCATACAGTGCCTACTTCAATTTTTTTTCAAATTAAACAAATGGCAGAAGGATTGCCGTGCTGAAGCTGCAGACACATCTTTCTGACTTTAATCATCTTCAGCACATTATGCCTGTAACTGCTTGTCCCTGCTGCTCAGTACTTGCATTATTCAGATCTGAACTTTACAGCTGACTTTGTTTCTGGAGTTTGTCAGAAACTATCAAATCCATAATTCCAAGTAGATTAATTTTTACTAGAACATCAATTAAAAAGACTGTTCTGGTTTCCAAGTTAATATATGAAAATTGTTGAGACTTTTTATTTTTTCTGTATGCAGGGCCAGTGTGGAAAAAAAAACAACCCTTACAAGAGTGATAGTTCTCATTTTTTAATAGGTCCTGCTTGCTTCCCATCGTATTCCCATATCTTTTCCCAACTATCAGCAGCATTTCCTTCATAGCTTTCACCCATGGAAGATGCTCACCAGTCCACAGCTCTCAACTCTTCAATACTTAATCCTTTCCCAGTGCTCACGGGGAGGGAGTTCAGCAAACTCATATCCGTGTGGATATTCTTCCTATCTGAGTAAGAGTATGACAACATTATAAATATTTTATATCCTCTCCACTGGCTTGTTGTTTATTGATGTATGACTTTTGGTTCAGTTACCTAAATAGTTGAAGGCAAGATAGATGAAAGTCAGTGAACTACAGGGTCATTTGAGTCAGTGTCTGAACGCTGTTAATATTGGAGTCCAAGTTCTGGTCGGTTTAAAGCAGAGAAAGTTGAATGTTTAAAATTCAAGGATAAATTCTCCTTTATACAGATTTTTTAAGCCCATATAATCTCTGGCTTCTCTTCCTTTCTTGATAAGATTAATTTTGAAAGAAGAAATAAGATGCTCTGCCATGGGTCTTTCTTGTGCCTGGAGCATGCATCATGACACACGAGCAAAATAGTTCATCTTTTCTAAAAGCTGCTGGCAGTGACAGAAACCTGAGTGCATCTGGTTCAGAGCAGGAGCTCTGTCAGCCTCCATGTAACTCGGGGAGGCTTCAAACAGTTCCATCTAGATGGTCTATCAGTGTTTGATGTAAAGTTAGTTCTTTACTATTTGAAGTAAAGTTAGTTCTTTACTAAAATTAATCTTGCTTTTCCTTTCACGTTTCGAAATACAGAAATTGTGGGGTTGGGGAGCAGGGAGGCAGGGAATCTAAAAGGCTTTTTCATTTTAAAAAGTGAGATATCCTCTACTTTTACAGCTCCTTAAGATATCCTCTACTTTTACAGCTCCTTAAGACACCCTCCACTTTTACAGCTCCTTCAGATACCTTCCACTTTTTCATCTCCTTGTCCCCTCAGTCGAAATTTTCTATGTGGTGCAAAGATAGTGCTGTGGGCCAAAGACTTTGGAGCATTAGGAAGACACAGGCTGCCTCCTTGCTCATTAAAAGTATTCTTTTCTTATCTACAAATATATGCAGATAAGATGCTAATTATGTGGATCCATCTGTTGTATTTAAAGTGTCATAAATGTAGATCCTGAGTTTAAAGCTGTTCATAGAAGCTTGTTATATTTCAAGTCTTTCTTTTTAGAGTATGATATTTTAGAGTAGTGTGTGCCTCTGGAGGAAAGTTGAGGAGGCTGGGAAAGGCCTGCAGGTTGCCTATTGGATAATTGTGAACCATATTTTCCCTTCTGGGAATGTCCATGACAAAGCATTTTATTCCATGCATCAGGAACCTGTTCGTCCTGGCTGCAGCTCCTACCATTTCTGTGACTTCTGCTCCCAGCACATGGAGTACACAGCTATTAAACGTTGGGTGAGGTGGGGGAGGAGATGCTTTCCTTTTTTTTTCATCAGGAACCTGTTAACCTGCTAGAGAAGAACTTTTATCTGAGCTTTTCTACTAATATGTTTGTTCGTATCTGATTTGTGGTTGTTTTGTGACATTCTCTGGCATGAACAAAGGCATGGAAATGGGAGGGTAAAAGGAAAGAAGCAGTTTTGAAGGATCCGGCAGTCAGGTGGTAGAACTGGAAGCTCCAGGATGCACCTGGATTGTCAGAAACTTTGTCTGAAACTTTTCTTGCAGATTTTACAGCAGAATTAAACAAACAAAAAGAAGAAATGAGGGAAAGATCCAGGCAGTGCATTGCTACATCAGTGGGAAAGTCCCAGATGACTAGCACCCGATTTTTGTTCTTCCATCTCAAAGCAAACCCACAAATCTCATGGTTTACTTAAGGAAATCAACTAAGGATTTACATTTGTCTGGAAAATGGGGATTTTTTGTACAAGAACTCTGTCGAGAAGATCCCTGAGGTGGCTAAGTGGGTTTTCCTTGCTCCTTGCATACATCCAGACCTTGGCAGGCTTTTGGCATCCCTCTCAGATATATCCTTGGAGAGCAGAGTGACAAGAAGAGGTGTTTAAAGGGAGTTTGGATGTGGTGTTGTGGGATATGAGTTAGGGGTGAACTTGTAGAGCAGGGTTAATGGTTGGACTCGGTGATCCCAAGGGGCTTTTCCAACCTGAATGAGTCAGTGGTTCTATGAAAGACCTGTGCTTTCTCTCAAAGGCTCATGGCTACTGGAAGTGAAGCTGTGGCAATGGCTTCACAGGCAGGTTAAGAAAGATTTGACAGAAGACAGGTAATGTCTATGGAAAGCAAGTCCTATTACATCATCCAAACACCATCAGGAATGCGTAACCCAGTCTGAACAGCTTCAGTCTGGCAGGCAACAGCTATTAAAGCTACAAAGAAAAGTAATCAGTTTATATTTCGCATACTGACTGCTGTGCTTTCCAAGATAACACCTTATACGGGTGCTGGCATCACAGGAACACCCTCAGCTTCCCTTCTCGTGGATGGAGCAGTGAAGGGGTAGCTAATACAATTTGACACCCAGCCTGAGACACTCCAGGATCTGCAGCAAAAGCTGGCTCCCATACTTTGAAAAGATTTAGCAGTTCTCCCACTGCTCCTCGACTTGGGGAGGGGGGAGGTTATTTAAAAGACTTTTGATATTAAAATATTTCCTTTTTTTTTCTATGTGGTCTTTAAAATAAAGCCTCTGGAGCTGTTAATATCTCTGAAGGTGTTACTTTGAGGACTAGGTAAAATGATTTTAAAGGAGGAGGTTTTAAAGGACTGATCTGCTTCTAACAGTGGCAATCAATCTGACTTTGTTGCTCTAGATGTAAGTGGAAACTTTGACACAACAGTAGTTAAAGGAAAAAGATTTTCCATGACAGTTGGAACAGATGTATATTTCTAAGTGCTGAACTTTCATGAGGATTTCATTTAGTGAAGGATGCTCTATAAAACTGCAACTTTCTCATTGCATTTGACCATAAGTGTAAAAGATCAGCCTTTTATGTAGCTAATTCCATAAAGAGAAAAATGAGAGTTTTCTACCTAATAGCAGGGAATCCACAGAAATTTTAGCACATTAGCCCCTGTGTCAGCCTGGAAGTTCAAAGTGGGTACATTAAGCAATATCTTCTTTAGAAAGAAATGTCTAATAAAAAATGTAAAAGATGCTTAAATTGACTTCAGTCTGTTGGGACTTAACGTGTTACCTTTGAAAGAGTTTAGGGGAAAAAAAGCCTCCTGTTTTGCAACATGGTTTCCTCATTTCCATTTCTGAGAACTCAAAACAATTCTCATACTTTGAATGATAAGATTTTTTCATCATTTTGGAAAAAAAAAAACCCCAAACATAAAGACCATGGGTTAAATGAAAGGTGGGTGAGCTGTGAGCATTGGGTGGTGGTGTGAGACTTTTCTGGTGTAGATTGGAAAGGTCAAACAATGTTAAAAAGAGAGGAATTAGTATGGTAAGAGTCCCTAATCTGACTGATGGGACACTTAACCCCTGGGAAAGAAAATCTAAACTTTTGTTATGAGATCCTGGAGTTCACATGCCCTAGAAATTTACCATGGAGCATGACCTGCAGAGGAAGGCTTTTCACCCTCAGTTTAGGGCAGTGGTTCCATCATCAATCTAAGAAACATTTTAGAATGAAAGAGGGAAAAAAAAAAGTTTCTTCTTTGACAAATGACAGGTTCCAGCATAAAATGATTTAATTCAATTTTATTCCACCATCTATAATTAAGTTCCACATCTTAGTTGCTCCAAGGTTATTGTAGCAGCAAGTACTGGCTGAGGAATTTTTTATTTTCAGATCGATATGAATTGTATAATACAGTGAAAATAAATTCAGTCTTCTCTTCTAGCATCTTTTCTGTCCTTCCCCATCACATCTTCAACCTTTTCCTTATTTACTTCTCACCTAAGATGATAATACTTAAGTATTACTTTTCCTTAGAGACATATTTGGGGGGTTTTTACTTTCTTTATTGTAAAGAAACAAATGCGACGTGAGCTGGCTGCATCATTCCAAGGAGAAAGGGCATTATAATCTGGATTATGCTGGAGCATATTAAAAGAAGGGCAACAAAGCTGGTGGGGGGTCTTATTTAGCAGCATCTGAGGGAGCTGGAGATGTTTAGCCTGGAAAAAAGAGGCTGAGGGGAGTCCTTATTACTCTCAACAACGACCTGAAAAGACATAGTAGAGAGCTGGAGGTTGGTCTGTTCTCCTGTATAACAAGTGATAGGACAAGAGGAAACAGCCTCAAGTGACTCCAGGGGAAGTTTAGGTTGGATAGGAGGAGAAATTTATTCTCTGAAAAGGTTGTAAAGCAGTGGAACAGGCTGCCAAAGGAAGTGATGGATTCAGCATCCTTGAAGGTATTTAAAAGAAGTATCGATGTGGTGCTTAGGGTGTAGTGGTGCCCTGGCAGTGCTGGGTTAACAGTTGGACTTGGTGATCTTAAAGAACTCTTCCAGCCCAAACAATTCTATGATTTTATGAATCCCACATCTCCACTTTATATCTGCACAGCTATCACTGGGTACCATGCTTCTCTTACACCTGAAATTATTTTTGCACTTGTGATACTACAGCTATTTAGATGACTTATTTCCATACGAGTCTTTGAATAATTTCCTCCCCTTACATTTGTCCTTAGAACCTTTCCTTTCTCTTTAGGTTACGAGAGACCTGGGTTTTCACATGACCTTGTAACATCACATTACACAAGTCTGTATACCTTTGACATGTGAAAAGTAATGCATTACAAATATTGTCATTGGCTAAGCAAGTTTTCTGTTTTCACACCACAGGTACATGGCATATGCCACTCTTGTTTCAAAGTTTCAAGCTCACTCTTTATGGAGAAGCAACATGAGTTTAACATATCTCTGTAATTTAAGCCATTATTCAATTCTTTGTCAATCAGATTTCAAGGAATAAATATGAATCTGGATGATACTCTCACCAACCTCTTAGAAAGACAAGGAATCTTCAATGCAACCTCTTGTAATTATTACATCTATTTCCATTTGATGTAAATAATACAGAAATACTTTGTGTTATTATTTTTATCTTTGTCATACAGAATTACACCCATTCATCTAGCACAAAAACTCTGTTTTGCAGTCATTGTCAAAGCAGCTGCACCCAGCTAGGCAAAACACATGCACCTGAAATCTGAAAATCATGTCTTTCTCAGCTGAAGTTGCAATCCCTGGTCCAAGTTTCCATCTGATCTAACCTTACAATTCAAACCAATATCCATTCCGAAGTGTGTACTGCATTAGGACAAAATCTTACCTCTGAAATGGGGACTGGGTACTTCCCTTTCCCCAAACTCAAGCCTCTGTTTGCAAATGTGGCTGGGAGAAGTAGAGAAAACAGAACCAATAAGCAACTTCCCTTCCTCCCTCCAAGCCACCACAGTGCCCTCCCAGTTCTTTGGGATGAGCCCCTCTGATGAACAGCCCAGCAGTGTTTCCAATGTGCTGTGGGGTCCTGATCCTACAGCTAACCCTCCCTGCTTGCATCCCTAGGGTATGCCGAGGATGCTCATGCCCTTCCTCCTCGTAGCATATAGCCAGGACATGGCAACAGTCACACACAGAGGAGGGGAAAGCTGGAAGGTCCTCCATGGCCAAAGTGTGGGTCTGCAGATGGATGTGAATGAACCTGCTGGGCTGGTTCACCTGGGGATGGACACGTGTCCCAGGACAAAACATAGGTGTCCTGGCAGGTTTGATTCACCCAAAATGTTGAGCATGGCCCTGGTATCTCTCACAGTGTGGAAGACTGAAGAAGAAAGCTGAGACAAATTAGAAGGGCAGCATAGCCAAGATTGCTGTCCCATGGCAGAGACATTGAAATCCCATTTTTACGGTGCTGATTAGCTTGATGGCCTCCTAGCTCTGATGCTGACTGAGCACGAGGCAGCAAAGGAGTGTTCCTCCTTCTTGCCCTCGGGAGCCAGACGCTGTCTGGTAGCAGCTCTTGGAGCGTAGATTTGATTCATGGCATGCAGCACATCACCCAGGATTTATGCTACATCAAGGGGACTGTAATCCTCTGTTTCAAGTGCCTGTGCAGAAAGGCTTCATGAAAGCCAGGCACTCTGTGGCATTAGTGAATGTTTATTGCTATTCTGATAGAGTACTTTCAGGTATCATAACTTTGGTCTGACCTGAGCTCTGAGTAGGGAGTCATAAATATCCAGGGGAAGGCTGCTTATGCTGCACACGCTCCCTTCAGCAGGATTTGGCTGTGTGTGGATCATTGGTGAGCATCCAGCCCCCTGGGACTTCTGGGGTGACATAAGGATGCGGAGAGATTCGCCAAGGCAAGCGTTTGTCTCAGCACACCATTTGGAAAGGTGCAGGAAGGAAAAGGAGGAAAATGGGCAAGACCTGCCCAGTTATAGAAGTAGCTTTATGATGGGGGAGATGTTGATTTTACTGTCTGTGGTCATTCCTTGTGGTCACTCCAGCTGCCCCAGCTCCTGGCCGTGCACCTAAAAAACCCAATTTACAGTCAATATTGGAGAAGCCATACCTCAGAGATTAAGAAAGTCCTTTTTTTTTCTCATGTACTAAAGCCATGTCAGACTCAGCAGAGAGCAGAAAATATAACCTGTCCCTCAGCACTGAATAATTCGCATGATTTATTTAGCATCTTCTCTGCCAAGTGAGAAAAAAACCCACATTATTACCCTTTTTCCCTCTGAAATACGGGTGTTTGCCCTGATATCTCAAAGTAGCTGTGCAGGGTGCACCAAACATAACAAAACAGAACAAAAACTGTTTTACCAGCTGTTTTCAGCTTAACACGAAACAGAGACTGGCTCTTTGTTTTCCTAATATGCTGGCGTGTGCTTTGCTCTCCGAGGGGAATGAACTTGGAGCCAGGTTAGTCACTCACCCATAGATGGAGCAGGGTTAATGCTGAGCTGAAAATGAAAATAATTGTGATTTGAGCAGATCAGATGGCTCAGAGTACGAAATAATACACTGGGCAAAATTCACATGGCACAGTCACCCACTAATGACATTTCTGGGTTGTTTCTGAGCCATTTCAAGACACTGTGCCATAAAATCTGAATGTGCTTTATTAGAATAAGCATGTGTTTTATGTGTAATGATCAGCAAGCTCCAGGACATGAATGAAGCAGTAAGGGGCCTTCTTTAGAGTGTTTTTGTCGTATGATTTATTCTGCCTTAGAATTATTTTTCAGAACTGACATTTGTGAATGATAAGTGGGATTTTTTTCCTGCCTGATAATGTGGCTGGAAACAAAACCATGTAGAAAATCAGGTATTTCTGTATTGTACAGATGCAGTTAATACTCTGTGACAAGAAAAAAAGTGGTCTCAGAAAAATCTTTGGGTCACAATATGCCACTGCTCGGTACACCAAGTGGGCTGGCACAAAGGGAGCCTTGTAATGAAGGTTGGGATCGTTCTTAGATAAACAAAAAGCAACCTTTCAGGTCTCATAATGAGTCATTACAGGGGGATTCAGAGCAACTAGGCTGCTGGGATCTTTGAAGAAGATTTTATGTGCATTAGAAATATTTTCCTCCATTTCAATGGTGAATTAGGCAGAAGGAGTCTCTGTGATCCTGAACCAACAGGGTTGTTAGAAGTTCTTGGGCAGGCTTCTGGGTAGATGGTTTCCCCAGGACTGTGCAGAGTTGGTGCTAAGGGGAGCAACATGGCCCAGGAAAAGTTTGAAGCTTTGGAGTGGTGGATGCTGTGGTCACCCATGCAGTGCCCCTGCATCCCGACATGGGGTTTATTATAGAGCACAATTAAGCCTGCGGATATTCCTTAGGGACAACTGCATTTCACTTATCACTCTGAGCAAGAAAAACATCCTTTGCTTTTTGCTTTCTTGACTCTTGACTGATCTATTGAATAGATACGTTGTGCTCATCCCTTGTTCCTGTAATCCCACCACAAGTCCCCATATTAACTCTGCTCTCCATCATTCCACGTCCAGTTATCTCTCATCACCTTGCTATTCAGCTCACAAAAGTCACATTGCCTAGTTTCCAGCATTCCTATTCCAGCCATCCCTTTGACTTTTATTCCCATCACTCCTTCTCAAACAGTACCTGTTTTTTTTGTGATTTTTTGGATATATTTGGTTAAGACTATTCTGAAGAAGAGCTTTCTTCTTCAGATTTCCCAGCAAGCCCACCTAGCAGCCTACAGCCCTCCAGAGATGGAGAAACTAAGAGTAAACTCCTTGCCTACCAACCAGTGGTCACAGCCCCACCTGGACTTCATGGGTGATGATAACTAAGGCCCAGGTCCAGTGTAAGCAGATCTGGTTTAGAACTGGATCACCCTGGTCCTCTTCAGATGTGTTTTTCTCTCTCTCTCTGCTGTCTCAAAACACCAGCTCTTACTTCAGCTAAATTATTTCTACTCACTGCTTTCAAGTGCTGGGAATGTAAAGCACAAGTGCATCCCTGAATAAGGTGATCACACTGGATCTGGGCCATGTAATAATAATTATTTTAATTATTATGTAATAATATATGCAATAATATCTAATAATATATGTAATAATAATAATTATAATTATTATTACTCAGTGAACTTGCTATTACATGGGAATATCAGCTCTCTAATAAGCATAGTCCAGGACTTTAATAAAGATGAATCTTTATAATCCATGTTCTGCTTGTTGTGGAATATAATGATCTAATTAAACTGTGCTTTGCACCTTTCTGTTCTTTGGTGTTAATCTCTCACTGAGCTCTGGATTAATTTGACTGTTTACATGCTATAAATCCCACAGTGGGTTTTCCTTTGTGGGACTTTGATGTTAATGCAAAAGGAGCCAGCCAGTCCTGAGAAGTCAAGACTGTTTATTTTCTTGAGACACCACAAAACCTGAGGTTTTGGTGGTTAAACCAGTTATTTTATTTGGAGAACTTAGGAAAACTTGCAGGCGTAACACGGTAGTTCAAAGACTCCTGCTTTACCAAGAGGCATGCAGATGTCTGGTGTTCAAAGCACGAGATAATCATCAGTGTCTGAACAAATTCAAACAGCTACCAGCTTCTGCTCGTTTTATTATGCAATTTCCACTTACTCCATCTGTCACTCATAGCATAAAGAGGAGATGCATGGATAAAATAGAGGATTTACATGCTTCCTGGAAATAAAACCTCAATAACCAAACAGCAGCATCTGTTGACAGCCATTGGGGAGAACCATTGTGATCCCTTTCTTAATGCTGGCACGTGCNTCTGAGCAAGAAAAACATCCTTTGCTTTTTGCTTTCTTGACTCTTGACTGATCTATTGAATAGATACGTTGTGCTCATCCCTTGTTCCTGTATTCCCACCACAAGTCCCCATATTAACTCTGCTCTCCATCATTCCACGTCCAGTTATCTCTCATCTCCTTGCTATTCAGCTCACAAAAGTCACATTGCCTAGTTTCCAGCATTCCTATTCCAGCCATCCCTTTGACTTTTATTCCCATCACTCCTTCTCGAACAGTACCTGGTTTTTTTGTGATTTTTTTGATATATTTGGTTAAGACTATTCTGAAGAAGAGCTTTCTTCTTCAGATTTCCCAGCAAGCCCACCTAGCAGCCTACAGCCCTCCAGAGATGGAGAAACTAAGAGTAAACTCCTTGCCTACCAACCAGTGGTCACAGCCCCACCTGGACTTCATGGGTGATGATAACTAAGGCCCAGGTCCAGTGTAAGCAGATCTGGTTTAGAACTGGATCACCCTGGTCCTCTTCAGATGTGTTTTTCTCTCTCTCTCTGCTGTCTCAAAACACCAGCTCTTACTTCAGCTAAATTATTTCTACTCACTGCTTTCAAGTGCTGGGAATGTAAAGCACAAGTGCATCCCTGAATAAGGTGATCACACTGGATCTGGGCCATGTAATAATAATTATTTTAATTATTATGTAATAATATATGCAATAATATCTAATAATATATGTAATAATAATAATTATAATTATTATTACTCAGTGAACTTGCTATTACATGGGAATATCAGCTCTCTAATAAGCATAGTCCAGGACTTTAATAAAGATGAATCTTTATAATCCATGTTCTGCTTGTTGTGGAATATAATGATCTAATTAAACTGTGCTTTGCACCTTTCTGTTCTTTGGTGTTAATCTCTCACTGAGCTCTGGATTAATTTGACTGTTTACATGCTATAAATCCCACAGTGGGTTTTCCTTTGTGGGACTTTGATGTTAATGCAAAAGGAGCCAGCCAGTCCTGAGAAGTCAAGACTGTTTAATTTTCTTGAGACACCACAAAACTGAGGTTTTGGTGGTTAAACCAGTTATTTTATTTGGAGAACTTAGGAAAACTTGCAGGCGTAACACGGTAGTTCAAAGACTCCTGCTTTACCAAGAGGCATGCAGATGTCTGGTGTTCAAAGCACGAGATAATCATCAGTGTCTGAACAAATTCAAACAGCTACCAGCTTCTGCTCGTTTTATTATGCAATTTCCACTTACTCCATCTGTCACTCATAGCATAAAGAGGAGATGCATGGATAAAATAGAGGATTTACATGCTTCCTGGAAATAAAACCTCAATAACCAAACAGCAGCATCTGTTGACAGCCATTGGGGAGAACCATTGTGATCCCTTTCTTAATGCTGGCACGTGCCAAAGTGCACTGAAATTTGACAAAAGCTTCTCCAGCCTTGTGGTCCAGCTTCTTGCTCTTGAATCCTTGGAGCTACTGCAGTGTAAAAACTGGGCCCACAGTATCTTCCCCTGACAGCTTTCATATGACTGTATTTCGATCCTTCTGACTGGGATCTGAAGATGTGCCTGGAAGTTAGACTTCCAGATGCATTAGTAGTGTAATTAGGTTGCATAACAGGTACCCCTCGGAGGATTTTTCATGGATAGAAAAGGAAATTAGGATCCAATGCAATTTTTTAATGTCCTCAGGAAGATCAGAAGAGAAAAATGAACTCCATTAATGAGGCACTTCAGTGTCACCAAGGCTTCTTCTACTTCTTCCCACATTTTGGCTGCCAGTGCATCACTTAGACCAGACTGCATATGACTGAGAGAGACCCTAGAAAAGAAAGAACATCCATGAAACCCATTCTTCCTCCTAGGAATGCTTTAAATCCCCTGAGGATACCACCTCAACGGCTACAAATCCCCAGCCCATTTCTATGGGGAAGAGTCCTGTAAGATATCCAGAGACAGGCACAGGCCAGTTCTGGGTCCTGGTCCTGTTGGCAGGATGGACTGGGGCTATTTTATGTTAGCGATGGAACACGAGGAAATGTCCTGAGGTTGAACCAGGGGAGGATCAGGATGGATAGAAGGAAGAATTTCTTTCCTGACAGGGTTGTCAGGCACTGGAACAGCCTGCCCAGGGAGGTGGTGGAGTCCCCATCTTTGGAGGTGGTTGGGAGCTGGGCTGGTGTTGTGCTTGGGGCCAGGGTTTAGTGGTTGTGGTAGGGCTGGGAACAAGGTTGGACTTGATCTTGAAGGTCTCTTCCAGCTGAATCGATTCTGTGCTTCTATTTTCTCCCACTGCTAGCCTGGAGCATGGTCCATGGGGGCACATGAGGCTGCTGGCATGGGTTACAGTTCACCAACAGCCTGCGTGGTAACAAAGACTCCATTCTCTGCTGGAAGTTCAATATAGGAATGTGGGAGGTCAAGGAAGACAGAGAGAGTGAGCTGTTGGGAGCAATTCATTCACTAATGAACTCCTGGGGAAGGACAAGAGGGACCTGACTGTGCTTGGGTGTTCTGCTTGAGACCAAGCAAATGTCTTCCTCTTCCATGACAAAGATCTTAGGCTCATTGTCTACTGCAATAATAAACACTGCATGTAAATAATTAGCAAAATGATGCTAAATGGTGCTGCACATCCATACGAGGATGACAATAATCTCCTTGACTATAAAGTTGATGCCAATCAGAGCATTAACTCCTTTTTTTCTTTTTAACCTGTGAGGTGAGCAAGGAAACCCACAAATAAAATCTTAGGATCTTTTTTTTTTCCTGACATAAGCATTTCATGTGCTTCCTGGAGAAAGCAATATTCTTCCCAGGAAGTGAAATAGGATTTACTCTATATTAATGTCTTATTTTTTCTACTCTTCATCCCTAACTTCTTCCATCTGTATTAAATCAGTTGTGCTGGCAGACCTGCAAAGTGTCAACTAATATCTTTCTGCACAGAAACTCAGGAAAAATCAGTCTTATGAAAATAAAAAAGGCAGGCTAAGGCAAGAAACCTTGTGATCATTTTCTTTTGCTTCTACTGTGGTCAAATGCAAACCAGTTTGATTTACCTTGACCTGCTTTTGTTGCTCCTCCTGTTGGTATGAGGCAGATTGTTCCTGCAGGCAGCTCACTCCTACCTTCTGATTCTCACTGGTGTGTTAGTAAAATACTCTGCCATCTTTAGCTCTTTCCACTCTTATCAAAAGGCATCAGTGTTATGGCTCTGCTGCTGAAAGCATCATCCCTCTGAGGAAAGGGGGCTGGCTGGGGGTTCACTCTAGGTAGTGGTAACAGACCAAGTGGTGTCCCTGATTTCAAATGCTGGAGAGAAAAAATCATTGCATGATATTCACCAAAGCAAAAGGGCTTCTTAAAAGGGCAAGCTGTAAACTGAAACAATTCCAGCCCGGAGAACCCTTCAGAAGAGAACACAAATCCCAATTTCTCCATCCTCACTTTTTTTTGCTGTGGACCCTGCTGGCAAGAGAATTTTCCTGACATTCATCTTCATCATTCATTTGCAACATTCACCTTCTGCTTTCAAGAGGCATTTTGACTGGCAGAGAAAAGCAAAAAGAGACAGATGTACTCACTGGGGAAGACTTACATAGAATTGAGCATGTAAACATTTGCAAGCCACTGTTATTTTTACAATTATATGAATAACATTAGCTTGACTTGTGTTCTTAGCCTGTCAGGAGCTACGTAAAGCTGGGTACAAAGCAGCTCCCTCCTAATTCACTGCACCGTAGGCTGTAGGCACGTGGTGAATACTGGTATGGAGAGGTGCTTTGATGGACCATGTCCTGGCAAGCACTGGAAGGTGGGTGGCAAAGACCCTTTTTACCATGGCTCTGCAGAAGAAAGACAAACTGTACCTCCTGTGGGGACTTTAGGTTGCAAACTGTCCACCCAATTCCTTTTTATGGGGTGAAGAGTCCATAAGGGAAGTTGTGGATGTTCCCATGCCATTCTGCATTTAGGAACTATCCCAAATGGGTTGAATTAGTGTCAGCTAAGTGGCAGGGTAATGACAGGGGAGTCCTCAGAAGGCCCATCCTGTGACAGTTCATAAGGAATGAGAAAATACTTCCCTTGCACGGCTTTGCAGAGGACTTTCAGAAGGTTTGCTGCAGTAAATCTATGTGATGATTGTCAGCAGCCTATTTTCAGGACTGCTGCTTGCTGGGAGGAGCTTCCACCCAAATAAGATTTGGAGAGATCTTCAGCCCTGGTCAGAGTAATGAGTTCTGAGTTTTGATAATGCTCTTTGTCAGTACAGTGCCTGTGCTCAAAAGGAATATTGCAGGGAGACCACCCTTCTTACCCTGGGAGTTAAGCTCTCTTTGGTGGCATACATCACTCACCATGGCAATGGGAATTGAATTTTCCGCTCCCTGAGCTCTCCTGGATACTTAAAGCAGCCTCATGTAATACTATTGTGGCCAGTGTCATTGCAGCACTGAAAACTCAAATGAATGAATAAATTAGAGTCATGGCGTTTTGGATTGCTGAATGGCATCCAAGCTTTTTATTGCAGTCATGAACTCCTTTTCTGGTGACAGACAGAATGATGCTTATTAGGCAGTTAGGCTGATCACTGTAACCCACGAAGGAGAGCAGTACAGTAGCAAGGCTGTATATCAGAGGACTGAGAAGGGATTAGCTCTTAAGAAACCTCTTTCCAACACCAATTGCCTTTTGACTGCAGGGCCCCTTCGTATTACACAACAGTTTATTCTCCCTTATTGATGCAAGTAATCTAAGTTTATGGCTTCTATCACAATCTTTTCCTCCGTGGCCTTTTAACTGCCTTTAATATAGAAGCTATTCCCATCTTCTTGAAAGTTTGTGCTCCTTCAGCTTTCATCCTGCTCCTCTTTTGTAAATCTCTGCATGTCCCTCAGTGTCACATTTGTCACACTCTTTGTCTTATTGCTCAGCAGCTGTCTCCAAGCCTTTTTCCCCAGCCCCATTTACCATGCTGCTCCACAGCCATGGGCAGCCACTGCAGGTCTCTTCAGCTCTGCCCACCTCTCTGGGACTCGGGCAGGTGTCAGACCACTGTTTGGATACCCTTTGTTCCCTTGATGTTTCTAGGCTGGACCTCTTTGGGTTGCTGTGTGGAGAGCTCAGACTGAACTGGACTAGGGTTTGGTAATTTGCCCAAGATGATTTACTGGCCAGTTGGGAGGAGGTGGCCTTTTGCCCTTGGCATGACAGGTCCATCAGCATTCTGGTTTGGAGACTTAGTGCCAGCAGAATAATAACCCTATAAAAAGCAGAGATTTTTTATATATACATAAAAAATTAATTATTTTTGCCAGTGTAGCTCCCTGAACTAGTTGGAGTGATCCTGAAATTGCACAAGAGGCAAGAACTGGGGAAGATGACATAGCTGGGAACATACAGAGTATCTGACTATCCCTTTCTGGATGGCACAAGATTACATCTGCTCAGCTGTGCCATGAGCCTCACCCCAAAGTCATATTCTGTGGCCCATTAATCAGCAGTCCTGTTGAATGCCCCTCATGTCACCACCTCTGCCTGTTAGTGCAGCTGATCACATGCAGCACATGGTGAGCTGGGGCACCTGCAGATCAACCTGAGGCAATAAGAAACCTCTTTGCACAGGTCTCTGTGTGGCCATGGCTGGTGGCACGGAACATTTCCCAAGTGCTTCAGAGGAGGCTGCTGTGCCCTGGGGATGCTGAAGGAGGTGTTTTGTGGTGCTAGTCCTCACAGTGTGGTGTTTGGTGAACGTGAGGATGGGGGCAAGCTGAGTCTTTGGTTAATATGATGGGACAGAAGATTATTGTGTAGTGTTGGGAAGCAATGTTGTCTTCATATATAAAGAGTTGTTCTAGAACAGCTCCTAACTGTAGCTGTGTTTTCCTAGTGAGACATAAATCCTAGAATCCTAGAATGGTTTAGGCTGGAAGGGACCTCCAGAGGTCATCTGCTCCAACCTCCCTACACAAGCAGGGACATCTCTGCCTAGGGCAGGGTGCTCAGAACCCCATCCAGCCTGGCCTTGAATGAGTCCAGGGATGGGGCCTCCACCCCCTCTCTGGGCAGCCCATTCCAGGGATCCATCACCTGCAGATTAAAGAACTTTTTTTCTCATCTCCAGTCTAACCCTCTCCTTTCCCAGCTTAACACCACTGCTCCCTGTCCTGTCATTACAAACCCTTCTGAACAGACCTTCCCCACCTTCCTGTAGCCCAGGATGCAATTTACCTTCTGACTGCACATTGGTAGCTCCTATCCAATTTTTCATCCACCAGCACCCCCAAGTCCCTCTCCACAGGGCTGCTCTCCAGTACATCCTCTCCCAGCCTAGACTGATAATGCCTCCATTTCACTGCTCCCCTGAAGTCAGACCAGAGCGATCCATTTGACTGTGGAACAATTGCCCTTGGAAAGCCATAAACCTTTATTGCTTGGAGACCTTTCAAATGGGACTAGACATACCGTGGTATTCAACACAGATGAAAATGTGCTTCAGGGAGCAAAGCACAACACAGTATCTCAGGAAATAAACCCCCCCTTGGGAGGTGGGGACTGGATGCAAATTGTCTTTTTCCATCTCTCATTTTTGCAGCTCTGCTGGCTCTGTTAGGATTGGAGACCTGGGACACAGTGATCTGCTGCTGGATACAGTGGCACACAGAATGGCAGGGGTTGGAAGGGACCTCGAAAGACCACCCAGTCCAGCCCCCCTGCCAGAGCAGGGTCATCTAGATTGAGTCACAGAGGAACACACAATTCTTTCTTTTTATGTTTTGATAGCTCAAGCTTGTTTAAGTACATATCACTTGCCAACCTCTCATTCCTGATGCCATGTTGCCCCTTGTCCTCAGGAAGAAAAATTATGCTTATTTTCCACCCTATCAGTTCCCACACAGCCACTTAAATAACTTCTGGCTATATCCTGCTGGGGCAGTTGGGGAAGAAGTGATGATGGGAGAGCTGGGAGATGCAGACAGGCAGTAAAAAGCCTTTCAAACCATCAGGAACAGCCAGGTGGGAAGATGGCCTTGTTCTGGTTCCTGTTGGTGACCTTGAAATAACCCTTGCCCCTGCTAACACATTTGTCAGGGGGCAGATTCAGACCCAGCCTGCAGACAGCAAAATCCTGTCTTGATCCGTTGTTTTCTAAAGCAGATTTCCAGGGACATCTTAACCAAAAGCAGCAGCTGTCTACACCATCAAATTTTGTTGTCGTTGCTACCTGTAAAGTGCAAAAACTACCTCATATTTCCTTTATGCTTGTTTCCCCTATTTAAAAGCAAACAAAAGATGCACTCATGAACTGTGAGGTAGATTGTCATATCTTTAGCTGATCACAGCTTGATCTTCTACCTTAAATGGCTAATAGAAGGTGAGTGCTTCACTGTACATTAGTCAAACCCTGGAGGTAAAATAGCAGATCATTTCTTTGTAGCTGCACACAAAGGCAAATGTCTTTTTCCTTTGTTCATTGCCATCCCCACAGCCAGCTATGGAGGGATTTAAATGCATCATCTAGCAGGACTCAGTAACTTAACCATATTTAGGGGATTTGTGTTATTCAGCCACTCTTCCTTCTGCCTTCTTCATATGCTCTTGGTCCACATCCCTTTTAAGGCACATGGGGGATACTGGAGGATGCTGTCAACCCTGATGTCTGCTGGAACCTCAGGGTCTGTGCCATGTAGACACTAGCTGGAGAGGTGTTTCATTTAGTCAATAGTGCTTAGTTTTGGTGCCAGGAGTCATACATTCAGGCTTCTGCAGACCATATCACAGGCTCTGGAAGTAGCTGTGCCCAGTCCTCCTAGAGCAGGGGTTGTAGTGGGATCTGGGCTTGTTTGCTTGCTTGTTGGTTTGGGTTTTTTACAGTGTTCTCCTTCCCTGATAAATAGGGATAAAAAGGAAAAAAAAGTTGAATGAGTTTGAGTCCACCAATAAAATGATGTGTTTCACCCAGTTTATTTTACTTTCAATCCAGGATACAAGAGTTCAAACCCTGGGTCAACACTCCTATCCTGCAAGGTCTCCAGGCAAGAAATCCCTGTGCATTTTGGAACTATTATGCTCTCTTCTTCATGCAGGGAAAATAATGTTTCGAGGGGCAGTATGAACAATGTAATTGTGGCACAGAATTCCCCAGTGGGGACAAAACTTGGCTGCATCCTTCGTGACTCCTCAGGTCTCTGTAGTGACCTCAGTAACATTTCTGAGTTGCATCTTTTTTGCTTCAAAAAGCAGCATCATGTCAAATAAAGTGGAAACCAAAGCAGTCTGCCAGGACTGTGTATATTCAACCCCACCTCTTTCCCAAGCTGCTCCCTCTGATCTTTGAATCCTACCAGCTGAGGCACAGTCAGAGCTGCTTTGCTTTGCTCCAGAGCCTTGACCTGAGCACTAGTGGTGTCTGGAAGTTGCACCAGACAGGCAGAACAGGCAGGGTAAAAATGTGCTTTTTGGACCTTGGTCCTTTCTGCTTCATTACAGTGAAAAGCTGATGGTTGAATATCAATTCATTTGTATTCAACCTGGCTGTTCTGCTTCCAGACCTCCTTTCTTGTCTGCAGCTGACAGGATGTCACGAGGAAGTGACAGGGCAGCCACAGTTTGTGTGTCATGGTCCACTTCTATTTGAGCTTGATTTTTATCTAATAATGAACCAAGCTGCAGGAGTCCAGTCTGGGAAAAAAAAAAAATAAATAAAATAAAGTGTCCTGAGGAAACAAACTGAAGCTAGAAAGTTTTTTCAGTCCATTTGGAATGCATTCCAATGTGCTTTTTCCCTCCATCCCAGACCCCTGTATTCTCAGAGGGTAGAGTGGGTATAAAAGGGGTCTTACATTATTTATTAGTGTGCCTCTGTCACACATAATGAGGGCTATAAAGTATGTAAGAGTTTATAATTGGCTATCTGCAAGTAGTAATCCTAAGGGGGCTGTATAAGGATCAAATAAATTATGCTTCATTCTAGTAGTTATGCCAGGGATATTAGAAAATTGTTTTTCATTGAGGAAGAAAAAGAAGGCAAAGCATTAAAAAACCCTTAGTACTTCCCAGACCCACTTCTGTCAAAGCTTTTACAGTTTGAGGCAAGATTTCAGTCCCCCTCTTTAAAATTCCTCATGTGCTCGAGATGCTAAATAAGCAGTTGCCAAGATACTTGTGCAAATACTGCAGAAATGTAGTTTATCTAGATTGTTTTATTAATAAACTCCACTGAACTCTCCCATACAGTTAAGAAGGAATCCCAGTGCCCCACTATCCACCCTTGGCACATCAGCTTTCAGAAGGGAAACTTTTATCTCTTCTTCTCAGGGGGATATGGAAGCCTGCTGCCCCTTTTCCCAGCTCTAATTCTTGTTCTGCTAATTCAGAACAAAACACAAAGAGAAAAATAATAATAATAAATAAAAGGATGAACAGCTGGTCCTGGAAATTGTGATAGTATGGTGGTAAAATGAATATTTATGTTTCAGAAAAACCAGGACAAAAGGGATCTCCGTGTTTCTGCCAGGTACAGGGCTCTTCTGATGCTTCTGGATCTAATCTGTGCTACAACAGAGGTGCCCCTGGAGCAGAGAAGATGGAGCAGGACAAGTCTTGTCAGATCCATGAGGGAGGGAATATCCCTTCCATTAAAGCAGTTATTGGGATTATTCGAGGTGTCAATAGGAAGCCAGGGAAGGACAGAGTTTCTGTTGTGGTACAATATGTTTGGTTTTGAACCGTTTCAAGCAGTGGAAATTACCTGCAGAAACAGCCAGCTGAAGACTGTGGCTAAAGCTCTGGCTTCCCTAAAATCAGCAGCAAAATGGATTTCACGAGGGCCAGTTGTCCCTCCCATCTACTTGTTCTTCTACTCCCTTCTCCTTGTACTCCCATCAGCTGTTCTGATAGTATTCTGGCATTGTTTTTAGGTGTTTGAAGGGAAAATCCACATTGTTGAAGCCAGCAGCCAGAGAAATCCTCTGGATAGAGAAGGTTGTATGGAACAGCTAATCCTAGCAGGAAAAACTGAGTAAATTGGGATTGCTTAATCCATTGGAGAGGAAAGTGCTGCAGGAAGTTACAGGCAAAGCTTCTCCTGACTTTCAGGCTGAAGGATGGATTGGATGACTTCTTGATTTCCCTTCCATCCCAAGTTTCCAAGACTTTTTTTTTTATGCTTTAAGTATTCTCTCTGCATAAAAGAATTTACTAAATGATCTGGGAGGAAGATGGGAAGCAAAAAAGTCTCTGGACAGTGCTGAGGCACTGCTCCATTGCCTTGGCATAACTCAAAGGTGGGTGGGGAGAAGAGGATTTCAAAGGGATATGGAAGGTGGATTCATGAGGTCATGGTGGGAGATGCACCCCCTTTACCCAGTTCTTCCCTCTCACACACCAGTCATCATTACCAGAAAGAGTTAAGTGTGTTTGAGGTACTGGTGAGGTTGTCCATATGGATTCTCTCTGGAGAGGATAAGCAGCAGTGCCAATTTTTTTTCTGAGCTGCAGATGTGCAAGATATTTGTAACTGCAGCTCCTATCCCAAATTATGATTTATCACATTTTGTGGCAAACTGAAAAATGGGATATACTTGAGGGAAATTGACTTGATAGAGTATTTTTTCCTCTGCAAATTGGGTCAGCTATTGAGTTTGAATGCCTTTGGATAGAAAGCCTAGAAAATTCCCTATTTTTCATTTGTTTTTAAGAAGAAAAATACCCTTTTCTCAGGTATGTCACATGAAGGAAACTTTAGAGCATCTAAAAATCACACTGAACAAAACACAGCCTGACAGTATGGGAACAGTATTTTGAGTGTCTCCTTGGAGCTGTGCTGGGCATGATAATCTCTCATTGAAAACAAAGTAGCTGAGAAGGGGTTAATAGCTGCTTTTGGTTTAATTGAGGAAGCCATATGAAGAATCTATTCCACATGGAGTCTGTTGCTGCTTAGATTTCTCTGTTTCTTTTGATTTTACACTAATTCAGCACAAAGGCAAACTGCACTCCGTGCATGGATTAATTCACCTGCTTAGGTGCATCTTCTGGAGGTTGATCTTCCATTGAAATGAAAAGTGAAACCAAAATGAAAAAACAAATGAACCAAAAAGCAGCATTCCCCCAGTGGATGTGTGCTCTGCCTCAGTTCCACTTCCCTTATCACTCTGGGCATAGGACACTGAAGTGAAGAAATTGTCTGGACATCTTTGTTGGCTCTACCCACTACAGACAGCAATTCTTTGGTATTTAATCTGTCTGAATAGTTCCAAAAGTTGGCACAACCTAGATCAAAATCATCATAGAATTGTGGAATGGTGGGGTTGGAAGGGAGCTCTGGAGAGCATCGAGTCCAACCCCCCTGCCAGAGCAGGGGCACCCAGGGCAGCCCACACAGGAACAGA
>VWZY01003036.1:201109-227465 GCA_013399075.1 Chloroceryle aenea
TGGGAAGCCCAGAACTGGACCCAATCCCCCAGCTGTGGTCTCCTTAGGGCAGAGTAGAGGGGGAGGAGAGCCTCCCTCGCCCTGCTGGCCCCACTCTTCTTTATGCACCCCAGAAAGAGCAGTGCTCAGGCATCCAGGCTGCTGCAGACTTTCCTTTAGTGCTTGTAACAACCTCAGTCTGCCCAGTTTGTATTGAAAGATATGTGAGGGCCTGGGCATTTATCCAGTTCTGTTTAGGCATCTTCACTGACACAGGATCTCCTTCATTCCCTCCTCATGGTCCTTCATGAGATCAGTTCCCACACTGGGAAATCCTTCAAGCATGGAGCTTCTGCAGAGGCTCTGATTGGTTTTGTCCAGTTTCCAGTAGCTGTTGAAAGGCATATTAATGACAAGGAATAGGCCTTATCTACTATGACTACATAAAGAATTCTGTATTTTGGGAAGTTAGTTATTAAACTACCTTTTATTAATTACAGTAGGCACCCTTGTGTTTCTAATGGAGTGATTTCTATTTCAATACATTATGTCATATGCCATATGCTGCTCTAGACTCTGAATTACCAAGCACTTAATTCTGAGCCACAGAGTGACGGGGTGAGCACACAGATGGGTTGTCACATAAAGAAATCTGATGGCATGTGATAACACTCAGGCTTTTCTTTTTTTCCCCCCATGAAGTTTAGAATGCACGAGTGGTGATCATGGCTTGCCAAACAAAAATGAGCTGACAGAAACTTCAGAGTGTTTCCTGGAGTTCCTCAAGCATTTCAGTTCCACTCTGCAGGTTCATCTGCCTTCAACTGGACCATGTCCGTTTCAGAACAAGTGGTGTCAATCATTTTGTTGTGTGACAAACTCTGGGAGGAATAGCTCAGAGATTCACCAAAGCTCTTCTTGCATGGTCTAGCTCAGTGATAGCAGTTGAGGCAGATCAAGGCCATTTTGAAGCTGTGACATGGTTCTGTAGGAATAACCTCCTTTTAAGGTGGAGCATATAGGCTTACACTTGGGACAAAGACATTTTTCCTTTAGTCTTCTCTTCTTCCCTAAGGTTCAGGTCATTTTCCATAAAGGAAAGCAGAATTCATGACAGGAATTGAGGGCAGAGTGAAGGTGGAAGGGTAGAAGGTAAGGAATAAACTGAAGTGTAGGTCATTTGGGGCCAGATTCAATTACTGATTCATACACCTTTTAAGGTGTTTACAATACAAATATTTTCCCTTGAGGTAGGTGTCTAAGCTCACATTAAGATCAGTAGATAGCTAGGATGAAACTCATTAGGCTAAATCTTGATGCTTTGAACTGTTAGAGATACCCTAGGGTCTGCAAGACCTCTGTGTGGGCTGACAGGTATGACAGAGGACTTGGAGGAAACTTGGCATTGTTCTGGAGAGGCAGCTGGAGGACAAGCAAGATTGAGAACAACACTTAAACTGGCAGAAGGTGATGTATTTGGGTGGCTAAATCCCACTCGGAGTTGACACTGCCAGTGAAACACTAGACCCACGAGTGTCTAGTGCCATTCAAGATGCCTTTGGCTATCCCATCTCCAGCTGCTAGTCCAGAAGCATCTGGCTTTCCCTACAGGCTCCGTATTATGTCTGCCAGCCCCATGTGAATGTCTTTGCTGTCTTTGAGTTAGGTGTCCTTATATGTGTCCTAGTCATAGACCTGTGTTTATGCATTCTTTAGGATGAGAAAAATATCTCCTAGGCTCCATTCATTGTACTTACAACAGTTTTAACTCAATGGCCACTGCAGAGGCATCTCCATAGCCTTGATATGTCCTGGGTCATCAGAGGGACCTAAAAAAGAAGACCTATGCTGTTCTGGAGAGGCAGCTGAAGTGCAAGCAGTCCTATTAACTACTGAATAGTCCTATTGAGCCCCATCTGCCTTAAACAGAGATGCCAGAAGGATGAAAAAAAAAGATTCCTAAAGTCTTTCGTGCTGGAAAGGATATTGAGTGGTCATGTAGTCTAACCTTCCACTTAAAGCAAGACTAACCCTCAAATAATTACTTTAATTCCTCCAAGTACCCTTTTAGACAAAGAAAAGCAGCCAAATCTGGGCTTATCCAGACTACTTAATGCTGTGCCTTGTGTCTAACCCGTGGAGGATTTGCAGTCTCACTACTCCCCCACTTGGCTCATCCATGGGCACATAACCAGCAGGAAGCTCAAAGGAGAAAACCTGGTGGTGCTGGAGTCTCTTGTGTCCAATTGTCTGCACCTACCACTTATGGCTGGGAGAAATAACCATGGTCAAAGTGACAGAGCTTTCTTTACACCCCCCACCCCCCCAATATGAGCCTTGGTTTCTCATCCCTTGTTATCTGTGGAGCTTCTGTGGGAAGGATGTTCTACTTGGTAGCCAATACTTGTGTCATCATTGGCTGAGAGAATGAAAATGTAGGAGGGACTGTGAGCTGGTGGTAAGAGAACCAGCCTGGAGTCTCTGCTGCAGTGAATATTCATTCCTTAATCCATCAATTGGGATGTCCTCCTGACACACTCCATGTTGACTCTGGGGCCAGCCTTAGCCTCACTTGACCATAACCTTGCCCAGGCAGGTACCTGTTTCCTTGGATCTCTCTAAATCCCCCTGGATATGAACGGTGCTGTCTAATAAATGGTAATAAAGGAATTCCCAATGAAATCTCCAGCTACACGCTGTAATTCAACTAGTTCTCAAAGATCATATTACTCCTACTTCATACACAAAATAGGATTAAACTCTTGGATTTCTTAATAACTAGTGCCAACCTGCACAGACTGTGGAGCCTGATTACTGCTGCTTTATAAAATCTGGTTACAAGAAGTACTTCCAGGGGTGATTTTCAGGGGCTGGAACTGGTGGGAGCTGCAGCCTCCTGGAACTCCCTGCACTAACACTGATTTTGCAGGTCTTTGAAACTGGTGCTGGATCTTTTCTTTCCACAGCAGCAGCTGCCACAGGCCTGTCACACATCTTTTCACCAAATGGCTCTTACTAATTCACTTCCATTTAGTATCATCTCTGTGTTTAACTTCTCCTCCTTCCTACCTCACCATTTCCTTCTGGTTTCCCCCAGTCCCTGTCTCATTTTCTGAAGCCTTCAGTATTGCTTTCCAAATGCCCAGGGCCAGATAGAGCAGATGAAGCCATTAGCTTTTGGGTAGCAATGTAGCATCTCTGGATGGGGTGGTTTCCCTCTCTGAGCCTGAAGCACCTCTGTAGTAATGAGCACACAACCTCTAATCAAAGGAAAATCAAAGCAAAGTGGTTCTTCATCTGCAGAATACTCCCATCTGCACCCTCAGCTGCCCTGTGCCCACAGCCAGGGAGAAAGTGAGGGCTGGGACTCTCCTCTGACACAATCCTCTGCTGGATGCTGGCAGGAATTTGCAATGCCTTTTTTAGGCTTCCTCTGCCACCAGCCCTGCTTTCTGAGAGCTCTGGGAAGAGGTAGCAGGCAGGAGGCTGTGGTTCAGAGCCAAGCAGCTGCCAGGCAGTGAGTGCTCATGGTGTGTGATAACCCAAAATAACACAAAAAAAAAGTCTCATCAGAAGGTGAGGGGCTGAGCAAAGCCAAATGTGTTGAATGAAAACCTGGAGATCAAAACTAGCAGGGTAGGGCAGTGGGGTTCTGCCCTTGGCTGCAAACCCAGGAGTTTCCATCGAGCCTAAGATGAAGCAGTGGTACTAGATGTAGGATCTGCAAAGCTGAAGGTTGTAGTATCTTTATTACCTCTTTTGTTGCTGTGTTTCATTCTGTTCTGTGTCTAGAGTCCCTCGATAGTCCTGCTGTAGCAAAGTCTGTGGCAGAACCACCTTGACCTCGAGTGAAGCCCAGAACTGACTTGCTATCTCCCATGCTATGACCCATGTGAGGAAGAGTGGGAAGCAAGTTTGAGCAGCATTAAGTGTAATTTCTGTCTGTGTGCCTCTGGTGACCCCTGCCTGGACACTGGGACAAGTTTTCTTTCACACTGTAGGCAGTTGTACCCTCTCACAAACGATGCATAAGCCTGAAATAAGTCAAATGCCCCACGTTCAGTGACTATTAACTCAACAGAGAACTGGTGTCCAAAGTCTTGAGCTCACGTTTAAGCCTCATAAAAGCCTAGATCAGGTGCTTGCCTGTGTTTCTGAGGGACAGGCACTACAACTGGTGTGACAGATAATATTTCTCTAATGGGAGAGCCACAGAGAAACCAAAGAACAGAGCAGTGATGCCAAGAGGAGCAGCAGGAGTGTGACCTTAAGGAAGGGATGTTTCTGGGTGAAGAGCTGGAAGCTGCTGATATAAAGACAACATCCCTCACAAACTGGACTCCTTCAGGCATGGGAGCCAGGCTGTCTGCAGCCAGCATGGCCCTGCTCCCCTGACTCCCCTTTTTGCTCCATCGGGTCCTGCTGCTTTGCCCAGGCTCTGGAGTTTGTGTGAACCTGCTCTGACCCACTTCTGTCACTCTGCAGCTGCTGCTTGGTTTGTTTCTTGAACAGGGACTTCAGAAGCTGTGTCTGCTGAATTGGTTCACATCACTGTTTTAATTTGACTTTCATGCTTTAGACTCACTTTTATAGCAGGTAAATGCTTTAAAACTGTGAGAGTGAGGAGAGTTTTTAAATCACAAGAACCCGAGAGTCTTAAGTCTGTGCTACATCTAAAAAGTGGGTTTGTTTTGCTTGTAGAGATTGCTGTACCTTCAAGTGACAGATGGGAATGCAAAAACTTTCTATCATCCTTGAAGATTCAGATGGGCTAATAGAGAAAAAAAATGTGAAAGGAAAAATCATCATTAAAATGGTCTTGAAAGGGATGACTTCCAAATTATTCTCTGTCAGCTTCTCCAGATGGCCTGAATATCTGTCAGATGAGCAGTATGCATTAGAAATGCCTAGCAGAAAAAAAAAAAAGCACACTTTCTTTTTGGTCAGGTCCAAAATGAAAGGGGAAAAAAAGTAGAAAATGGGGAGAAAGAAAGGAGGAAGCATTTTTAAGAAGATTTTTCTCACTACAAAGTGACAAAAGACACATTCAGTTCTGGTTTATTTTCTCTCCGCAGTACATACATCAAGCCTGACCCATCCCTTTTCTTTTTCTAAGTGAAAATACAGATTGGATTTCCATAATGACACTGGGCTCCTTCCTGCCTGAGAGGCTTCCCAGTCCCCACCACTACAGCAGTGCAGACACCCCCTAAGCTGGCCAAGGAGGCCTTTTCTGGTGCCCAGGCAGTCCCCTCCAGGGCACTCATCGGGTGTAACTGTGACTGGAGCTGAGGATATACCACAAAAATGGAATACAATTTCCAGTGCCTGTGCAGAAGGCTCTTAAAAAGCCCATAAATAAGGAAAGGCACTACTGGTGCCATTTGAAAATGCATTTTCTAGCAGCAGGACTCTGAGGCTGAATCCAAAGCTCAGTCCCTTGTTTCCTGCCATCACTGCCTCTCTTCACTGATGCCTTTCTCCATCAGATTTATCTGAATCGTGTGCTTAGGTTTACCCTGTGCAAGGGAGAAGGAAGGACACTGAGGAAGCTTTGCCTTTGTTTACCAGGCTTGTGAGGATTTGATGATCAAATGGGCTGACAGCAGAACAAGAATGAACCACACAGCAACTGGGGGCACGCCGTGACCTCAACAAGTGAAAGTGCTGAGTCTGTAAAGCAGGACTTGCTGGCTGTCAACTGTCAGGACAGTTAATTTATGGTGTGATGTCTACCTGGGTTATTTAAGGTACATCAGATCTTTGGGTGGAGGCTCCTGTTAAAGCCACAGCAACAGTCTGAGGATTGCCCACCACAGGGATTTGCAAGCTCCCTGTTTTGTGCATTGACTTTAGCCCAGCAGTCTTGGTCTTTCCCAGTGCAGTCATTTTGCTGGTGGCTAAATCTGGGGGATGTCTCTTGGTTTATTAATCCCCCTGTATTTATTGTTTGAGACTTGCCCATATCAAAGCTGTTCTTGGAGATACTAATAATATTTCACCTCTTGGAGTAAACTGACTGTTACATGCCACAAATCATTTCTTTATCACTTCAAAGATGAAACCTAGATCTGTGCCAAGCCACTAATGGAATTACTGTCCCTTCCCTGATGCATCCACCATATGCAGAACCTGTTACATGCAATTATTTTCCATCACAAACTCCACTCCAGACAGACAAGATCATCTTTGAAGTGCTAAGTGTTACAGAAATGTGATCACACGTTATAGTCACAGCTAAAGTGACAGGGAAGGCAGCCTGGGATGGACAAGGATTCCTCTGGGTACTTTACTATTGAGGCATGCACCCTCTGACCCCCTGGTTTGTCATTTTGCAACTTGCAGGTCTGAGCAGCTCCTCTCTTAGCACATAGGCTGCTCTTAGCTCACTTTTTGAAGGTATCCAGCTCTCTGCACAGACAGCACAAAGAGCTTAGTGGTTAAATGGGACCCTTTTAAATATTGAAGCCAAGTGCTTAATTCCAGCATGAAATCAGCCCTGGGGCTCTCTCCGGCGTCTCGCTAGTGCACCGAGCCAGACACAGCTCTTGCAATGGCAGGGATTCATGGATCAGGGCAAGGAGCCCATTTCATTCCTGAACGCAGAACTGCTCCAGAAGAGCTGGTCTCTGACCATGCCCACACCTCCACTGGTGTGTAGCGTGTCATCCATAGCAGCAGCACCTCTGCTGCTGGCTTGGCTCTGTCCCACTGAATGGTTCTGTCCCACTGACTGGTTCCCTCCCACTGACTGGTTCTGTCCCACTTACTGGTTCCCTCCCACTGACTGGTTCCCTCCCANCTCCACTGACTGGTTCCCGCCCGCTGACTGGTTCCCTCCCACTGACTGGTTCTGTCCCACTGACTGGTTCCCTCCCACTGACTGGTTCTGTCCCACTGACTGTTTCCCTCCCACCTCAGAGCTGCAGCCCCTTTTGTGAAGGTGCCGTTTATGGACCTGCCCATTTCCTTCCCTTTCTCTTCTTTCAGTGACTGCAGTGGATAATGAGAGACGACAGATGATGGTCAATTACAGCACGGTGGTTTGGTTTCTTTTCTTAAGAAATGTTTTAGGCATCCAAAGCATTTGAAGCAACTGTAAAGATGGGTGTGGTGTCCTGGGTAGATAGAAGAACTATGGGGCAGCCCAGGATGTGACTCCTGAGCTCATCCAGCAACTGCTCTCTACTGAAGTTGCCAAATTACCTGAAGGATTTCCTCTGGGTTTGCAGCCCTGGATTTACCTCAGGTCTTTAACTGGAGGTTGCAGCTGTTCAGCAGGATCTACATTCTCTGTGATTAAGCAAATTGGCTGTGAGCATGGATGAATTATTAGCAGTTATAGCATGCAGTCTTCTTGTTTTGGCAGGGTCTGAGACGCATGTTTAGTTGCTTACACCTAGAGATGGATTGATTAGAAGGGAAAGAAGGGGCTGAGGGGCTTTAGTCTAAGCCCTATTATCACCACAGACTTTGGGGGACACTCCTCACTTTTAGTGCATAACATAAGGGAGCTGAAATGCCAGTCCCAACTTCACTGCCCATGCAGACCAAGGCACTATCAGCCCTGCTAAAGTCCTGCAGAATCCCACTGAAAGCAGTGAGACATTACACACACACTTGTTCATATATACATACCTCAGGGAATGAAGTAAAACTGGTGGTTTGGGGTTTTTTTTGTCAAGGATTAGCAGCTCTAAATCTTCATGGAAGTCTTACACTGAAGCCAAATCCCTGAGTTTGGCCCACACCTTGCCTGCAAGAAGTACTGAGAAACAAACTGCATTGTGAACAGATCTAAATCCCCAAGAAGCCCTGTACCACTCCAGGGAAATGTTTGAAAGTGAATCAAAAGCAGCTGAAAAACAGTGATAGCAAAAGAGATGTCAAAACAAAAGCTTTATGACTTGTAGCCAGTTGGTACCTGTGACAAAATCAGGATTTATAGACACAAACCTTTTTGCCAGCTGGGAATGCAGCCCTGTGCATCCAGCATCACCTTTGGTCTCTGGCAGGTTTTGTGTTCACTGAATGAAGCTTGGTGAGCTTGCTCGTGGCTTTATACCTTGTCCTTTGCATGTAAACACACTTCCACTTGTGCTCTGGGGCCATGCAGCTGTACTGGCATTAGGTGGCAGGTTCCCCTTTGATCTTCATCATCCCAGTCACAGCAGAGGCTGTGATCAGAAGAGAGGCTGCAGAGCTCAGTGGCTGGTACCCAGAATTTATTTTCACTGAAATTGGGCCTTGGACTTCCAGAGGTGGACTTACAAAAATGGGAAGCAGGATGTTACAGGGAGATGAAGAGGTCTGGCTAAGGGTGGAGATAAATTGCTAAGGCTTGCGGCTGCTGTTCTCAGTGTATCATTGGAGGCAGGAAGAGGGAACAAATGTTTAGAAGAGGATGAGCTGTGTTTGGAGGGAGGAAAGTGATGTGAGTAATATTTGTGGGGAAAAAAAACCCAAACAACCTGTTAACTGCAACAAAAGCTGAAGAGAGATGAAAACAAACAGGTCTCTGTGAATGCAGTGGACTCTAGACACTCTTGCCACCTGAGGAGAGTAATTGGCAAGTGCTGAGTAAGAGCTTGTTCTGAGTTTGGAGTGGCAGCATTGTTATGCTAATTGTCTTTTCACTTGCCTGCAGTGCTGCTGTTGTGCTCTCCTGGAAGAATTGGACAGGAGGCTTTCCCAGGACCTGTTTGTGAGGAAGGGTTGCCTGCCGTTTCATCTGGTCCGTGCAGGAGACTGCAAGCCTCCCATCTCTCCTGCACACATCTCCCTGCCCCTCGCAATAGAGCCCGCTCAGCTTTTGTGAGGTCTCCCAGAAAGCCTCTTCAGGTTGATTGAAACCAGCCCAGGCAGGGAGATTTGTTTCTGAGCTGTGGGCTGGCCGGGCTGGCAGCAGGCAGGTCATGGGCATCATGGCCAGTATGGGAAGGGGTCAGAACCACAGCAGGGCTGGCTGGGGCTGCCACAGTCCACCAGTCTGCGAGGCTATCTCTGGCATCTAGGCACTCTTCTGCTCTTCCCCAGCCATTCTCATCATCAGTGTTGATGCTCCTCCTTGCCCCATTGACTTCTGTCCCTTCCTAGCACATCCGCTCTGCTGTCAGCACTTCACAACACCCTTCTGCCTTTAACAATTCAAGTGAGAATCAGTCGGGGTTTTTTCAGAGTCTTAAGCTGTCTTTAACAAACGCAGACCCAGTTTTGGCTGAAGTTCTCTCATCTGAGAAACATCCTTTCTGAGAATTTAATTACAAGCGACTCTCATTTACATGGAGTCTACCAGCTGCCATCAGCTCTGCACCCCTGAGGATTAAAATCAGATGGTACTGTGAAAGCAAGGACATTAGAAGCAACCATATCCAGGTCAGGCAAAGTTCTGAAAACACCTAGTGTTCGTGCACCCTTAGCTGCTTTTCTCCTTTTACAGCTGTTGGGTGAACACACCCTCTGAGAGGGATTTGTTTGCCATGATGTGATGTAGATATGGAGCGAGGAGCAGACAATGACTGCTCGATGAGGAAGGGAAGATGTAGACTTGAATAGCAAGAAGAAATTTTAACTTAGCAGAAAAAGATCTAAGGAGCTAATATTTGGCCTAAACAGAGGCAGAGGTGTGCTTGGAGAAGCAGCCAAGGAGTTTGCTACCAGCTGTTAGGAGCATTAATCTTCTTTTGGAGAAAGATGAGATACCACTTCTGTACTCTCAGTACCTTGTTGAGGTGTGTCTTTGAGCAAGTCAAGAACATAGTAAGGTGATTATCTTACAGGAGAGTCAGAAATATAGGAAGCTTAGGCAACTTGAGGATGGAGACAGTAGAAATGCATAGCTAGCTCCAGGACTTGAGATGGAATCACCCTCAAGACTCCTGTTAGACTGGTGTAGTGTCCACAGTGCCTCTGTCACTGGTTGTGGTCATCCAGGGCTTTTTCTGCACTGTGAGAATGGCAGCAGAAGTGCTTTTGCAGGGAGCAGGTTGTCCTTACTGTCACTGGCAAGAGAGGAGAAGCGTGGTAGTGTGATGTCAAGGGACTTTCCCAAAGTCAACCAGTGACAGAACTTGAAACCTTGTCCCAGTCCTGTGCTTTACCTATCAGGTGAAAGACACCACTGCAAACCTCTTGAGGACTTACTTGCTCTACAGCCTGCAAAGTGTCAGCTACACCCAGCCCATTCTGTGAACTGTGATTAATTTCCAACCTTATAAATAAGATCTGACACAAAGGAGGTATCATTGAAATGCTGGAGCATACAGGGAAATGTTCTCTCAGCTGTCTGGGTAAGAAGCTTTGCCAGCTCCACCCGCCTTTGGCAGCTGCTGCAGTGACAGCTGAGAATGCAATATGATAAAAATGCCACTTCTGCAAAATAATCGTGGCCCATTGGGTGTTTCCCAGCAAGGTCTTGTGAAGGGAAAGGCTTAGCCAAAACACATCTGTTTGGAGCAGCGTGAGGGCTGGAGAAAGCAAAGCATGTTGTGAATGTTAAGCCAAGCGTGGTAATAGGTAAGTGGCTGAAGTTGTTTTAGCTGAACTGATTTGAGAAAACTTTGTGGAGTGTGTAGCTGTGGTATGAATGGATCAGGCAACGTTAAACCATTCTTTCCTGGCTTTTGAAAAGGTGAAAAGCAAAGGAAAATGACAACAGATTAGCACAACTGTCAGTTTATGTTTCCTGCTGGAACCTTGATAGACGTTAGTTGATTGTTGTTTTAATTAATCAGAAGCAATCAGCTTGTAAATGCTGTGAGTAACACAACTTCTATTTAACCCCACGTTGAGTTTTCCAAACGGTGTATGTAGCAGTTCTGAAGAGCAGAAGGGGAGGCTAAAAGCTCTCAGGTAGAAGCTCCAGAAGCTGAGGATGTCCTCTGGTGCTGAACCAGCCCACAGACCAGCTGTAAAAGAGCGTAGCAGAATGCAGCAGTAGAAGTCCAAATAATTTTCTACTGATTTTAGGAGAAGAGATTTTTTTATCCTCTGAGATTCCCAAATATCAGTTGGATGCTTGGATTCCAAACTGACATTCTGCATTTAAGATAATGGCACTTGTTTGTATAAACTTCCACCTGCTTTTCTCTCCATAGGTTTGTTGATCGGCTCTGGTTGTGCCCTCTATCCTCTTGGCTGGGACAGTGAAGAAGTCAGACAAACCTGTGGTAACCTCTCCAACCAGTTTGAACTGGGTGAGTCATCACTGGGTATCTCCACCACATTATTTCTCTCTATGTGCTGTCCATAAAAGCAAATGAGGACATGGGCACAGGCTTGGAGAAGCAACCCACTTGTGTGTGTTAGGGTCTTCATATCATAGAATCACAGAATCCCAGGATAATTGGGGTTGGAAAGGACCTTGTAGATCACCGAGTCCAACCAAACCTACAAGAATAAAGAACACCTAAATCCCTGACCACTAAAAGGAAACGACACCAAAACCCAGCACACAACCCCCTAGATACCNTACAAGCCAGGATCCTGTTGTCCTTATTGCATCGTTCTGGTATGGTGCTGAGGCAGGGGATTTCAGATAGATTTGCTGGAAATATTTTCCAGAAGAACATTATAAAAGCAAATGAAGCAATGTATCTGCATACGTTATGTATTGAAGACACCAGATTTAATAGCCATGCAATATGAAGGCTAACACTCCTGGAGATCTTGACAGGTTAGGCAGAGGCATCACATCACAGCAGAGCTCAGGGTAATTCACCATCAGTTCAATTAGCTGTCTTTGAAGTCTGGCATGTTTATGGCCTTCTAACCCAAGCCTAATGAGTGTGGGTTTGGTTAATCACACCCTTGGGAAGCTAGTAAATAACACTTGCTCCCTTTGTCAGCCTTCTCCCAAAGAAGCCACTGGTCTTACTGTTGATGACTGCACTGAGCACTGAACAACGGCCAGGGATGTGGCCAAGCTAGGTGCATTCCCATGAAGTATGGGGTCAGCTGCCTCTGGAGAGGGGCCTAGAAAAAAAAGACCCGGCCTTAGGGATTAAGCAACGTGAATGATCAGGAGCTGATGTTTGAATGCACATCCAGGTCCTTGTTTAGCCAGAAGGATCGATGTGGCTGCTGATACCCTCTGCTCTCTGATTCTGCATCACTTGAAGAGTGGGATCTACCATCCTCCTGAAGGAGCAGGAGACACTGAGTACCCCAACTCTCTGCAGGCTTCAGAGCTCCCACTCCCAAGCATAGACACACGCAGATCCCCATTTCCAGCCTCTGTGAGCTAAATCTTATGGATAGTGTTAGAAACCCTTTCTATAGCTGTGTGTGCAGGGCTTGTGGTAGCCTGGCAGTAATCCCAGTCCAAAGAGCAGTGGATGAAAATGGTCTCCTAGGGGTAAAGACAAACTTGCTGCATAGTCTTGTAATTTTACACTGATATTTTTGTCAGGCTTCAGGAGTAAGGAGGTTTGTTTCCATCTCAGAGATGTTTCTTGTGAAGATATGCAAAAGATATCGAGCTGATGCCATGGTGTTGGGTCATAGGTGGGACTTGATGATCCTGGAGGTCTATTCCAGCCAGTCTGTGAATTGAGGTCAAAAGGTAAAAAAGTACTGCTCTAGGAGAGATGCTCCAGATCACTCTCCCTTCCACCATTCCCATGGTGTTTTGGAGTGCGTTTGATCTGGCATGGGACCAGAAATTCTCATTACCAATATCAGCACCCATCTTTACCACTGCTTCTGATGTTGTTATCAGCAGCCCCTTAATGATGTTGCCCAAGGGATGTGTAACATGCTCTAGAAGCTTTACCCTGTTATTCTGAACATTAACATCTGTGCTATTGACATTAGATTTTCTTTTCAGTGAAGTATAAAAGTTCCTACAACACTTTTATTCACCTAATAATTGAAAGATACGAACATGAAGGTGAGATAGCAATGAGAAGAGATAGGTATAGTTCAATAGCAGAAATAAATGTCCCAGAAATAAGATTCCCAGCTCCATGGAAAGGTGTCTCAAAGGGTGTAGTAGAAAAACTATGCAAAACACAGCAGTAACTGTCACTGCCCATGGTGAATCCTGTGCAGAAGCCTGAAGTAGTTCCTAGCCAGACCATTTAGCAGTACTCCCATTTGAAAGGTTGGCTAGCCCCTCACTGGTACCCACTGATGCCTTCTCATCCAGCTCTGCCCCTGTCATTCCTTCTCGTGTCTCCTGACAGCCTGCTCATTCCCAGGCTTCAGGCACCTCTCTCTCCAGAAGTGTTACCTCTCCAGGTTATTTCTCTGCAAACTCAACAAGGAGGTGGGCATCGTGCCAGTCTGAGTGCCTTGAAGACAGCACGTGGGCTGTTACAAACTGTGACCTTAACCACAGTCATGCCCACGATCAGAGCAGAGTCTCTGAGATGACCATTGCCACCTTGCTCTCGACTCCTAAGTCAGGTATTTGCGTCAATTGAATCGCTCTGTCACTGAAGTCAGGGAAGAAATCCAGGTGAAAAACTTCAGCTGACAGCTTCCCTTCCAGGTACACGTGAGGAGCATAAGGTGTATTAACTGTGAAGCATGTACTCTTCCTTTATTTTCTGGATGCAAAGCATGCAGGGCATGTGTTAAGCCTGCCTAGACTTGCCGAGAGTGCCGGTCGTGGCGATCTGCTGTGATCTTAAGTTAACACATTAATTCACTGATTATAATGAGAGCTGAAATTTGCTGTAGTGATTTCCACCAGGCAGCTCTGCTGTTAAACAGCTCTCTTCCACATACATTGGCAGTGAATTTAAATGCTTGATGAGGGTTCTTTTTTTATTTAATGGCAGCGCCTGGTTGCTGCCACGTTAGCAAAATCATCTATAAAGAGCAGGTACTGTCCAAGGGGCTTTTTATAACCATGCTGCTCATCATCTTTCATAAATACCTCTTGGTTGGTGATAACCCAAACCCTCTAGTCTTTTCTGAATTATTAGAGACTGGCTTACTCATTAAAGCCTACGGGGCAAAAATGATGTTTCAAAGACTTAATCGCACTAGGTCTCGAGACAATTTTAAGCAATCATTGCCTTTATTAGAATATTTCATTTGATTAAGTTGCAATAATATACTTTGTATTCCTGAGTCTGTGGGAAGAGTTGTCTCAAGAATCACATCGATACAAAATCTGCCCTCGGAAAAGCTGAGCACTGGTTTCCTGGGGGGGGAAATGGTGGTGGTGGGAGTGCTGGTCTTGCAGCTCTTGCTGCTGTGGGTGCTAAGCCAGGATGATAAACTGAGAGCCTAATTCAGCAGATGTGGGTACTCTCAAAGGAGATGGTGTTCAAGAGGATGCTGATCAGTGGAGAGCGTTCAGCCTCCTCTTCGAGGATGGGAAAGCAACTGCTGCAACTTGGTCCATGGGGAGCACTCCACAGCTACCCAAAAGGAGGTTGTAGAGAGATGGGGGTTGGTTTCTTCTCACAAATCACAACTGACAGGACAAGAAGCACCAAGTTGCACTGGGGGAGGATTAGGTTGGACATGAGGAAAAACTTCTCCCCCAGAAGGGTTCTCAAAGACTGGACCAGGCTGCCCAGGGAGGGGGTTGAATCACCATCCCTGGATGTATTTCAAAGCCATCTGGATCTGGTGCTCAGGCACACGGTGTAGCAGTGGCCCTGGTAGAGGGAGATAATGGTTAGACTTGATGATCGTAAAGGCCTTTTCCAGCCATAGGGATTCTGTGATTCTGTGAGGATGAGAAGGATGAGAGGCAGCTGCAGAGAAGGCACTGCAAGAACTGAAGCAGCTGAATTGTGCACTGTGAAGTATAATTTTAACCCCAAATATTCCAGAATTAGCAATTAAGTGAAAAATTTTGCTTTACCAGAACAAGACAAACCCCCACTCCCCAGAAGATGCTTATAACTAGGTAGAATAAATAAAATAGCAATGCAAAGAACCCATAAAAAAGCCTAATCATTAGTGGGTGTGCTAAATTAGAAGTGCTTCTCCATGTCTTCAGGCACTCTGGAAAGGCATTAGACTAATAGGCACTCCAAATAGTGCTGAGATAGCCCATATTGTGAAGAGGGGACCCCCTCCCTCCATCCCTGCCAAACACACACATTGCTGTGTACATTCCCAAGCAATATTTAGAAAAGCTTCAGGACAAATAACTGTGCCATTAATTTACATATAAGGGGATTTGGATATTCTTTTCTAAAAAAACCTGAGCCAACATTGTGAAATGCCTGACTGTTTGCTTTAAAATTGGATATTATTTGTCTTTTATTAAGTGAACTATGTCCAAAGGGTTTACTTAAACATTTATGTGTTTAATTGGGCTAATTTTTTTCAATCAAATGAAAGTGGTTGCACAACTCCATCTCTACAAAGAGGAGTCATTCTTCAGCTGAAGACACTCTGCCAAGGACAGCCCCATTTGTTGATTAAATTACGTTCAATAGATGAACTGTTTTGCTAATGAGGATGGGGAGTGGCCTCCAGAACCAGACAAGAGACTGGTGGACATGTAGAGGGGGATCTGCTCTCTCTGCCATTCTCTAGCAATCTGGTTTTGCCATCATGAAAAGAAAATAAGCAGAGTGATAGACTAAGGCTTTGACAGATGACCTCTGGCAACTCTTGTTAGGGATTTAAGGCCATGCTAGGTCTCTCATGTTCCTTTGTTCATGGTCCTGAGCACCCCAGAAGTCAGCAGGATCTGTACAGAGGTCTGAGCCCCACTCTGTATTGCAGCATCCCATCTCAGATCAGAAATGGAGCCACTGAGACCCCAGACTATGAACAGGAGCAGTCTTCTGCTGCTGTTTTTAGAATGGCAACTCTTTGAAGTAGGGCAATGTAAGTAAATGAGGGCAAGAGAAGAGGATGTTTGTGTTTTAAACCAGCATAGTTGTTTGCTCAGTGATCAAGTCAAAGTCCTTAGTCCACTCAGATTGTGGCAGAGAGTGGAGTTATAAACTGGCAGTGCTCAAAGGGACTGCCTTTCACTTTCACCAGGTTTCTAGGGATGGATCAAAATCATCTTAATCTCTTGTCAGCACACAAGCTGTTATTGTTATGCTGCATTAATGGCACGGCGGAGTTGCCTGTGGACCTATTCAGGACAGCACTGGTGTGGCACAGCAGCACTGAGCTGCTGACTGAAGGGTGTAAAAGTGAGACAGATCTGCACTATCCTGTGGTCTTCAAAAGGAATTAGCAAGTCATTTCCCAAAAGCAAACATCTTTATAGCATATCATATAGCACACGTTCAGTTTTGCTGAGGTAGAGGCACTAATACCATTTTGTTTTCATTTCTAAATCTCCCACACAAGAATAACAGGTGAAAAATGAGGGGCTTAGCAGAAAATTCATTAAAGTGAGGGACCCTGCATTAAGGTGAGAGTGTGGATTAAGGTGAAGTCTCCACCAGACATTTGCAAATGCTTCCACCTTTTGCAAAACTTAACCTGTGTGAAGTAATCTTCTGAACTTGCATGCCTTTTTGAAGGGACAGTGTGAGTGCATTGCTATTGGTTTTGAATGTTTAAACTCAGTATGAGACTTCATTGTAGGCCACTGGTTTCCCCAGATGAGCACGTGGAGATTTGTTGTGTTGTTGTTGTGTGCTCATTTTCGTTGTGATGGGTTCATCATTTTGGAGGGACAGCATGAGTGCATTAGTACTGGTTTTGAATGTTTAAACTCAACATGAGACTTCATTGTAGGCCACTGGTTTCCCCAGATGAGCACGTGGAGATTTGTTGTGTTGTTGTTGTGTGCTCATTTTCGTTGTGATGGGTGCAGATGCAGCTAAAACCCACAGAAGGTCCCAAGAGGACAGAGCATGCTCAGTTTAACTCACAAAACTGAGCTTCAGTTGGCATCTGGTGAAGCAGCATGGCAAGACCAACACGTAAGACGCCGGACAGCAAAATGGTTTTCCACAGTAAGATTCATTGACCTAAATGTAGTTGATTTTTGCCATCATAGGTGCTCTAGGAAATTTCATCAGGTCTCCAGCTGCCAATCTCATGCCACCAGATGTTTGAAGTGATATTATGTATTTATCTTCTCAGCCTGAAAGAATGAAGACACTAAATTGAAGACAAACTCCAATTTTTAAGTTGAATTTCTTGGAAAAAAAAATAAATTGTCTCTCTTTGAGTTCTGTTTGGGCAGACAGGACTTAGCAAGGAAGAGCAATGCCCCAGTATTTTTTATGTTCTCTCTCCTCTTTTGAGAGATTACTTTTATGTCGTACATTTCCTACCTAGAACCTACTTTTTTATTCTGCTGGGTGATCATTTGTGCTAAGAAGCATTCTACAAACATGGCTTGGTGTTTGCTGTAAGTAACCACCTTCAGAGCTCATCTTTGAGTTTCATGTTGCTTTTCTTTGCTGTTAAAGGCAATGAAAATGACAGATCTGGCAGGAAGGGCTTGCATGGCTCAGTTGTGGCCACTGGCACACCATACCCTGCCTACCCACCTGGCAGCTGCTGCTGCAGCCTGCCTAGAATGCATTCTATTCTTGCTTGGGTTCATCCCATCCTTACAAGGATGGGAACAGTCTCCTGCCCTGTTTCTTCTGCGAGTCCTTCTAGATCCTCTCCAGTTCTTTCATGCTGTCTGTCTGTCACACTCTGTTGCTACCTGTCCCACACAGAGACATCCTAGGTCTGGTGTCCTAGCTGCAGCATCAACCACAGCAGATGGCTCCAAACGTAGACCTTTGCTTGCCTTCTGTGTCAGTCCATCCATCTGTGAACTGCTGTGAAAGGGCTCTTCTGGCCAAAGTGGCTGTCTGGAGGGCAGCTTAAAAGGCTGACTCCCATCCTGAAGTAAATAAGAAGCTGAATTGCCCTCCAAAGCTATGTTGATGGAAATTTGTTTCTAAACATCATTATTATCAATGTTCCTCTTTGCTACTTTTAGAGGGTTTGAAATAGCTCAGAGAGAACTGCTGATTTTATAATTATTTTTTTTCTGCAGAAATATTAGAGTAAATGATCTTTAAAGCACTTTAAAAGCAAACAGTGGAGTTACTAAAACAACAACATAAAACCCCCACAGAAAGCAGTGAATATAAAAAAAAAAAAGCTTTGTCAACTAGTTAATTTGCCTTAGGTGGCATCATTTCAGTGTTGACATACAGTGCCAAAACGATCAAGAAAAGGATTTAGAGGGTAGGGCAATTTATGAGAATCCTATTAAAGGCAAAGGCTTCAAAGCTGTGTTTTTCTATGAGCAATTTATCTGACAAACCCAGGTTTTTTTGTTCGCAGATCCTCTAGAACCAGCTCAGAGGTTTTACCAGTTCAGTGTTTTGATTGGGGCTGAGCACAATCTTCAGGAGTGTACCTGAGCTGCAGCTCTGAGTTCTTAGATAAATGAATGAGTCAGCCTACATGCTAGTAAAGAAAGTGTCTTATCAAGAAACATTTCCTTTTTATAGCTACTGAGATAACTTCATAAATCTTTGTAAGCCTTTGGTGAATATATCAAGGTCCACATACATTCTGTCTAATGGAAGACACCTTTGTTGCCAGCGTTAGAATATGGTCATGGAAGGACCTTCTGCAGGCAAATAGATGCAGAAGCATCCAGGAAGGGATGCAGACCACCTGGGACAAGTACCTGGTGCTTTTTATTACTTCAACAGGGCAGCCAAACTGGTTGCTTTGAATCCTTCCATAGTTAAAGGGAGAAAAATAGCTGCTACTAGAGCAGAGTTCACCTGCTGTAATTTAGGTGTCTACCTCAAGATGACATGCAGCACACTTTAAGAGATTTTTTTCCTCCTTGTCTTCCCCAGAGGGAATCTGGGGCATTACTCCAGGGTGAATCTTTGCACTGTGGATGTCCAAAGAGAGGTGAAATTAATTTTGTTTCCTGCAATAAGAGAAATTTCTGCTGACTTCTTCCAGGAGGCTGGGAGAGCTCCTCATTAGCAGGACACAAGCTATTTTGTCTTGGAAATTTGAGCATTGTGACACAAGATATTGGTTACTTCTTCATCATTCCTTGATAAATGCACACCTACAGCAAATTCAGGGTTTGATTAAACCCAGTTATGTGATCCTCCAAAGAAAGCAGGATTTGGTCATGAGTGTTTGTCTGCATACAGCAGAACTGAAGAATTTCACGTTGGTGTTTCTTTTTCCACTTTTTTCCCCTTCTGAACTTTATCAGATTTGATGCATTTGATTACAAACCAAAATACCCATGCAGGGTTTTTTTGGACCAATTATCAGTAACCAAAGTAGCTTGGTCTGTGCATGTGCAAGAAATGACAGATTTTTTAAAGAGAGAAATCCTTTGAGAAGGTCACATCCGTGCAATGGACAAAGAAACCACCTTCACTAAATTCATTATTTTCTATCAAGCTATTTGTTTGACTGCCATTTTACCTTATATAGCATTCTTTGTTTTGCATGACTACTTTAATCCTTTCTGGATGCATTCCAAGTTTTAACTTCTTTTCCTGCTTTTGTAGCTGATTTCACATGACCATTTTTCATTGTAACTGTGGAGAAAAAAAGAATCTTCTATTTCATTTATCTTGGCTTTGTTTCAAAATAATTGTTTCTTCTTATTAATCAGATGATTATCTTTTACATTCTTTTTGGGCTTTCATATCTCCAAATCCCTGTATATCCCTTAACATCCTATTCCTTACTTTTTTCTCTGATTACTTTTCCAACACCCTGATTGATTACATGAATTCACATTCCCTGTAGTACTGGACTCTCACGTAAAGCTGCTAATTAGAGTTTCTGCACAACTTTTTGTAAGTAGGAACTGTAGTTTTTATCTACTTTTTTTCATCCTGGCTTACCCTGAAAACTTTTTTCCTTCATCTAGGAAAATAGACTGCACTTAAGGTTAAAGGATTAGAGTTTGCCAATACTCCAGGCTGCAAGCCTAGGATAGTCTTAACAATAACAGCTAAGATGGTAAAAATATTTAAGATACTAAGTCTTGCAATTAACAAGTTTGCATCCAAGAGACTTTCATATTCTGGATATTTTTTCCATAGCTGTCAATTATTGGTTATTTTAGAAGAAAATCATATGTTATTTCCCAAACCTTGATAACTATGTGTGATAATTATTTATAAGACATTATGAGGAGAAATCCTGGTAAAATTCTGTTTTGGCAACAGAATCCTGGCACAGCTCCATGGTAGATCAAGTATCCACAGATTTTCTGTTGCCAAATTTCGCTCGCTCACGAAATTTTCTTCATCTTTATTTGCTTTATATATTGAAGACGATGGGGAGAGCCAGCAGACCATGAGGATCACATTAGAAATCAGGAAGAGGCATGAAAGTATTTTTTAATAAGCACATCCTTCACTGCAAAACTACCCTTCCGCATTCTTTGATTTCTTTTGATTTAGCAAATATTGTCTTATGTTCTATGAGGCTCTTTTCTGCTGAATTTCCTTTTGATAGTGTCCTCTCCCTCACCTTGCTATTGTCCTTTATCCTCGGGGACTGTAATTTCTTTCAATCCTTTTACAAAAGAGAGGAGCGTGATGTTTCCACTCTTTGGGGGTTTTTTATTTGCTTGGAAAATGGCCATCCATCTTTCTATCTGCAAGGTCTGTTATTCTATGATTTCAGTGTTCACCCTGACATTCTCTTGCTGCCAATCCCAGTAAAACAAATGAGAAAACAAAGTTCTTAATGCCTGCCTACAAATTTACCTGAGCTGACTTGGACAGTCCTGCTTCACTGAGCAACCAAGAGCTCCAGTTATTTATCATCTCCTTCACTGGGGGGAGGCGAATCAAACAAACAAACAGAAGGATCCAGAACTAACCAAACACTGAAGCCACAGCTTCTCTCTCCACACTGACCTGTCAGGTACTAATCTGTTAAAAGCCACATGAATTCTGTGCAGAGAAGGAAGCCTCTGTGATGCATGTCAGGTCTATCTGCTAGAAGAGTACTTCAGCTGCTGGGGAATTTAGTTTGGCATGAAACCAGATCCAGTCCATCTTATGAGCAAGAACATGTCCACATTCATTCACACATCTCCACACACTCGATGGGCTGGCACACTTCTACCTCCATATATGTATTCCTATACAGCTATATGTATTCCTATACAGCTTTTGTGCCCTTGTGTGTATGTGAAAATTGATGAGGTTTCCATAATTGTTGCACATCTATCAAGTAACTGGGTGATCTTGCTTTTCTTTTTAGAGTTTGCCATTAAAAAAAATACATCATTTCGAATCTTTATTATGATGGGCTTCATGAAGGAAAACTGCTCTGTTTGATAGTTGAATTTAAGCCCCAGTTCTGCAAAGCTCTTAACTGTTTGCTTCACCTTTGAGTGCTTGACTAGTCCCACTGATGTCAGGGCAATAAAATATGAACATGACCAAGGGTCTTTCTATGGTACCCATCATATAAAAATACAAAGCTAGAAGTCAAAGTCTTTCTTCTACAACATATAACATTTCTATAGGTGAATTTTTTTTTCACTTGATGTTACATTTAATTACTCATCAACCCTGATTTTTATAAAGCTTCCTGATCCTTTTCAAATGAGTGCTTAATACCAAAGTGAAGCAGAAGCAATTTTACAATTTAAACTGCAATTAAATTGCCAGTTATTGACAAACTGACACTCTTTAGGGTGCAGTGGATTAAAATAGATCATAGGTGTAGGAAAAGGAGAACTCTAGAGCAGAAACAGTAGCTCCAAAGTACTTTTTCTCCTTGTGCAATAGGGGATTATAAAAGGGGGAGTATCATTTCATTTTGACACATGGCTATACAGTCTCAATTACTCATTGCAACAGGTACCTTTAGGATGGATTATCTCTGGCCTTTTAGCTATGGACCTAGGTCTTATGTGTACTTACAATGAAAAGTATAGCTAAGCCCTATACCCTCAGCCACCTTCCCTGCTGCAGGCTCTACTTCAGCACAATAGCTTGAAATGCTGTTCTGCTCAGCATCATCCAAGTACAGATCAAGCTATTTAATCTGAGGCCTCCTATTGCTCCTGACACAGGCTGGAAATAATGGCCAGGTTTATTGCTGTGTTATTATTGCTATAAGGTCGGGCTCCCAGCTCTTTCATCCATTCTCCTGCACTCGCTCATGCTTTCATTTGTTTGTCTTGACCCAACTCATACTCGAGAGCTACGTTGCATTTGTTAGATCAAGAGGCTGCCTGCCATGCCTCAGAGCATGAAGTAGGGCAGTGGTCCTTAGGGTAAATCGAGCGTGGTATGGAGAAATAAATGATATTCTCTTCAGCCAAGACTGAATGTGCCTGTTGTATCTGTTGAACACATCTCATCTCTGACTCTTTCTTCTTAATACGTATCACGTACACTCTTCCCCCCCTCCCCTGCCAAAGGCACAAAAGTTCAAGTTTTGCATCATGCAAAAGTTCAAATTTGCTTCATTCTATCCCACTTAGGTCGCAGCTTTGGGCAGTGCTACCAGTTGAATCTTTAAACTCTTTGAAGTAGCATTTTGACATTTATTTTCTCTACCTGGAAGCATTATGATGAGAAAGATTTACTTTTCCAAGCTGCAGCTACATTTCTCTGGTAGTTTTAGGAATACTTAACAATTTTAAAAGACCTATCAGATGGAGTCAATCTTATCACAAGAAATGCTTTAGCACATCTCACCCTATAAGTGTGATCATTTTCAAAGCAATCCAGGGGATTTAGATATCTGGTGTATACTCAAGTCTGGTTTTGAAATTCTCAGCAGAAGCTATAGACAGGGTGTGCACACAGGCAAAGCAATAGGTGTCCAGAGACAGGTCTCTTCGGGGATGGCTGTGTGATTGGGCCAGGATCAGCACTGGTGACATTGTCAGGTACTGGGCAGCTCTCCATGGTTTCTGATGATCTTCTCTTTAGGAAGTCAGAGTCTCTGAGTAGTCTTCTGTAAGGAAGTCAAGAATAGTGTTGCTCCACAGAGCATAACCAGATTACAAAACAAAGAAAATCTCTCTGCCTGATCAAGCCACGGCCACAGCTCCTCAAGTTGCCTGTTCTTGTCATGATCTCTGTTCCACTGGCCTTTTTTTTTTTACCTAAAAAGTTTGAGGGTTATGAAAAAAAAAATGAAACAAGTACTATGCTTTCTGAAAATTATTTTTGACATGGGCAGAAATCCTGAGGAGTAACAACAGCCATCTCCTTGCTTTTGGAGATCTCTGTGGGGAGGCTTTCTCCCTGCTGCAGCTGCTGTTTTCCTGATCCCCTCCTCTGCTGTAGGCACAGTGGTGCCTGGAAGGGGAGAGATCACTTTGTGATCCACCATGGGATTCCTCAGCACGATTCAGTGGTGAGAAATTTGTCTGTGTAAAGACAGAGGCCATCAAATGTATTCAAGGCCATTACTGTTAAACACATTAGACAAAAGATCAGTGACGTTTTTCAGCAGTGAGCTGTGACCTTGCATGGGGATAGGGAAATTTCTCTGGTTTTCTATTTCTGGACTCCATTCCCACTGCAGCCCTCATGCAGATGGTCCTCTGATACCACACTCCTTTGATTGATGGCCAGGATTGATGGCTGTGCAAGGGCGATGTGAATGGCCATGTCCTGGGCTATTGTCACCCAGCAGCTCTCAGCTGGGATCCATTTCAAGCCCTGTTGCTCTAATGTCAGAGCTGAACCCACTCCACTCTTTCTGAAGCAAGCAGGCCCTGGCCCAAGTTACCTGCAAACCCATAAAGTATCTGTCAAAAATAATCAAAATATCCTCAAGTGCTGCCTGGAGGAGGATAAGAAAGCGAAGGAGAAGGAAAACCCCTCTTCAGGTGGCACTCTCTGTGGAGAGTGGTGTCATGGGTGCTCCCTGGGCTGGGTAGGCAGAGAGACACTTGCCCCATGGCTGGCATCCCTGTGGTGCCAGCACCTTCAGCTTTGGCTCTCACGTGGTGTTTCATCCTGTGTGGAAAACAGCAACTGGCCAAGCAAGCAAGCTCAGAAGCTCTGAACTGGTCTAGAAAATTAAGGGGAGTTACTTAAACAGCGTGGCTTAATTGTTTGGATTACACCTGTCTGAGGGGGCAGTTCAAGTGGCCAGAAAGCTAGAAAAGTGTCTTTTCTTGGTGGTGATGGTGCTTCTTCCCCTGACTAATGCTGTGTCATGTCTCTGTTTCCCTCACAGGGACCTGCCACATCGGCTGGGCCTACTACTGCACAGGCGGAGGTGCGGCGGCGGCCATGCTTGTGTGCACCTGGCTGGCCTGCTTCTCGGGCAAGAAGCAGAAGCAGTACCCTTACTGAGCTGACCCCAGGACATGGGCACTGCCAGGTGCCCAAGGGGCTTTGCTGATGTCTTCTGGATAACGACAATGAACATAACATTTTCAAGTGCTTTCTCTCTGGAGTGGACATGGGGTGGGATGGTGCGTGGCCCCAGGGAGGGCAGGGTGGTAAATGGCGGTACAAAGCCACCCAGCCGGACAGAACAGGGTTGGGTTTTCTCACTGGAACCCATTTGTGGTCTGCTCCACAAAAATAAAAGCAAGGAAAACTCCACTTTGGCAAATGGTGAAATTCTGTGTGCACCAATTAGTTGAGAAGTTGGTGAGGGGACGGCAGTGCCGGGGGGCTGGGGTAGGGCCAGCAGCCACTCGGCATGGCGCTCCCGAAAGCACACTTGCACGCACAGATGTTGACCATGGCACAAAATGAATAGAGAGGAAACTCCTTTTTTTTTGGTGCGATTCTTTTTTCTTTTCCTTTTCCTTTTTTTTTTTTCTTTTTTTTTTTTCCATTTAATTCTCCCTGGTGGTTTAAAATTCAGTGTTGCAACACTTTTTAATCTATACGTTAAAATTAATAAAAGGACCAATAAGCCACTTTATCAGTATTTTGTATATTCTCTACACATTTTTCTTCCCCAAACATTTAGCCACTGCTTATTCAGCCCTATATAACTTTTATTAAGCCTCTGTGTTTTCAGCATTATTACAAAAATGCAACATAATTACTTGGCATATGTAGCCTTTCCTATATTACTTTTATGAAGTGCAGTAAATGGACATTTTTCTGTCCATTGGAAATTCCACTCACAGTACTGTAGAACTCTGTTAGTTATGTATGACTAACAGGAAACTTCTTCCAGACATAGATTTCTGTTGCCGTTATGTTTAGCTCATTGATGTTGTATTGTGCTGTACCATGTTTATTACTTCAATATTCATTTTTGTAAAAAAATATATATATAATATGTGCTATTTTATGTTTGTATTTGAAAAATCTCTGTAAATAAATTTTTCCTTGATCAATACTTGCAATGCTTGGTGGCATCACTAGATGAAAAAGCTTCTTCCCAGATCCTCACTGGAAAAATCCTTTTAAATAATCACTACTTTTATAACCATGAGGTATCCTTTTTCACTGTAAAACACGTGTTTAAGGTTCAGTTACATTGCCTGAGGACAGACATCTCTTTCTTAGTAGCACTGACACCACCTACCCGGTGGTATTCCCTGCTCAAGACACTGGTACTCTACATACAAAACTCAAAACCTGTTTTTAGTTTCCTTATTTTTAACAATGTGAGCTTAGAGCATGGGAACGTGTAAGGGGTTTTCAATCATGACATTAATTGATGTTATTCCCTTTTGAATTTGTTTTTTTTTGCTCTTGTTTTCTCAATATGATATTTCTGTCATGTATTTCCAAGTTACTGTCTATGTCCTAGTTATGGTTCTGCTGGGTAATAACTCCTGCAGCTGCTGCAACTCCAAAATCATGTAGTTGCTTTGTGCATTACACTGGGCAGCTTTTTGGATGTGCGTGGAAATAGCAATGTCAGCTTACAGGGAGCAATCCTGTTGTCACTGAACTGAATTTTATTGAGTTTCATTATAGACTAAGCACTATTCATACTGAAAACAAAGCTGTACCTTGTCCCTCCCAGCATAGTCCTCAATAACCCAATTGCATCAGGGAGCATTTCCTCGCAGAGAGGGTGATCAGGCATTGGAAGGCACTGCCCAGGGAGATGGTGGGGTCACTGTCCCTGAAGGTGTTTAAGGAAAGGTTGGATGTGGCACTGAGTGCCAGGTTCTAGCTGATGTGGTGGTGGTGGGACATAGGCTGGACTTGAGGATCTCAGAGGTCTTTTCCAGCCTCAGTAATTCTGTGATTCCATGACTGTGCTTCTGCTGAGAAGCACACCAACCATGCTGTGGGGGCTTGCCTCCTTGCATGCCCTGCTAGTAGCACCAGCAGCAAGAGGACAAGGAGCTCTTCCCTCTAGCTTCCAAGTTTCAGGGCTTGTCCCTTCTCTTGAGTGCTCACGACCATACCCAAACGTGCTGCAGGAGGTCAGTGGCATTCCATATACCCTTCACAGTAAGGATTAATATGGTCAATAGGGTTGTGGATTACTACTTTATTTATTATTATTATATTTTTAT
>VWZY01003037.1:0-99938 GCA_013399075.1 Chloroceryle aenea
TGGTAGGGCACTGTTATGTTAAGAGACGTGACTAAATATAACGCCTTCAACTTCATTAATTAAAGTGAAGTCATATAGACAGCTGAAAAACCCGCCTTCTAGCTCTCAAATGTACACGGTGAGTTTAAAGTCACCTTTTGGAAATGAGCTTTTACTGATGCATGCCCCAGATTTCCATGAACGACCACGGCAGGCATTGCTGCAACACTTGGCGAGTGCTAAGCACACAGAAATCAAACTCTGAAAGGTGAAGAGCACACATAAAACTAATTTGGCTTGCTATTTTGCATGCACATTACGAGAGTCTTTAATTACATCATCACATAACGGGTCTTAAATACTACACTTTTGCTCTGCAGTCTCTGTCGCAGTGGTGTAGCTGTACTTTTATGACTATTTCTTTTGCAACCCCGTATTAATTTTGTTCTCATTACAATCCATATGATCTTTATTGCTCTAGACTTTTAATGCAAATTGCTTCTTCTCAAGGTATCTGTTTAATAATTGTCAGCACCTATATATCACGCCATATATTCCCTTACGATTGCCTTGGCAGCAGAGAAGGTGCTTAAAAGTGAAGCTAATTTAGCTGCAGTTGGTGGTTGATTTACACCAACAGGTTCCTCTGTTTATAGTTACATCTTTAATAAAATGCCTTAGGGTGCACCTCAAGTTGCTCCGAGTCCGTTTGACGTACGCAGGTCTAAAAGATGCTACAAATGCATAGTGGAGGTTGTAGGGTGATACACCAGTGGGGGGCTCGGGGGGAGGAGCAATGGGCTCCTAGAGCTGAAATCCTCAAGTGCTCGGGCTGGAGGGGGGGTCAGGGATCAACCTGAAGATGTCAGATTCCAGATGGAGGTAATAACATGGGAGAAGTCAAGGTCCAGCGTCCTAAAAGGGCAGAGGTACCTCTGAGCCATGCGGTCGGTATCTGAGAACATAAACGGTGTCAGGCCAGCTGCGTCTTGTCCTCAGAGGTCACGGTAGCCTGCTGAAGGAGGTCTAGCCAGCTTGGAGGGGGTAACTGCTGGGGCCAAGTGTCCCCACATCCTCCCCCTTCTGCTCCACACACAGCACAACATTTCTCACCTGTTTACCCTCAGCCACTTCACTCGGGGGCAGAATTTGACCAGAGGGATGGGTCTCTCACCTAGCAAGTCTCCAGTTCATGAGCTGTAAACCCAGAAGGTGTTCATTTTACCAGACATTTTGCTGTGAGGGGGAGAGTTTTACGCTTCTCTTCCCTATACTTTTCTGGTTCCTCTTCCCTCTCTCCTCTCCATTGTTTCTTTTGTTTGGCTGCTTTGTTTTTCTCCTCTTGGATTCAGCTACAGTTGCACTTGTGAAAGGGAGAATATTCTTTTCCCCTGATCTCTGTGTTAACAATAGCTGCCAGTTAAATGAAGGCAGTGCAATAGATGAACATTTAAACTGAAATTACATTTAAGGCTGATACTTCCAGAGGAATGTCTTCTGTTTTGTTTTCTCACCTAAAAGATAACAAATGGAAAGGATCCCAAATCACATGCAAGTGCTGCAGAAATTTGTTCCAAGAAAGAGAAGCAAATTTCCTCTTTGTTCGACTGGCGTAGCTTCCACGGAGCTGTACCAGGGCCAGGAGAGTTTGTGTACACGGTGTACAAAGCAGCAGGCATTCAGCAAGCCAAGGCTGTTGCTAAACCTCAGAAATTATTAATTACAAAATATAATTGAAGGGCAAAAATATGATCACGGGCATCAATACATATTTCATAAACCAAATGTGGACATATTCAATTCTCATGTAAAACTAATTTTTGTCTAAAGGAGATTTTATTCTTGGCTTCCCTTTTCTTCACCTTTCTTTAAAGGAAATATTTGTTACGAGTATCACAAGTACTGCTTTTGCTTTGTTCTGAATTACGACTCCCGATTCCTTTTTCCCCTGCCTTACAATATCACATTGCCTTTTGTCTACTTCAGGAAAACTCTCTTTTTTCTTCTTTTTTTTTATCCCCAGGTCTTTCTGGTTTTGCATTGTAGACTATTTTTACTCTAAAAGTACTTTTTACTTCTTCAGGTCCCTAACGATGATGGTTTTCCCGTTCTTCTTTAGCTATATTGGGCAGACTCCCCTATCAGAATGCGCTCAGACTCTTGTGTAGAGTTGTCCCATTCCACCAGTCAAATATCATTATACTCCACAGCTCTAAGCACTTCTTGCATGCTTTCCTTCCAAATGATTCCCAAACCTATTTTCTTTTGTTTGGCAATACTTTTGACAGTTTGGTGCTTGACATTCCTGAGCTTTCTTCTAGCTCAGAGTAACTGAAGCATTGGAAGGAGTCCACTGGCCCGGGATCTGACACCCTGTGCAGTATTTTGGCACAACCCCTGCCTTTCTTCCCCTAGTCAGCCCTTCGGGGAGCAGGTCTGAAGCATGAAGAAGCTGTGCTGGCTGGCCTTGTGACAGGGCAAGCAGCTCTGAGCAGCCTCCCTCAGAATAAATGAATCTCCTACACGATGAGACCTCTGGTGACTTTGTCCATAAGATCTGGTGAATCTGCTAAGAGATTCCCTTCCCTATCTGGCCTTTTCCTGCACTGTGCTTTTGTCAAGTATGAGCTACAGCTGGGGTGACCTGGTGGAGAATCTGATGAAGATCTATTTTCTCATTCATTCTGACCCAATCTCACTACCGTGTCTTCCATGCATCTGACTTTAACAAGCTTTCCAAGTTAAAACAGTGCTCGCAGGCACACTTGCAGTCCATTTCTTTAGAAGCAGCAAGTGAGAATTATTCAACACAATATTCCCAAGTTTTAGAAGTTTTCCATGGTTTCGTGTTTAAACCAGGCACACAAGTGCCAGTGGAAGGTGTAATTTAGGTTTACTATTCACAGACTGAAGAACTTATTTGCCTTTTTGCCCAAAGAGCTTCATTGGCAAGAGGTCCTCCCACCGTACCCTGATAACAGAGACAAAGGCAGCAGGCATTTCCTTCCAACGAAGGCAGTATCTCACCAAATTAACATCAACACGACTCAAATACACTGGTAAATTGAATTGATACACTGAAAGTTAAAGGATTGTGTATTTTTAAAAGATAAAGTGTCAATAGCTGTTGCTTACTTGCTTTAGCTTGAGATTATTTGATCTGTAGACCTGCCCGTGGGTTCATGTAGAAACACAAACTATCAACTTGCCTTTAGAACTGAGAAGCACGAATGGAGTATCTCCCTATGTTGGTAACTTCTGCAATTACCAAGAACACTCCGGAATGTTCCCTGGTTTCAGAAATTACTTTGCTTTCCAACGTCCTGTTGCTGCCTTGTGTATTTTGTAGACCTGAGTCTGTTCTGTGGCACGTGAAGGGTCACGTGCAAATGCCAACACACACGCACCCACCGCACGAGAGCTGGACAGGAAGAGACTCCACGTAGCAGGGTTCTCAGGTGCACACCTACATTTACGTAGCCTATAAATCAGACTTAGTGAGGCTGTTTATAGGTGTTACCTTTTAGGCACATTTTTTAATTTCACAGTAAATCGGGGCTGTAGTTTCTTACATTCCCAGAATGTCTAGGATGTAAATACATTCAATTATCCCTTTTAAATAAATGGATAAAGAGATAAATACATTGCAGGCTTAACCAGACAGAATGACTGGGAACAGCCCTGCTTTGATGGCAGCCTATGGATTTTAATATTATGTGTGAAAGAAGAAACGATTTCTTGGAATTTTTGAAAGATTTCACCCAGAATTTCTTACCTTTCCATTGATTATTCAGAAGTGGCTGTCAGTTACCTTTCATGTTGCTTCATAAGGTGTATTTACAAGTATAATCAAAGATACAAATATACAATGAATTACAGCAGAAGACACAGACATCAGCGGAAGAGAGCTTCAGCCAGGCTTTGCACTGAAGATGCTGGCAGCTCTCACTGGCGGGGTGTGTGCAGAACCCTCCCAGCGACCGCGCGCATCACGTTTTGAGAAATGGGAAAAGCATTTTTTGAATGCCCAAGGGGGTATTCACACGACACTGTATTTAAGATGTGATTAACAATTTTCAAAAGTTGGAAGAAGAAAATGGAAAGTCTCATTTTCTTTCTGCCTTTTTTGATTCACCTGTCTAAGATTAATTCAAGCCAGGCAGAAGAACTGTAACACAGGGATTCAGCTGCAGCCCAGTAAGTTACGACTGCTCAGGAAGAGTTTATGGACTTTTCCAGACTACTGCTTGGAGAAGAAGTCCAAGGGACCACTTTCGGTTGATGTGTGAGCAGAATATGTTTATATTTGCAAACACATTTATAAATACTAACAACCCACCAGGACTAGATGGTATTCAGGCAAGGCTTCTAAAGGAACTCAGAGGAGCACTTGGTACATCCTTTTTTTTTTTTCCTATTCTCATTCTGTTTCCACAACTGACAAACTACAGGATGGATAGATGCAATATAACTGCTCATATGTACTTAAGAGGAGGGAATCCTTTCTTTTGTATGATGAGTTTCAGCAAGGCAGCCCTTGGAGGTGCTGGGAGAATATTAAATGGTCCAATGAGCCAGACAGAACACGGTTATATTTTTTTCAAATCCTTAACATCACCCGCAAAAGCAACTGAGACACTTAAGGGCTTAAATGGGCAGAAATATGTCACCTAGATCAACTTAATAATATATATAAAAGCACACCAGGAGATGTGGATAAGGAAAAAAGATGGAGTTAACTAATACTGGAGCCTTAATGGACACTTCTAGACTCTGTTATGTCTAAGAGTTTATGTTATTGTCTGCAAGGTCTATATTTTAGCACCCAGCTCCGGGCTTTCTCTGCAGTGCAGTATTAAATGCTCTTGCTTAAGAAGAAGAAGAAAAAGAAGATGATAATAGCAAAATCTCTAGCCACTGCCCTCTCTCACAGATCTTCAAGGACAAGATGCAGCAGGCAGAGGCAGCAGGCATCAAACCCTCCTCTCCACTACAGCCTTCCTCTTCCAGCTAGCAGAGTTCTCTCACCGCTCCTTCCAAGCCTCCCATGGGTGCCAAACTCCTGGATTTCTTGCTGACCCAGGCAGTCTCTGTTCCACGCCACATCGCTGTTCCTCCTGGAGGCGTCAGTGGTGCCAACACCTGCTCGAGCTCTCCACAGGCAGGGCAGGGGGCCGGGAGGAAGAATGCCAGGCAGCACCCTTGCTGGGCAGCGACAGCAGAGTGCACACGAGGTGGCACCTCTGTCACGGCTGTCTTTGGCCAGCAATTTTGTCCAAAAATTGCCTCACTTGTGAGGGACAGAGATTAAGGGACTTCTGTGCCAAACACAGGAGATGCCACTGTGTGCCACGCGGAAGAGGGAAAGTTTGGGGTCTGGCACTGGTCACCAGCTGCATATGTTAACTGGCACATCTTCCAAGCAGCACCTGAGAAGGGGCTTCTTAGGGCATTTCAGGCTTTCTTGTCAAAGTGTAACCCCCTGGTCAGATGAGCTGCAATCACCCGTGATGTGCTTTGAAATGAAGCCCTCTGCTCTAGTGGTCCTGCTAGTGAAAAGGGGAGGTGTTTACGTGGCTCTGGACCCAGGGAAGCGAATCCAGAACCTGATTTGTACACTGTATAGGTAGAGAAAATGATTTTCAGATACGGAAGGCAGCTGCTGAAGGAGGGTATTCACTGTTAGTAATGAAAAACAGATTAGGAAGGCATTATTTACACTTGATAAATCAGAAATGGCATCAAAGAGAGCTGGTATTACAAACTATTAATGAAAGGCATTATAATGAAACAAATCACATAATAGATCACAACCAAGTGATTCAGGGTAATGAATACTGATACTAAGTAAGTGAACTCTGTGCTCCAGGGCTACAATTTCCAACCCACTCCAGAGGGTGTGGGAGCACTGTGAGCAAAAAGAACACTTCTAGAAGAAACTGACTGTTCCACTGCTCACTCTGATCACATCCACACCTTGTATTGGCCCTTCCCTTGATGACGTATGAGGTAGATAGAGATGAAATTACCCACCAAGACCCACTCTATGTGCTCATTACTTGTTTTGTGTCAAATTAACAACTGAAATCTCACCGCCCATGCAGATATTGGCCAACTTCCCTCATTTCACAGAATAATGTGAGTAAATCAACATTAAAAAGACAGACAGACAATGGTTCATCAACACAGTTTAGAAACTCGTTTAATTCTTACAGAAAACACATTGCTGCCACAGAACAGGGTTGTGCCTTGAGAGGGAAAACAGGTCTAAAATCCAGGTCTTCAGAGGTTTTAAACTTTGGAGGCAGTAAAGGTAGAGCCTCCCCGTTAAGCAGCAGCATGCCCCGTGCAGCTGATACACAACATTTGTATGCTGATCACACGCACAAAACTTCAGATGGTGTGCAAGTCATGATTACATTTCAGACTTATCTGTAGCTTAAACCCTTCCTGAATCAATTCTGGCAATGTCAAATCCTACCACACCAAACATTCACTTGTGCATTTATAGCTAAATACCTATCAATTTATTCTGCATTTTCAAAAATACTTGGGATGGGGTTTTTTTTGTTTTTTTTTTCTTCCTTTTGTTTTGGTTTTTGGTTGGTTGGGGTGTTTTGGAAGTAAAGGCATTGTCACACAGAGCACTGGAAAGCCATTTAGATGGCTAAGAGTGGGCACTGCAAAAGCCATCAAGCTGAGCAGGGAGCTGCCTAAGCCTCCCAGTAAGCTATTGCAATGCTACTGATAACAGCCTCTCTTCAAGACCCTTTGGATCTAAAGGTTCTCAGCTGAGGTTCTGGCTCAGCTACAAGATTTTACAATCAAATGTCAGTGGGAGTCTTACTGACACGGGGTGAACTCCTGAATAACAAATCCTTTATTGCTCTGTTATGGTCTTAGAGAAAAAGGGAGCATTACACGGCGAGGCTGAAGAGTTGTGCAGTTTGTTTGGAAGATGATTTTGAGAAAATTTAAATTTTAATAAATGCTGACATTGAAACAGATTTATCAAATTAATAAGTATTGACAGATTTGACCAAAGAGCTAAATTTAACTCGCCCACCACTTATTACTGAAACAAAAGCATCTGAGTATGTTACTACATACCTCTGCTCTTTTGATTGCTCAGATCAAGTCCAAAGAGCCATGTAACAGATTTAAATTTCTGTTTGCTAAATTTTTTGAGCATCTCTAACAGGGTTGGAATGCCGTGTTCACATCAGACATGTTTAATTACTGTGCTGTTTTGACATTCCTTTACTGTAATTACAATACCTTCAGAACTGTATAATACAAGCAAATCAAATCTGTGTGACTCTGGAGAAGCGACACACTCAGAAAGAATCAGACATCAAGCAGCTCTGGATAAAGTTGCACTACGGTGTCACCATCCCTTTCATCCTCAGCAAGCCACCTTAAGGGAAAAACACAAAAACCTGTCAGATACACATCACAGGCAACACTTAACAGAGAGCCAAACCAGGAGAGCCTGCTCCTGTGCTTTGGATTTCTAGGAGAGTTTTTACACTGGTTTATACAGAAGCTGTTATTAACCCAAAGAAAACTGTGATGTATTTTTTTTAGTATCCATATAGATGTAATTTAAAGGTGTGATTAACTGTAAATATACTTACAAAATAGACATTCATTTTTTGTTGGTTGTATAGGTGACAAGGAGGTTGCTTCATTGAGTGGCATAAAATCAGGATAATTTAGAGTAAGAAAACCTGTTCTGTGATACCAGGTTGTTGCCCCTGTGTTCCACGCCAGGCTCCATTTATTTCCTCTATTTCTTTGTTGATTCACAAAATCCTGAGTTGAATGGTGGGCCCAATACCCCCTCTGTAAGAGCCTGTGGGGGGTTTACTGTCGACTACATGGGAAATAGCTCAAAGCTCAGGTAGACTGAGGTTAACTGGAACCATGGAGGCAATGAGATGATTTTCCAGAGAGAGATTAAAAGCTTCTGAAACCTTTGGAAGGCTGATGGCAGACTATCTGATGAGCTGTCTGCTAAGGAGCTACTATGACAGGTATTTCCAGACTGTACAGCATCGACCCAGCTCGCATCCGAAGCTGCACCACTGAACAGCTGAGAAATACAGGTGAAGCTAAATGGTTCCAGGCTGAAACACAGCTAACCCTGACAGATAAAACTGCTCCTGAAGTCCCAGAGCCAAGGAAAGGTGTGACAAGTAAGGTGGGCAACATGCATTTCAATAAGTTAGTGAAGGATGCCCACCTCCTTTCAGGTTTCTCGGTGATGATCAGTTACCCTTTAGAGACACCACTTGTATCAGAGGAGTCCTTCTGAGAGAATGAACCCATTCCCCATTTACACAGCAGGCTAGGAGCTGAGAAGCTCCATGTCTGAGCTGGAACAGGGACATGAGCTTACAGTTTCCTATATGCCAGGAGTGCCCCATAGCCTGTGGGTCACAGTACTCTGGGTCGGACCTGCTGATCTGTCCTACTGCAATCCTTCCCTTTTGAGTGAGTAGGTAAGGGAAGGGCATGACTGGAACCCACCAAAGTCCCAGGTCGTGGTCAGCAGTCTGTAGAATCAATCTGCATCAGTCACTCCCCCAGGCAAATAAAACGTTCTGAGTTCTTGATCCAAACAGGTCCCTTACACATCTTTGTGGGGTTACCATAAGACTTTTTAAAAAATTGAAAAAAAACAACCAAACAACCAACCAAACAAACAAAAGCAACCACAAAAACCTCTGGAAAAATACATTTGCTGCAAGCTGCCTTTTTAAAGAATCTTCCTCTGAGTGGTGTGTTCTGAGGACTCGTAGGAGCAAAGGAGGTGGAGTGCTATCAACCAAAAATCCCATTCGGAATCGTGGTGCACCGGAGTGATATTGTGGTCTAAGGACTTTGGTCATGCCCACTAACATAAATTTAGGTATCTAGAACATTAAGTAGTACCCGAGCATGTGTCTGGAAGAAGGCTAATGAAGGGAAATCTAATGTTGCTGAGGTTGGTAACAGCTGTTCTTTCTCATGACTTAGACTGTAGAGTCCAACTGACTACCCAAGAAGTTAAAAAATGTTGTTCTTTTGAGTACAGGGCTGGGATTTGGCTTCCACAAATTGTCAAGTTTGCAGAAACTTGACAAGGAAGGATAAAAACTTGACATGGAAGGATACAATTAAATATTCTTGTCTGCCATTTATGTTTTCAGACCCCCAGGTAACATCCTTCTTGCTAGATATAGGGAACTTGTAAATTCTCCATTCTCCAGATAGATAAAAATCTGTTTTACACTTCAAAACACATGAACCTGTTTGTTTCTGTTGCTTATTCTGAGATTCTTCAAGCTGTGAGCTGTATAGCCTAGTGCACAGTCACTCCCAATGTTCATTTCAATTTAATTTCCAACCTCTGAAAGTGAATTGTTCCAGTTTGACACAGACTGAAGTGGGGCTTCGTTTTGGACATGACAAGCCCTTTACCCCAGCACCTCTTTATCCAAATAAATGTCTAAATTTAGATCATTGTCCCCTTACAATACATTACAAAAAGAGGTTTTTAATCTTTACCCTATTTGCCAAATACATTTTACACCCAGAGTAAGCAGGCACTGAACCAGAAGGATTTGAATGCTGCTCGGTCTGATGAACACATGACTTTTCCTCCAGTTTTGTAGCTACACTGCCATATCCTCCCATCCTCCCACCAGCCCCTATCTCTGATTCCTTCCCATACCTGCTTGTGTCCCTGGGACACGCTTGTCAGAGCTGCATATGCACCAGTACTTGCACAATGGCTCACCAGACAGCTGCTACCTCTTGAAAATGGCATAGGATTATCTCGGCAAAGGCACTAAACTGTGTCTCTCCCTTCTACAGCCACCCAGTTGTAATGACTTGGGAAAATGCAATGTCTTCCTTCCAGTATTCTGCTGACAAATTAGATTAAAATTGCCCAAAGGGTTCAGAAGTTACTGGGGATGGACTGATAGGAACACAGCGTGGTTAAAAAGTTCTTACTGGTTTAGGAAATCAGAGGAGAAACAACCGAGAGACTAAAAGCACTACACGAATTCTTCTTAAGAAGCAAACAGCACCTGCAGAGCGAGGAGGAGCTGATCACTGACCTGTTACAGCTGAAGCTATACACTGCATTCCTAGATGCATCTGTGATCTCTACTTTTTCCAGGAACCAGCCACTTGCTGTAGAATGAAAAAAATAAAAAAAAAAGCAAATTTACTATAACCAAAACAAACAGAACAAAAGAAAGGTTTCTGGTTTAATTTCCAAACCCTCTGGGGCTCAGCACTTCCAAATGTATTCAATATCAATAATAAAACTGAAATGTAGATGATTCCTATTACTACCAACTTCTCTCAGTTTTACAGAGGAGTTCTTTGATGTTTTTGACAGAAAATATAAAAGAAGATTTTTATTACAACTCCACTGATTTTCCTGACAGAACAGAGCAGGCTGTAGGACTGACAGAGTGTGCATGGTGACTGGTGATACTGAACACATCACTGGAATCCCATCCTACCCCTTCCAGGACTCTGAAATGCATTCAAAGTATGCCCATGGTGGGCTCTGATCCTCAGTGTCCACCAAACCAATCAAACCAGATGGACTTTAACAGTGATGTCATTTCCTTGACGATAACCTAAGCCCTTAGACAACAGAAATTGGGGTTCTCCTTTCTATTGATACAATTGCACTTAGATACACCAAGCAGTGAACCTGACTGCTCCTCACACCCGTTCTTCTCGAGCAGCCATGAACAGCATCTCCATTTAGCCAACGCTCATAGCTGGTTTAGCTTTAACAGTGTATTGCAATCTCCTATTTTACTGGGTGAAAAACACTTCCATGTTTGTGCGAAAGAATTTTATTTCATAGAATATTAAACTATGAAGATTTTAAAAATAAAACTTCATTATTGCTGTATGGTGTTTGTGCTGACATCTTCAGTCGCGTTTGCCAGTGCAAATACTGAATGAAAACATTTAAAAACTAATTAGGAATACACTGCTAGTCGCTGAAAAGCTTTTGGTATTCCTTGCATGTCCTAGAGAGAAAATACTATATTCCAACAAATTATTTTGGTTTTCAAATATTTGGGCAAAGTACTAAGTAGGTTAAACCCAATAAAGATATTTTGATTTGTAAGTAGTAGGCTAAAAATGCACTATAAAATTATTTGCAAATTGTAGCCATTCAGCTCACACGTGCAGGCAGAGCAACAGCTCTCATGCTCCAGGGATGTTCTCAAACAATTAGCCAGTAAAATGGGACCATAAAGGTGCCGACATTTCTCGGCTTCACTCCACCAGGGTTATTTATTGGTATGGTGAGGTACTTTTGGAACTTCTTTAATGAAACCTTATGAATGGTTTAATATATCATAGACTCTACTTGGAATATATGACCTTTGATGAAATCTCTGTAATTCAGAGTCAAGATAAATCAACACTACAAATGGACACTCAGATTTACAGGGCACTTTACAAACGGATATAAAGGCATGTTTGCTCTCTTGAAAAGTTTAAAACCTAATGCTTTATCCTTTATTGACAAAGCTCCGACAGACCTCACTGAAATCTCCAGCTATGGAGAAATCTAGAGGCAGCTAGGAAAGATTAGCAAACAGATGAAACGTTTCAAAGAGGTGTTATATTTGAGGATGCTTGTGAGGATAACAGCCGATGTGACAAGAGACACTTGGAGATAATTTCAGAGAAAAAAATAGAGGAAGGCAGTCATGGATGTAAGATGAATCAACACACGCCAGCAGTGCTAGGAAGACAGCATTAGCAGCTATGTGCTGTTGATAGAGAGGAAAGATAATCACGTTGTTGATAATCTGGGACCCGGGAAAGAAAAGTTCAACCCGTATTTCCCCTGCAGATTTCTGTGCAATTCTCAGAGTGCTAAAAGTCTGCTGGTGTGGAGTTCCCAGCTCAGTTCTAAGTTGCACGGTGTGCGTGTACGGCAGCTGACACCCATCAGATGAAAGTCAGCAGGGGGATTTTATTTGTTATTGGTATATTAACAGGTTTGGGGGGGTTTCTTTTGGACTTTTCAGCACCGTAACGTGTACAACATGAAAGCAGTTAGAAAAAAATTAGTAGTAGGAAAAAAAAAAGAAAAAAAAAATTGTTCAACTTTTGCCTAAATAGGAGCTGCTCTTTGCAGAACTGACTTAGTTTATAGTAGATATGATAAACTCCTGCCACCTTACAGCATGGTTTTATTAAAACTAAACCTATTTCTTTCAGATAGGTTGAGCAAAATTCACCTGTCTTGAGTATCTCAACCAAAGCAGACATTGCTTGCAAAGTCCTTTTATACGTTTATCTCTAGGGCTTTTTAGCACCACTAAATGTAAGCTCAAAATATTATATGCCCTAATTTCCCCATCTTATTTCTTCCTTTTGTAAAGTTCACGTTTTGGAGGTTACGTGCAATACACTGCCCACAGAAACAGTTGCCATTGTCATGTGTGGGTCGGTTCTGGAGCCACAGCCCAACGTAACATCAGGGGAAGAGCTGACACACGCTAGGGTTCTCCTCACATCTGAGCTGTCAGCAGGAGAAGATCCAGATGTGTGCCATGGGCAGGCACAGTGTGCTCTGACCACAGTCCCAAACTCGCCCTACCTATTTCTTCAATAACATTCCAAGCGTGGAAAGTTTAGCCTGCAGTTTGAAAGTTCAATCCTGTGTTACTTAAGACATCTCCCAGGAGTCCAGGCTGAGCAATGCTGGAAGGATAAAACCTTCTGAGGTTTATGCTAACTAGATCTCTGTTAGAAAAAAATGAATTCAAGGTAAAATCAAGGGAAATGTGGTAGAGACAGAGGGGGTGTAAGCAAGAGCAGTCCAACTGACCTCATTTGTATACAGATTTGCATACAAATGCCATAGCAGTAACACGACTCCAAAAACCTCTCCAAACGCCAGGCAGATCTTTAAAGCAGAAGATTTTTACCAGGCTATTGAATGCATGTGGTATACTCACCAAATCCCTTCCCATCGTGGCCAATTTCAATTGAATGTAGGCTGCCTAATCTGTTTGTCATGATCTTGAATGTATCAACCTTCAATATGAAAATACAGTGATTAACAACAGCGTACCATATCTGGGAACCAAGAGATTTGGTTAGGTCAGTTCTGAGACTAATTCAAATGTAATAATACCAAGGCAACATAGGTGGCTGACATGTGCTTTATTTTCCTTACTGAAGACCCGTGGTGTAAGATGCTCTTCTACTAGATGTCAGTTAAAACAGGGAAGACTCACTTTTCAACTTATAGTAGGCCAATCTCTACCTCTTTCCTCACTTCCAACTACCAGAATTTTTTTTTTTCCCTTTCTTAGGAGCTTTCAACAGATAGAGACTTCTACAATATTTTCACTATGTGAGATGTAAACGTACATTCAAGGATGTAAAAGGTAAAGGCTTTTTCTGTATGTACCATCAGCTCTTTAAAATATTCCATACTTTAAATGAAACTGTTCCCTTTCTTCATGTGACTGAGTTTTTTAAAAATGAGATTCTTTTTTTCGTAAGACATCACTGACTTGCCTGGATTGCTAAGGGGTTTTCTAACTATTTGCTCTTCTTTTTCAAAGAGCAGTAGTAGTGGGTAGAAGGAGGTACTCAACAAGGCACTTTTGTACGTGCTCCTTGTGCACATAGGTAACTCGATTTACTAAACTCCTCATGGAAGACAATACATGGGGAAAATTCTTTTAGAAGATAGTTAGAGATGTTCTGGCTGAAGAATCTCAGACCAACTAAAGGTAAAAAGATGCTTAGTACTGCTGGAGATAATGAGGGAGCTCTCATAAGGAAGACAGTTTAACAGGAGTTTTAATTATTTGGTCATTACCTTACCACAAAAATCCACAGGAGAAAGATATGGAAAATATATTTATTTCTTGCTACATAAGAGTAACTAACCATCATTACGTGCCATTGCACAGGTGGTGAGCAAGTGGAGGAGTTCATTTCCCAGAGTAGTATGTTTATTAAGATGGAGAAATGCCCTGCTAGGGCAGTAGGACATCATGCAGAGGATCATCACTCCTCTGCAGATACCTGTATCTGAACTGGGGCTCTCTGGCTAGCCCATCAGAATCAGGCTGGAGTGCAGGGTTCATCTGATCTGGGAATAAGCTCATACACTCACTGAGGCCCACAGAGTCCCTTCCCATGGCAAGGTAAAACAGTGGGATGTGAGAGACTGGTGTGTTCTCAAGCACAACGGTCAAAGTTTGTGCGATGGCACAGGGGGTTATCGCGTGCGGAGGCACAGGCACAGGCCATGCACACTGTGCACTGCAGAGCAAGGGAACGAGGAACTGGGCAGACCAGTGGGTCTGTGAAGGTGAGGATGTGTTTGAGACTAAGAGACAGAAGAGCAGCCAGATACGAGAGCAATAAAATGTCCCTTGGTTATTCTGGTGAAAAGGTGAGAACACAGGGACAGCTGAGACTGCATCTCATCTAGTGATGTGGAAATCAGGATAAATGCCTTACGTTCCATAAAGATCCTGCAAAGATTTATAGTTTGCTTTCCCAGCTCAGAAATGGACACATCCTATAAAATCTGTGTGCTCACCTTTCCTCTTTCGAAGGGGTCTTGATGCTCCAGTGACTGAGAGAGTTGAAATACTTCAGATTTGTCCTCATTCCCAAATAAAATGATATGCACGTTGGCATCGGTCCCTGCTCCCCTTTTGTCACCTGTGTATACTTTAATAGTATACTCTGTCAGATTTCTTGCTTGACTTTCTTCTCTGTGTAATTTGTTATCCATGCAATTCTTTTCTTTGTCTCCTCTAATAACAAAAGATACAGGGATTTCTCTCTCTATTTCTGGCATATCTGCATCCACAGAAAATGCTCTGAAAGACAAAGCCGCGTATGTCTTTGTGGTAAGCAAATCATATGCTAAAACACAACAAAAATCCTATGAATTTTTGTGAGACAGTTAAAGATGGACTCATTTTACAAACACCCGTTGACTGAACCACCCTGTGACAGTCATTTTAATTCAATGCCCACTCAATGTTTTCAACTATTGTACTATAAAAAGGCTAAAAAAAAATGACTAGCTTTACATAATATACTTACTCATTCACTTCAAATACATAGATAGGATGCTCCTTTACAGCCTCTTTCAAAAGCAGCTTTTTAATGTCCAGTTTGCAGTCTACAAAGAAGGAAACAAAGCACAGTGAAAATGTTGTACTGCATGGCAAGGAGTGTCAGTCTGTTGATGATGTAATGGTGTCACTCCTACTATATTAAAGATGACTTAATTAACTTATGAATAACAACAATTGATTTTAAAATCCTGGAATCATTGTAACATTCCTTATTTTGTCCCTCTTTGAAGCCTCAACTTACAAATTCAGGAGTAAGCATTTCCTTTGTCTCAGTGAAGCCAGGGAGTGTTGTCCTGGCTGTCCTTGGACAGGCAAGCAGAAAAGCTTCAGCATGACTCAGGCAGGCACAGGTGAGGAGGAAGAGCACAAACACATATCTGGTGCTTCCTCCCCAGTGACTGGCTGACAAGGGGGTTGGAGATCCATTCTACTCACAGAGTATCTCGTGAGATGGTAGGTATGAAGGAAATTCAGCAACGTGCTGTATGCCTTTGGTGTTTAAGAAAGATTGCTCTCTTACACTTTCTTTTGAATTTTCTGCTGGGGGCTTTGGCTCCATGCTGTCTATAGCACTAGCCTGAATCTCTTGCCACTGGTTAGTCATGAAGACTATTTATTTTCCCTTCTCTTCTTTGTCCCTTCAGCCTTGTTGGGCAAACTGCATCCCGATGTCTTCTGCTACTGTCAGAGTCCCTTTAATTCCATCAATAGAAGACTAAGTTAATAGGCTGGGGTCCTGGGGAGTTACCCAGAACATTGTGTAGCACTCATCACCTGCCTGGACAGCGCATGGAGAGAGTCAGAAGCTTCAGGAAGGGACCTGAAACCACCTGGTCTTAAAAGCCTGCTGAGATACTGTAAGAAGCATAAACACATTGGAGCAACCCTCCGCCTGGGCTGTCCAGTCCTTCAGGGTACATCTGCCTTTCTACACTAAACAGCTTTTGTGTCTGGGGATTTCTGGTTCAGAGTCTTGGTCCAAACCAGCATCAGCCCAAACAAGTCTAGATACAACATGGACACCCTTACTCATCTAAAGTGCTTTATGATCTAAGTAACAACCTTGGAAGAAATGTATTCTACATCTGCCCAACCCTCTCTTCATCACACACAGAGCCACTGAGCCCCAAGGTCTCTGCTCGGTGAAGCACTCAGCGGCCAAGGCAGGCTGGGCTGGGGTGTGGGCTGTGTTGACCATACACCAGCAGGTACATGCTTACTGCCCAGTTGTCTTTGATTTCCATACCCATTTTACAGATTTGGCTGAAATTGGGTGGTGAATCTAAAAGATTATTATGAGGGGCCAACAGATGGGCAAACAAAAAAGGCAGATAAAGGGCAAACACAGGACACTTGTTTCCCTAGAAAACCACCTGAAAATACTCAACTGTAATACAGAGTAAACAACGACTTGCAATTATATACTAAATTTCATTAAAGGACTTCAAAAAGCTTTACAATTAATTATTTGAATGTTCCATATTGGCATGATAGCCACCCTACAGGTGAGGCAAAGGAAAAATAACCAGTACGAGTTTCTTACCTGATTTACAATTACTCTTCTAGATCACTTATTAATAGACTGAGTATTAATCACAGACTATAATTATTCATCTTAATTTTCTGGTTTTCTTTCTCATATGGAAAGGAATCATTTACTTTTTTTTTGATGCAGGAATGATAGAGCTTTTAGATCCATAGATTTTAATGTGTCAGGGTGTTGCTTTATAAAATATTACCCTTTTAGCAAAAACAGCCAAAGGAAATTAATCACAATTTCACTCTGGCAGTGATTTCATTGCCTTCAGCAGGAGGGTAGCTGTGTGATTCAGAGAGCAGCAAGATCACTTTACCTGTTTTACTGCTGACCAAAAGAACAACTTTGTCCAGTTCTCCCAATTCAACAGCATCCATGGTAACTAGAAAGGACTAAAATAACATTATTCAGTATTACAGTCTTAAGTAATATAGTTTAAGTGGATAGGAAGATTTGAAAATGATACATGGGAAGTACTTTAAGACAGAGTACCTCATTGTCCTCTCCCTGCTGGACATTCTGCAACGACCAGAGAAGGGATCTGTTCCCCGTGTCACCATGAGTACCATACAGACACACAGCCATATGCACTAAATTTCTCTCACTCAAGATATTTCTGGAAAATACTGTTAGATGATACGTAACCACTGCAATAGCAAGCAGAAAGAGATCTCATTAAGGCTGTGCCACAATCCAGCTATTTGACAACTATCAGATCAAATGAAAAATTCAAACACTTGGAAATCCTCATAAAATTCAGATTTTTAATTATTTTTTTCCTTAATATTGTCCTGTAATTATAAACACTGGTGATGCTGACAGCTTTATGGTCAATTAAAGCGTGCCTGTACTTTATGCTGTTTGTAACATTATGGAGAAGTTACTGCAGTCAGTTGCCTTATTAATGGTGAATAGATAAATAGATAAAATCCTGATAAGTCTCCAACTCATCAATCACTTTGGGGTCGTTACAGAGAGTAACTTTATCTGGGGAGACAAGTCCTTCAGACCTGATCATCTAAGAGACAGAGAGAGAAGCTCCTCATGTGTGATTCAGAGCCCCTAGCTGCTGCTTTGAACTTCTCTATGAAGTGGCACATCCACTGACTGCAGAGGGAGCTCAGGAGGACAAGTCTTACCTCAGCTGAAGTTGTCACCCATGCATTTGTGCTTCCTGTGATTTATGCAGTGGTTATAGTTATTTAATTGAAGACAAGATGACAACATCTGAACACTTTTAAAAGTAAACACATACACAGAGCATCTGTTTATATTCATTTACATTTTACTCATAGAAGCAAATGATGTGACAGTCCTGAATATTTACCTCTTTTAATCATCTACCTCTCACCTCCTTTTTATTCCTGTAGATGCTGTGGTACAAGGAGATGAATCCTGACCTTGCAGAAGGCTTCTGTAGAACGTGGCTCAGAGCTTAGGTCAGTGAGACACCTGTCCCATACAGGACTGCATCTGTAAACAGATTACCTGCACCCTTTGGACGTCAAGACGACAAAGTCCAGGTAAGGCAGCTAGCAAGCTCTTATTACCAGCTTTCAGATCTAATGATCACCTACAATACTGAATTCAGGACCAGAACCAGCTCTGATCGATGGGCTTTCCCTGTTTCCCCAGCATCAGCAGCAGAAGGGAGAGAACAGCCCCTTGTCCCATGCCTATGGCCGTGGAGCAGGTACATGGAAAGAGACCCCTGGTGCCAAAAAGGCATTTAGGTTTTACCTTTAAAGGTAAAACGTAGTAAAAGCCTAAGTGGTAGAGGATACTGATAAGTTTAAAATGGAAGTAAAAAACTGATGCTGCGTAAGGAACGATAGAGAAAAGATTAAATACAAAGACTGCCTGGAATGTTGTAGGTGGTGTTACAACCAAGGTGAAGAATCGGGAGAGGAAACAATATATTTGGACAGGGATGCAATGCACTGAGTGGGTCACTACACAGAACAAAGAAACCTCTGCAGTGCTATTTTGGGCTATAACTCTGATTTTTTAAGTGTTCTCTTTTTATTTTACTTGCCCTCTGTCTTGCCCTCTGTCTTGAGAAGTCAGACTGGACCAGCCCACGACAAGAGTGAAAGGATTGCACTTGGAAGGCTTGTTTCTTGAGCTGCTTTGTCAGAGAGCAGCAAGACTGGGCAAGACAGGAGCTGAGCAGAACACCAGTGCAGGCAGTGCTCCCACTGCCCAGGTACCCGTCCTGCAGCGTCTGCACGCGGCAGCCAGAGCTGTCGCCAGCCCCAGATGCAGCAAGCAAGTAAAAAGAACTGAGAACCATCCTGCTGGTCGAGATGGGAGCAGCAGGAGAAAGGGGCAGAGACAGGACTGAAAATAAGACTACAAGGTATGTCCAAAGACGGTCCAGAAGATGGAGTCAGAAAGAGGACTGAAGACAGATGCACATCTGATGTAGCTCAGGCAAGATCTTAAATGGCCATCCTATGCCCACCATGGCTGGAGGTCCCAGGTGAGCCTGCCCATGGCAAGTCCTCTCGTGGCCCTGACACACAGTACTCAACTAGAGGCTGAGCTGAATGAACTTTGAATCAGCTTATAGAGTGGCTAGAACTGGCCGAGCACATTGTGCAAAGAGCGATGGAAGGAGACTTGCAGGANTGTGGCACTCAGTGCCATGGTCTAGTGACTGTGGCGGTAATTGATCAAGGGTTGGACTCGATGATCTCTGAGGTCCCTTCCAACCCAGCCTATTCTATGATTCTATGATTCTATGATTCTAAGAATGAAAGGATTGCACTTGGAAGGCTTGTTTCTTGAGCTGCTTTGTCAGAGAGCAGCAAGACTGGGCAAGACAGGAGCTGAGCAGAACACCAGTGCAGGCAGTGCTCCCACTGCCCAGGTACCCGTCCTGCAGCGTCTGCACGCGGCAGCCAGAGCTGTCGCCAGCCCCAGATGCAGCAAGCAAGTAAAAAGAACTGAGAACCATCCTGCTGGTCGAGATGGGAGCAGCAGGAGAAAGGGGCAGAGACAGGACTGAAAATAAGACTACAAGGTATGTCCAAAGACGGTCCAGAAGATGGAGTCAGAAAGAGGACTGAAGACAGATGCACATCTGATGTAGCTCAGGCAAGATCTTACATGGCCATCCTATGCCCACCATGGCTGGAGGTCCCAGGTGAGCCTGCCCATGGCAAGTCCTCTCGTGGCCCTGACACACTGTACTCAACTAGAGGCTGAGCTGAATGAACTTTGAATCAGCTTATAGAGTGGCTAGAACTGGCCGAGCACATTGTGCAAAGAGCGATGGAAGGAGACTTGCAGGAGAGGGAAAAGGGCTACAGTGCTTAAAGAGTGGCCTTTGTTCAGGTAGGGGGTCAGATCAGCACCAGGCAAGTGTGGGCAAGTAACCCTTAACCTCTGTAGTGTACTGAACAGACTGGAGAGGAGAAGGATGGAAGAAGCCACTGAAGAGAAGTTATGTACAATAAGGTTAACATATGCACATGTTACAGTCCCATTCACTTATACAATTCTAATGATTTCACAATCCCAGTGTGATTTACAGCTCTGCAGTAACTTTGTGGAAATAATCAGCTATTTGATAGTAGAATAGCACACTTTTATTTCACCTTTTCACTATTTTTACTGTTTTCCTTAAAAGCTACAGCAGTGCAAAATACACCTTCTGTATGGCCCTGAGAGACGGAGAGGGGGAGAGAGAGACATTCCATCCTTGGGGATTCCTGAGGTGTAAGAATCTCAACGGATGGTAGAGTGCAGAGAAACTCTTTATGTATACACTCAGCTGGAGGCTCCTCCCCATCGATGCACCCAGAGGCACGTGTGTGCACAGCCAGATCTCAAGGGTCTCCACTGAATTTGATCAACTGTGTTTTGATGATCTCAATTAGCCATTAATTAGCATATGCTTCATCACAACCCCAAGTACAAAATAAAAGAAAGGAGAAGATAACTAAGAGATGAAATACTCGGGCACTCTGTGAATGACAGAGCTGTATCTGAAATGTAACAGCCCACGGCTTCTGGTTGGGGTGATTATGGTCAGTTGCTTTCCATCCTAATTAACACACTACTGGTTTTGCTTTTTAGCTGAGGAAAAGAAAACCAAGGAGAAAATAAATTAGATTTAGCAAGCCACCAGAAAAGCAGCTCTGTTTTGCACAATAAATTGCAAGTAAGTTTGTGTGTAACGGATCACTTTGAACTCCACGCGTGCCACCTGCTGTGGAGCTGCTTAAAGCTCTCTTGGACATAAAATGGCAAAGATTTGGGGGAATCTGATTTTTTCACTGACCTAGATTTTTTCTTCACTGTGTCTACAAATCCCTCCTCGAAGTCTTCTAAAGCATGTCTGGACAGACATAACTGCAACAGAGATGAGCTATTTTGTTTGCTTATTCATTTACCTAAACACATAGGTAACAGAATACCTATTCCTTTGGGGGGCTTTTTTTAAACTCTTGGTCTCAAAGCATTTTACAGAGAAGGAAAATATTAAAAAAAATAAAACTAAAAATGAAAGAATGGGGAAATCATTATTTTCAACCACGAAAAGTGATGGAGCCAGTGTCAGAACCAAGGTTAAGAGGGAGCCAGAGTCAGAACCGAGAGGGTCCCAGTCTCACTGCCCATTTATCACCCACTCTGCATCTTTCTCTCACCATTTCTCTGTGCTTGTACAAGTGTCCTAAAGACTTCTGCACGTGACAGCGAGCACTGTTCCGCAAGGGGCACACTCGTGCATCATTTCTGTTAATGTGAAGGTCCTTTCTGGTTCAGTCTGGTGTATAGGAGATGAGAGCCTTTAAGGCCTGCTCTGTACCTACACCGTGCAAGCCTTCCAGTGAAAATAACAGGTCTAAGTAATATAAAATATAAAGCCAAAACAAAAAAAAAATCAATTTTTGGTTGCAGCCAAAAGATACAAAAAAATCCTTGCCTCCTGTTAATGCCACTGAGGGTACCTGCACACTTCCAGTTAGCCACACGCAAACACCGCCCCAAAACTGGGGCATAAACTGCAGTCCAAAGCATTTTGGGGCTGTTCATTTCACAGCTACTTCAGCTCTTTGGATCAACTGACTTATTCTTTACCCAGGTAACTCAGTTGCTTTCCGCACAGAAGTCAGGCACAAGGATTTGAATGTTCAGTATGGTTATTTGGTCTATTAAATTAATAATTGTTCTGTCATATGGTGGCATTCAGTAAGCATTGCTTTAGAAGAGTGTGGAAGATACAGGGGATTTTAGGTGACAGGATTTCTCTTGTTTTGCTTGACAAAGGTGACATATGTAAGACTGAGCTAATTATAAGAGGCGTAAATATTTGGAGTGTATAAAGGTAATAATGTGGTTTTGAGCTGTTATTTACTGAGAATCTTTGTCTGCAATGTGCAAACAACGAAAAAATTCACTTAATAGTAAATGAGCTATAAAAAATCATGTTGTTAATGTCAGTAATATGAGCAGCTGAGGAGTAAACAAAGAGTAGAAATATTACAATACTGGAAGAAAGGGGTATTTCTGCTAAACTATTCTTTGCAGCATGTAATAATGGCTCTGTGCAATCGAATGTGCATTTCTCACTTTATGGTACAGAAATTAAGCTAGGTGGGTAGTATTTTCCTTCAGACCTTTTAAAATCTTTTCCAGATTTTATGGAACATTAAATAAAGAAAATAAAATTTTCTGTTTTGATAAAGGTTTTGATGGTAATATTAGGACCTGTTAACCTCCTGGACCACTCTGCTGCTTTAAAGCAGATTTATACCTACCGGAAAGTGCTTCTTTTAATGGCCACTCCACAGGGAATTCAATCCATCTGTCTCCATTAAGAGAAAAAGGAAGTGTTTTATTTATGGTGAGACTGAAGGTATCCAGGGTTGATGTGTTCTGCATTTTAAAGTGGTGAAGAGACAACTGGGATACGCTGGTTTCCAAACTCTGGAGACCAAGTCTCACTTTGTAAAGTGTTCCCAAATCAGACAGCAAATGTATCTAGCAAGGAACAAAACAAGGGGTTGGCATCCAAATACAGATACACAGACACATGCATAGTATAAAAACAGGAAGAGAAGAGGTTTTCTCTAAAGGGGTCAGCACAGACCTGGTCCATCTGCACCCACCTCGGTGCTAGAAGTGCCAGGGAGTTCAGAGGCAGCAGAGCCAGGTTGACTGTAAGCACTTATGGAAATATTGGGCTTATACTCCGGGGGCATTCATCTTAATTATTCTATCAAGTTCAAATTACATACTGCACTGATTTCTAAATGTGAATACTTAATGTCATTTCAACTGATATGCATTATTAACTATGACTATTTGTTGACAAAAAAAAAAATAAAAAAATGCTTGATCATCATCAGAAAGACAAAACTCAAACATTAAATCTGCTGTGCAACTGGAAGTTTCAGTTCTGCTTTTCCTGAATATTTAAACAAGAATATCTGCAATACTTGCAGCATTACATGATGATTTCTCTTTGAAATGGAACTCAAAAGAAAATTTAAATATAGACAAATCTATATATTATTTTACATCACATGTTATTTGGTTCTTAGCTTGATGCTCCACTTTGTTTTCCATGGAAACTGGATTTGACTTGCCGTTGCTTCCATAAAAAACCATAACCAAGTTGGATATATTTTCTGACAACTTTTCAAAGTCTGTTTTTGTTTCTTCTTCATGTTTTGTGAAATAAATCCTCCATCTGCCTTCTGAAAAAATAAAATAAATAAACAGATATACCAAAAATATTAAAGATGCTTCTGCTGTCACAAGTTAACCAAGGTACCTGAGATAAAATGCCTAAAGTGTGCCTTAGTCCACACGGGGAGCATTAATATCTACACCAGCACTTTCTCTGGGTGATGATCTCCCCAAGTATACTCTCATTTCTTACCATTACAAAGGGGAAAATATTGTCAGTACTAGTAAGTGTAATGACATATCATGATGAAAATATTCTCACATGATTATTTCAGAGCTGATGAATAAAACAGTGGACATAATGGAAGAAGCTATACCTGAATTCATTTGCTCTTTTCCTAAAGGCCAGGCAGAAGTGGTCCTCCTCTCCTGAATTTCTGATTAAAAAAAGATTGAAGACCAAATTAATACTTTTGTAGAACAGAGTCTAAATGATAATAAATACCTGTATTCATCTCCAGGGAGGCAACTGACTACTATAGCATTTAGAGGAAAGATTTAACTGGGAAGTATACAATGTGATTTCTCTATCTCAGCATCGTCTCCTACGTATCCCTCTATTTAATGAACTGACTCTAGAGCTAGCTCTTTACTGTGAAGTGGTTGTAACGTGAAGAGTCAAATATTTTTTATTCTAAAGCATGTTTCATTTATACAATTTATGCTCTGGATGAATCAGAACTAATTGGATGTTTTTAATGTCTATTTTAAGGGCTAATGTTCCTCCCACTGCTATCCGCTCATATTGATGTCAGTGGGATTTGATATAGATCAAAACTAGTAAACATTGGATAGAGGCCTGAAGCAAAGATGGAAAGCCTTCTTTTCAGATCACAACCAAGTTTGGATTTGTCAATTATTGTAAAAAATCCTCACAGGAACACTCTCTTCTTCTACCAAATCAATACATTTTCTTAGAAACTCTTTTTTTTGTTTTGAATTTGTATAAAACCACGTTGCATAACCCAAATACACTAAACATTCCTCTGCACTGTCCAGAGAACTCCCAGTCTACAACCTGAACCAAAGCTGAAACGATTTTTTTCTTCACAATAACAGCTTTTTCCTTTTCTTTCTGTGTTCCAAATGCCCCCAGGTTAGAGAGGAGAAGGCAGAGGAAATGGATGGCACTGGACTACGACTCGGTCTCGAAAGGCTGCTGCTGGACAAGCACCAGCAGGTCAATGCCACTGCGGCCAGCAGAGGTGGCCTGGGAGGTAGGGAGAGAAGAACTGGAATACTTCCCCTAATCCAGGAACTCACCTCCTCTAGCTACTGCTCTGAGGAACAAGATCATAAGAAATCCAGCAGTATTAAAGGCACATCCTGGTTGCCCACTGCTCTGGTTGGGATGTGCTCTTGTTCCCTCTTGGCTTGCACACCAGGTTGTGTTTGTATTGAACGAACACAACGGCTCAGGGAGGGAGGCTGCACAGTCCCTTTCTGTCTTGACAGAAGTGCAGTCCTGGGCAGTGGGGTCAAAACTGCTCCTCCATGCCCTGATTATTGTAGAATCCTTTCATTTGGAGAAGACCTTTAAGACTGAGTCCAACCATTAACCTACTGCTGCCAATCCCACCAATAAACCACATCCCTCACCACCTCATCTACATGTCTTTTAAATACCTCCAGAGGTGGTGACTCCACCACCTCCCTGGGCAGCCTGCTGCACTGCTTAACAACCCCTTCAGTGAAGTTTCTCCTCATGTCCAACCTAAACCTCCCCTGGTGCAACTTGAGGCTGTTTCCTCCTGTCCTATCCAGACTGTGTCAGTCAAAAGCATGTCCAGTTTCCAACAAAAGCTATCCAAAGAATGTGGCATAAATAATGTAAACCAGTCTTCTTGAATGCAACGGAGGCATTTTCTACACTGCTTAAACATAGTTTACCCCACTGTTTACCTCAGTTTCACTATCTATGCCTCACAAGTAACTGGCAGAAGTATTCAAAGCTTACAAAATTGTTTGCAAGTAACAAAGTAGAAGTAAGGCTTGGAGAGGCAGCAGTTTGTAAAGAGAACAGGCCAAATTGGTTGCCATTTATGCCACCGTAAATCTGAAATAACAAAGCAGCAATTATCCTCTGGCAAACAGTTGTTATTAAATGGCACTAAAAAACAACAGCATTCAGACACTCTAATTCCCTATAGAACGTCAGTGTTCTACTGGAATATTTTAAACCATTACTTGTTTAGAGAAGCAAATCACAGCTCCATTCTGCAGTTTGGAACAAATTTCTTAGCAGTTGATAGTTTGAATATAATATTGACCTGTGGCATTCAGAGTCACTGAAGCAAATCTTTTTCCATCACGTTTGTCTTTTAGCCATGTTCGAGCCACGAATAATGTTTCCTTCCCTGCAGCTGCTGACTCTTTCACAGCAATCTTCTCCAGAAGCCAGTCAGAGCCTTTCCCTTTTTCAACCACCATCCCTTGTAGAGTCCCAACATCTACTGCTTCCACTTGAAAAACATCCACCTGAAAAATGCAGAATCAGAAAGACATGGAAACAGAACCATCAAACTAATTTTACAGTGTATTTTGAATATGAAAGTGAAAGGAAAATAAAGAGACTTTTTTCTTTTTCATTAATTCCATTAATACCAACAGCACTAGAGAACACAAGTTTAAAGCTGCTAAATTCCTGCATTAGGCACTAGTCCCTTGTTGTTCTGCAATTTACTGCTAAACTGCTTGTTTCCTCCTCCAGCTTGATCAGTTGCTTATTCTCACTTCCTGAACAGATTTGCCTTCCCAAAATTCACCCTCAATCATTTACAGGGGTATCCTTTTAAATACCTCTTACTCTCAACCAATAGACTCCCAGCACTCCCAGCTGAGGGATGAAATGCAGGCAATGAGAAGGGCAGAAGTGAACATCACAGATGGGTGTTTTATTCTCTTAGGAAAGAATGAGAAATTTGCTCCCAGATCTAAAGGAATTTGTAGGATTAGTTTTAATAAAAGGAGTTGAATTTAAGGAAAAATATTAGATAAAGTTATGTTTAAGTATGTTCCACTATTCACTATCAATAAAAAAGTCCACACTATTTTTAACATGTTTAGAACATTGAAGGAAGATCCCTAAAGAAAATGGTGAGATGTCAGACATTAAACATTTTCACAGTATGGGATTTTGTCTTTTTGTGGATCTCACACCTACTTCCTCAGCTAGGAAACAGAGATTAATTTCTTGGCATAGAGACCTTCCAACTGTTTTGCTTTATAGATTTATGAATTATCATCCCATTTCTATTAGGGTGGATGACTGGTAAAATCTAGTGCTGTTTGTGATGGAATTTCCAGCATGGTTTAAAGATTTAAAGATGTTTCCGAAGGGACTGAGTCGCAGTAATGATCAAAACCACTTGAGTCCTGAGAAGTCTTCTCAACCTAATTCACAGTGAAGTTGCTCAGCCAGAGCAAGAGGGCAGCAGTCCTTATTCAAAGGATTATGAGGAGGTGGAACAGAGAAAAGCAGTTCTCTTCCTCTGCCAGCCACAGTTACGTGTCTTTCCTGGACAGGTTTTCCAGGTGAAGAACTGATGAAAGATTTGTCTCACCAAGACCAGCTTGGCCAGCTTGCAATTTAGTGAGACCTACCAGAAGTTCAAACATTGAGCTCAAAACTGCAGACGATATATGACCTTGCATTTAAATAAAAAATCTCCAGAAAGAGAGAAGAAAATAAAAAAAAGCTTTTTTTTGTAAACATTTTTCTCTTTCTTCACTGATATATGTACGTGCAAATGTATTTGGGAACTACACCTTTAACAGTTTCCTAAAAATAATCACCAACCTGTCATTAAATTACTCCATGGCTTTGAGACTTCAAGATACCTGTTGTCATCAAAAATTGCTATAGTGCATCATCTGCACTGTCACCCCCCAGCTTATCACGTTAAAAGAGAAAATGAGAACAGCAAGCTGACAATGGTTTTAAGGACAAGTGTTAAAGAGGCACTTGAACAGCTCTACTTCCTTACAATGGGTCAAAGTTATCAGCTGCTTAGTNAGATGAAGATGAAGGTTCTCTGGATCATGTCCTGCAGCAGCAAAGCAAACACATCAGAAGGGCTAAAACTGTAGATGGAGTGCAGGACTGCACGGAAAGTGGCTCATCTTCATATTTTCCACAGTTAAGTCAAAAAAGTAATGTTTGGAGTCAACACCACAATTATGTTTTGTTACCCACTGGACTAATCTGATGATGGAATATCATTAATCTGAACTCTTAATTTATCCTAACTGTGATATAGTTTCATCACTGCTTTGTTCTCTCTTTAACTGTATGGGTCAAGATACAGTGTGATGCTTGAATAAAATAAAATGGCTTGTTACACTCATTAAAATGTATTAAAATCACACAAGGCTAGAAGAGGGGTGAGAACCAGATCAACTGCAGTGAGAAACATACAGCACCCTGTCTCTGTTAATAAATAAATATTTTCACTTCCTGAAATGTGAAAATTTATTTTCAAAACTATTGCTTGTCCTTGCAAATGATTCTGTTTCTATCAGTGCATGATTTATTTTATTGGAGACATATGAGGAAGCTTTTGTCAGATTAGAATATTTGTTAGATTAGATTTCTTTTTAAGAGATGAGAGTTTTCCAGAGGATGACTAATTTAGTGACACTATCATCAGCATCTCCAAAAAATCTGTTGTCAGTGATCCACTTTTGGAAAGGAGAGTTAGGAATGAAGAAAAAATACAGACAGTATTCTGCAGACTTCTAGACTACTGCTTTTTCCAGAAGAAGGATAGTTGGGTTTGACTTGCACTAAGCTTGACAGTTAAGAAATTCCATTAAGCTAGAAAAACTTCACACAACGTTAGCAAAATGATTTGTGCACCATTCTTCCTCGTGGTGGTGATTCTGAAAGCACTTTCCTCGGGTTGAGCAGGCTTTGGGTTATTCATAACCTGGATAAGCCAGCCACAGGTGACAGCAAGTTTGTACATACAGGTAAAGCATGAAGGGCTTTGCAAACCCAGATTCCTCTGAAAAGAGGTGCATTTTGGCTGACAAACACTTGGGGAAACGTTGAGGTTTGCTTTGATTAGACACTGCTTCGTCCCTTGTTAACGTGCAGTTTGAGCAAGCCCACTGTAGTAGAACCTCAGAAATCCACGGGCAGATCAGGCACCGAATGGACTGCAAGCTGAACATTTCTGAACTAGATGAGGGACTGCAACAACCCGGGCAAACTCCCTTCACAGACAAGAGTATATTTTCTTTTCATGTGTACCTTTGAAAAACTATGTGGTGTAATGAGCTTTATTGTAGGCAAGAGACCAAAAAAAGAACAGAGAAAGAGCAGCAACTATAATTGTTAGAGCTAGAGGAACAATTTGCTAGGGATAATTTATTTGCCAAACGTAATCTACATTTCTCCTCAAAGCTCTCTGTAGACAGAGGATGACATCATTATAATTTTTTTAAAATTGAATCATTATTAATAATTTAGCTGATATTTTTCTGGATTCATTTCATAAAACATAGGAAATGTTCACATTGCCAACAGGTCTTGCATGCCACCTGATACCCCATCTCTTATTTGATTTATAAACAGAGACCTTTTAAGCTACTGGAGGTTTAATTTTTCTGCAAAAAGAGAGAGGGAGAAAACACACAGAAGATAGGTGAGCCTAGAGAATATAAAACTTTTCTTTTTCATTTTCCCTTAGGGAAAAATGTTAATTGTTTTCTAGTTACTACTAGCAAATTAGGTTTGAATGGAGAAAAGTCACCTTAACTATTGCTAATCATACATATTGTCTAATGGAGCTCATATTGAATTTCCTCAGAATAGTATTAAAACAATTTGTATGTCTTTACAGCCTACTAAATTTTCCTAACACTGTCTGGAGAAAGAAAGATATTCTCCAAGACTGAGCAGCTGAGATTGGTGAGAGCCATAAATCCTCTGCAGCCCAGAAGAGCTGCCCTAGCAAAACCAAAACTGGCACTTTTCCTATTTCTTGGCTAAGAAAAATAAGTGAATTCCTTAAAAACAATTATTCCAGCAACTTCTTGAGACCACTTAAAGTTTAATTTTTGTTAACTCCTTTTCAGATTTTCTTCAAATGTTTAGGGTTTGGGGTTTTTTTTATTATCCTGGGACTCCTGTTTTGAGCATTTCCATCAACTCTACGACCCAGTCTGACATACAGTACTTTTCAGTGCCAGTGCTGGTGACATATCCCTGTCTGGAGCTGTCGCAGCAGCTCTTGGAACAGGAGAAGCATTGAAACAGTCACCGTGCAATATTTACCTTTATAAATGCCAATCATTTTATAGGCTCAGTGTTGAGCCTTGATGGCTGGTTAATGACAATATTCCCAGCAGAGCTGCAAATGGCAACTCAAGACACACCATATGCTTCATTTCATCAACCTGTATGCACGAGTGATTTCCCGCGCTGCTAATGTTGCTATCATTTTAATAGGCTGTTATTGGAAAAGGAGTTAGACTGTCTAGATAAAGGCCCTTTTCTATTAAGCTTAGCAAAGCTATTGATTTTGCTGCCTGATTATTTTGATTTCTCTTGTTAACCTGGAGAAACTTCACTGCAAACAGTTTTTGCCCTGGGAGGCAAAATAAAGGCCCCTGTAACACTGAGCCCAAATCAGAATCGGTGCCTGAACATTCCTGGAGCAGGAGACAAATGAGAAAAATAACATTTGCTGAGATATCACCCTTCAGACTGTGGTCCCGTGGGCTCTCCTCGTTGTGCTGGACTCAGCTCTTCCACCCTGACCCAAATGCTTGTCACATCACTTCTCTTAGATGGGGGTTATCACCTTCTTAGCTGTGCTGGCATAACCACGTAACCAGCTTCTCTCCAGCCTAATGTTATCCTCACAGACCAAGTGAAAAATCCCGTTTTTTTAACAATGTGTAAAGTACATAAACATTTGGAGAGGGTAAATGTATGTCAGTGGGCCAGCAGACCTACAGTGTGGGAACACTGGGTGGTAAGCAGCAGTGGTGGCAAGCACCAGTAGCAGAACTGTCTTGGCCCAGCTCCAGGGAAGGATGAACTGTGCATCTGACTGACCTCGAGATCTTGTCACCTGTATTCCGTGCTAACATGCCTTTAAAAACAGGGTTTTCCATGCATCTGAAAAAGGTGAATTTGAATTTCCTCCTAAATTCACATATTTTTGCAAGCATGTTTTTGTTTTATATTAAATTCTCATCCCAAACTTAATTGAAAAACTTTATCTTTACATGAAAAAAATAAATTTAAATTACAGTGAATGCATAATTAGAGGTTTCTGATAACCTACAATTATCATGGTTCATTCACTTCCAACAAGATTAGTGAAGAATAAATGAAAGAATAGGGGCAGTTAAAAAAACCCAACAAATAATATTTGCCCTGGACTGACCTTATGTTAATGTGCTTAGTATAACTGGAACAGAATCTTTTTGAAACAGGATTTGTATGCATAGAACAGCAACAGGAGTAAGAAAGAATAGTGCTACATTATAATAATCAGCAGCTGTGACCATTCAACTAACTTGCAAAAGGCATTTCAACCAGAATTCAAGTAGAATGCATTTAATAAAATGCAGAGGGACAGCTCCAGAGACCGGTATCATCAGCCACATCCAAGGCTGTAAACACCCGTGATATCACACAGCAGAAATGAAAAACCAAAACAAAATTAAAACCACCCCAAAGACAGACATCACTTTGGAGAAATTCAAGCCCATCTGACGCAGCCTGATTGTTGGGCTGATTTAATAACGAGCCAAGTTTGAAATCTGGTTTAACGGGCAAAGAAAATAGGATGGATGCAATTTTCTTCAGCTTTAGTAACACATGTGATTTTATAGTACTTTTCTTAAAACACCGTAATCCAATATTGAAATCATCCTCAGGCTGGCTTAACCTGGTTGATACTGGGACAATAAACCGGGTAACTGGGTAAGTCTCCAAGCGCAGCTGTACACAGAGATCTTTTCCAGCCCCTTTCATTGTAGCAAGGCCAGTTAATAAGCTTATGCTCTTTAATATTCTCACGAGTTAACCGGAAAGAAACAAGATTTTAGAGATGATGCAAAAACAATTGCTAATTATGACACTTGAAGTAGTAGGGTGCTAAACTGAAGTGCTCTGAAAAGATTTGTGAGAGTTAATAAATCACTGGAAAGCCTGCCTTCCAGTGAATCAAGGATCTTAATCTGTTTAACTCGTCAGAGGCATACTGATTTACTTATTGCCATAAATACTGTCAAAGGCAGGAGAAATTTGGTGGGAGAATGCTATCCAGGCTAACACTCAAAAGCATGACAAAATCCAGCTCTTAGAAGTTAAAGCTTGACAATATAGACAGGAAATAGTGTGAATATTTTAATTTTTTTTTTAAATAAAAGACATTTGAGCTTTTAAACAGCTTTCCAACTAGATGAGCACTTCACTGGAAGCTGTTCATTCTGAGTTACATCCATTTTCTAAACTATTTCACCTGAACTGAAGTGAATTCAGTTCTTGGTGCACTGAGTATTTTGTTTGACCAAAAATGCAGACTTGGATCAACCATAACTATTTTAGGAATTTTGATAAATCAAGCTAATAAAGTCAATTGCATTTTATATTTAAATTACCACGTTTATTAAAAAACCTGAAATAAATGTGGCACAGAATTCACTCACCCAAGTTTGTTTGTCTAAAATAAGTCTACAGTCAGACAATTTCCCTGTAAAGCAGCAAGCACTCTGAGAGTAATTCATTTCATTTTGAGATAAATGTCCAAACAAAGAGAGAAGGGAACCACCTCCTGGAAGCATCTACTTCATTCCCTTTCTGCAGAAGAAGCTCAAACTATCACACTTTTTAATTAATTGATACTTTAAACCATCAGGTTTTAATTTTGGGCAACAGAGTTTTACATTTTTTCCTTACCCTGTAAGAATATGTCAGGAAACCACACTTAACTATGCACACAGCTCCAATCCATTGGCCGGTCACGTGGACAAGCTAAGCAGTTGCAATTCTGTGGTCTAGCTCTGCCTCCTGGAAATCTCTTACGTGCTGACTGGGAAATACCATGCTGGAGGTGTCACTGAGGACTGCACACAGCTCGGGGATTTGCCACTGTCTCCTCGAGTTATAGAAAGCTTTAGTTATGTTCTTTCTCTCTGCATTTCTCCTCACAGTTTCCGACAACCTCCACTCTGATGGTGTTTCCTATTTTCCTAGTCCCCATCTGATTAATCCTTCTGCTCGATGACCAGCCCATTTTACTGTTCACTTCTCTACTGCAATACGTTGGCCAAGAGCCCATCACTACAATGAATACACTTTGCAATTATTACTCATTTTGCATGTATTTAATCATTATGTCAGACACACTTTCCTTAAGAGCAGGTTTATCTGCAGTTGCAGAGCAGCACGTGGACACTATGGACAGATGAGTGACCAGTGACCACGAGACACTGTCCCACGTTCTGGCCCTTCTTAGTCCATATTCCTGGAGTAATTTTTTTAAAATTGCCAATGCTTAATCTGTGAGTACTGAAACTGAACACCAACAGTCACCTCTCACTGACAATTTTTGTATGTGCTGCAGTTACCATGGTACCAACCTGAGCAGTTGATGTCTAAATATAGGGCAGGATAAAGGATATATCTTTTCAACAACTAATAGAATGAAGTAAAAATTCACAGAGATTTTATTGCTTCAGTAACTTAGAGTACTTGAAATACTAGCCACTTTCATCATACTGAGATTAAAATACTTAAATATCAGCCATAACACATTCAGTGCAGTTTACTGGCTTTGACGGAATTGATCTGAAAAAAAAGCCACATTTTCAAAGAGGAAATTTGTGGGTAACTCGCAGCCATATGACAGAGCATAACAGTGAGTCTATCAAAGACCATATAAAAAAGCACAAAGAATTTCATTCGCTGACAAATGCTGGGTGCCAGAAGCAATATGGAGACACCGTCAGGATTTCACAAACCCGGGCCCTGGTTTTTACAGAATGTCTGTACTGAGTAGACTTGGTTCAAGAAAGTGTTTGTGACAGGGAACATTTATCAGACTGAAAGTGATTCACAAAGTCTATTAGGATTTCATGGGAGCTGAACTGCATGGAGAAGTGTGCTGAGATTGCTTTGTCTGGCCTTCCGGGTTTCAGGAGAGCATCAAACAAGGCATCAATGTCACAGCAATCTGAAAGAGAATGGTTCCTGCAGCACTAGTCAAAGAATGGAATGGTCACAGAATCAGAGAATCAAACCATGGTGGGGTCTGGAAGGGACCTCTGGAGATCATCGAGTCCAACCCCCCTGCCAGAGCAGGGTCACCCAGGGCAGCCCACACAGGAACAGAGCCAGGGGGGGCTGGAAACACCCGTTTGTCTGAGTAGCTCACCCAAAGCTCAGTGCTCTTGGTGACAGTGCTGCTCCCTCAGACATAGGGTGAACTACAGGTTGCTTACTGGTGAATTAACAATATCATGCATGTTATTTACCTACCAGTTCTACAGGGGTTTCCTAGGTGTAAGGACTTTGGATTTTCACAATGTAACTTTTCAGATGTAAGAAGCTAGTTCAGTCTCCTACTATCATGTAACTCAGCTCACGTAGATATAAGACCTGTTAAATGAGAGAAGCATCTCTCCAACCCACTGCACAGTCCCCTGAATATTTAAGCATTTCTATGCATTTCTGCATTGCTAAACTGTTGTTGGTAGCAGCCCTGACATTCTGTGAGACTAGCACCATATTTTTATGTGATTTCTAACAGAAACACTGTTCCAGTTCACTAGCTGTTACTGTATAGTCAGGGGAAAATTATTGCAAGGAAAAGCACATTTTAAAATGTCAGAACAACTGTTAAGATTCAGAATGCAAATTCTGTTTGTTATACTCCAAAATCCCCTTAACCACCACGTCCAGACTCTCTGACTGCAGGGGTGCTCGGCACAATATGTGATTGGGCTGCTATAGAAAGAGACATTCTACACTCGAGAGTCTTTTTGGAGGTTACGTATCAAAGGGAAGAAAACACTGGGAAATTTCCAAAACATGTCGTGAACAAAATGTTGCTGCAAAGGCAAGAGTCTTGCTTGCAGAATTCTCTGTTACTTCTCTACAAGCAATTTCTTCTTAGGGCCCTAAAATATTCTTATGCTGATATCTACTTTTAGAGATAGAAGGATACCATGTTACATTCTCACACCGCTCGTCTAAAATGTCAAAGAAGCAAAGAAGAGATGGATACATGCCAGCTCTGCCTGTAAACCAGAAAAAAATCTGTGCCACGCTGAAGTAGACGCAAATACTATAAAAACACCCTTCGGGTTACGAGTCTTCGTAGCTAATTTCTGTCCTCTGAGGTAACCTTTCTGGATGTGCACCTCTGGTGCCACTTCATTAACAACTACCGCTCTAGAAATCAGATTGCTCACTTGTGGAATCATGATTTAAGGAGAAATCCAGAAAAACTTACATTAAACTAACCTTACACCATGAGGACAAAAGGGCTGCAGCTCTAAAATCCAATTAAATCAGCTTATCAATAAAACATACTCTGAATTTCAACATTAGGGGAGACAAATGGGCCTTTATGAAAACTGAGTACCCTCACCAAAAGTATTTAGTCCTTTAAAAATTAACATTTAAACTTCTCTTTTCCTGTGAATAAGCATGTCAAGTAGGTAAAATTCCCTAAGATAATGACCCCCTTCAACACCAAGGGACTTTATGATTCTGGGGGAAGTTAGGAGCTGAGTTCCTCCTAATTCCACATATCATGCCCCAGCTTTGGGTATCCATCTAAGCTGATTGGCAAACTTTCTTCCTTAGAAAAAGACTTGTTCTTTTGTCAGCAAACAGCAGCAGAAGAAAATAGCTTACTGCATGGTACTACCAGAAGTGGGAGAGGTTAGAGAACCAGAGTCACATTGTTCACTGGGGTTTCTGAAAGGCAGAAGGGTGCTCACACTAAGACAGACAGACAGCACTGGCTGATGGAAAACACTCAGCACTTCTGGCTGCGAGACACTCGGGTTTCATCTTCTGAACTTTAACTATTCCAACTCAAATTTTCCATAACAGACGTTCGTTTCAGAATCTTTCTTATATTGTTTTATTCCTCAAATTTGTTTTCAAGTGAAGATCTGCTGAAAATACAAGCACCTTGTTTATGTCATATTTTAAAAAATCTAGTGATCTTTTCAGCTGAAAATTTCACTTTCTCTGTCCAGAGCTTCCAACAAGGACTAGGTTTTATGTCACAGACACACATTTTACCTGTCTGGATGCATTTCTGAGTGATCTGCTCTAGTTCTGTCCTGCTCTGGCAGGGGGGTTGGACTCGATGATCTTCAGAGGTCCCTTCCAACCCCTACCATGCTGTGATTTTGCTGTAAGTCTGCCCACGTTTCTGCAGCACATTGCAGAAAGTAACCTTCCTCTGATTTCTGTTTATACTGACAATGCTATAGGCAAATGCATCTCTGGCAGTTATTCTGGTCTGCATCTACGAGCTGTGAGACTGAGTCCTGCACAGCGAGTGAATGACCCACTTGGGAGAACTAAGAAAAGAGTGATGGAGGCTGGTGGCTGACTGTCTGGAGAGAGACCAAGAGCCAGACTGAGCAGGAGACTGGCAGCAGCAAGGTAAAAGCCAGAGAAAGGAGCCTTAGCCTGAAGAATGGCATGGGAAGAAAAGAGTTATTAAAGGAAATTGAGTCTCTATAGCTCTATTGTGAGGCAAATAGGCAGGAAAAACACCGACATCTCACGGAAGACCTTCAATATTTGCAAAATTCAACCTAACAGCACTTCATATTGTCACTGTATTTCTTGTCAGTACTGTTAGCATCTGCTGCACAAGCGTCAGTGTTTCCCACGTTAGATAGAGATCCTGATATTCACATGCCCAGAGCATTGCAAACCGGACTTTCTAGACTCTCTACTCCTCTCATTAAGTCAGTTTGAACTGGGCTGGGTTCTAAAAATGGAAAATATCCAGAAATTATACATATACCTTTCCTTTGGTGAAATGATCATCTCCTTTTCTGAATAACTTTCTTCTGCCAGTATCGCCCAACAAGCCTTGCAGCTTGACATACACATCTGCATCTGTTCCTGACCCAGGGGTTGCTCCCGTAGTGATATAAAGAACATAGCTTTTCACTGTTGGGAGAAAGAGATCAAAGGTTTACCAAAGCTTAATCAGTTTAAAAATATGTTATTTAATAAATTAGCACTATTTTATTTTCATTTCTAGTTCCTCTTAGAGTAATCAAAAGGCTCTAATGCTTAGAAAAGCACATAGAAGCACTGTAATTAAAATTTAAGAACCACTATTATTAGGAATGATAAGCTAAGTAGTTTGTGCCTGAAACACAGGCAGAAGAGAAAATGAAAGAAAAATAAACACACCACCACTCGTTACAAAATCACGTAAATAATACTCCAGACACACTTGTGTGCATTTAAATAACACCCTATGAAACAGTTCCCAGGCTATGGATGACATCACTTAAAAACCACATCTCTGCTCTGAGCCTCAGGGAATACAAATGCAGCTGAAAGATGGCAACTTCTGTATTTCCTCTGGATCATGGTCCAGCCAGTGGCTGGCCACTCTACACCAGTTGCAGTTATTGGCCTCAGCAGAGGGTTTCCAGAAACGTTGTGTCTCCTCTGACATCTCATCTCACAACTCTTCAGCTGAGCATTTTTTGGATGACTGTTTATGTTAAGGACCTGTTTGCACTCCCAGAGAAATGAACAGCACAGTGGTGATCTGAACCCCAAAATAACAAAGAAGCCACATTCCAAAAATGTTCCATTGAAAAAGAGGCGAAAAAAATATAGGCAGAAGGTAGAGAAAAAAAATATCTGTCCCTGTGTTAAATGTTCCTTGGAAAGAGGAGCAGCATTTGTAAAGATTTAAATATTTGTGCTCTTCCAGAAAAAGATTTTAAGTCTTTAAAAGACAAAGAGCCTTCCCAGGGAATACCCCAGCAGCACTCCTCTCAAATTCTTATACAAGGAGCTCCTGCCCACGTCCCTTTTTCTGAGACTCTCTTTGAAAGCACAGCAGAAAAGGCAATGAATATGCAGAATACTTAAGCTCCTGATCTAAATACTTCAGCTCCTGGGAAACACTTGGAGGAGACATTCTACTTATGGCAGAATATCCATATAGAACAAGAGAGCTTCCCTTCTTCACTAACTTTGGTTCTGAAACCTCCCCAGAAGCTCTGAGCAAACTAAAACTCTCCAGTCCCGAGGTGATCAAGGCACAACTCATGGAGGAGTTTGATGACATGTAACTGCTCAGTCACACAAATTCTAGGAACACAAACAGATGAGGCTGTGTTGTGAGGGGCCATGGATCTTCTCCTTATCTGAAATTACAGTATGAGAGTTATTTCCTCTGGATTTCCTTTGTTTCACCCGGGAGACAGCCAAATCATGTTATGGAGAGAAAGCTGAAGTACAGTTCAAATCTTTTCAGTGCTGTATGTTTGCTCTTTTATGCCTCACAAAGAGATACCAATCAGACCTGAATGCACAACACTCAGCACAGGGCTGAGATTTATTTTTTTACAAAACACCAGAGTGCACTGGCCCCAGCCAGGCATCACGAGCTAGAGTGAATAGAGAGTATCTGCTCAAAGGCCTCTGGGCTGCTCTGAGAACCAGCCCTCATCACCGACCAAACCTCTTCCAGTGTTTCTGATCTGTGACAAACCTGCTGGAAAAGGAGAGCCAGCTGTGAGAACTGGAAGCTCAGCCACTCTTCCTCCTTCTTCATCTGCAAAGCGGCGACCAAACGGAAATTCTAGAATGTTTTTACTTTCTCTCTGTTGAAGCTTTACCTTAAAAAGAGGAAAAGAAATACCTTCAGCATCTGTTCTGCTCTAATGGAAACTATAGTAAAACACAGACTATTAAACAGCTACAACACATCATCTTAATATCAAAAAAGAAGAGGAAATAATTTTGTTCTAACATTTTTTTGAAAGCAGCCTTTTAAAAGAGGAGGATCAGATATCTTTCCCAATTAAAAATAATGAAAATGTTGCCAACATTATTGCTGCAGAGACTGGCACAAATATTTGGAATGGTTCAAAAAGGTTCCTTTATGTAACCTATTCATCCAGCATATGGAAGAAAAAGAAGTGTTGACATGCCCATTTCAGCTTGTGAGAAATGTCAGTGTGCCACAACATTTTTCAGTGTAGAATGGTTTCTCATTCTAAGTAAAGGGAGAAAGACAATTAAGTGTTTCTGGGGAAAAAACTGGGGATAAGGTGATAGAAAGCAGCCCTGAAGAAAAGGACTTGGGGGTGCTGGTGGAGGAGAAGCTNGTTCGATGATTCTATGATTTTTAAAACTAGACCCCAGCAATGAAGAAGTTCTTATGGCATGTACCTATATATCTGTACATGTGTATCATAGGATTATGTAGAGTCTGTTAGTAAATATATTTAATCTCCACGACATTCTGCATATAAAGTAATAGAAAGGTGATCCTGAGCTAAGTAGCTTAGTCTTACTATAAGAAAACCTATTTTACTAATGAGGAGTCTTACACTATCTCTTAGTGTAGCTGGTAGTATTGTGAAGTATCATTTTCAAAACTACCTAAAGCTGGACTAGACAACAGATTTGACAATATTTTGCAGGAAGAAACCCTGCTTTGAAAAGGGCACAGAGAATTCACTCAGACATTTCTTCATGCCATAATTCATTAAAATGACCAAACTCTTAACCTAGTAAGCTCAAGCATCTTTGGTTAGCAATTGTCACTGGGAGATGGCAGCATTATTTTGCCTTCAAAAGGCTCCTATTATTTTTCATTATGACAGACACGTTGAAAGGCTTTTTCAAAATGCAGTGTAATGTCTAATGTGAATACAATTTCCCTTTCACACTAACATCTACATTCCTGAACAGTTTCTTGAAAATCAGATTTCATTTACTGTGCATTATTTCTTCAGGAAGTGAAAGAAGCAAGAATAAAGATGTTAGCTATTACATGCTTCAGAAATAAAGCAGATGTTAATTAATTTTGTTCTGGACGTTATTTTATAATGATTTCCATTTCCTCAAAAACACCAAGGGACTTATTCTGTGGTTATGGTTATAAAAATGAATTCTGAATCTAAATATGGAATTCAGCCAACTGCACCTGCATTTACTTGTGATAGAAAGGGGAAATCTCAGGCTCTCTGTGAGGTGCAATCTTGTAAAATCAAAATAAACCAGCACAGAAATTACCATCCCAGTTCTAACCAGCAGTGTAAATAGACCACCAACCTGTCTTTAATAACAGATATTACTCACAACCTGCTTATTTCACACAAGGATTCAGTCAGTCCTGCTATGGAATCCATGGAGAAACAGAGAAAATGTCTTCCTAAAACCCCAATAATTTACACGTACCCCAAAGCAGGGACATGGATATTTCCTTTTTCTAATCCTGCCTAATGTAAATGAGCATCTTTTCCATACTCATAGAAATTATGCTGTTTTTTTTCTACCTCAGCCTTGAGTCATTGTTCTCAGCTAATGAAGTAAAACAGGCTAATAGATGTCACTGTTTTCAACTGCCAAGCTTCTGCTCTGAAATTATTACTGTGATCCACGGTCTCCTACAATACCAAGAAGCAGTGTTAATTTTATCAATAGATTTGTTAGATGACTATTTCATCTGGCTACGAAGATGAAATTACCAACCTGCCTACCATTTAAATGTCAGGGGGTTCAGCTCACTAATATCATGTATTGGACAGGGAAATTATTTTTTCTCCAGTTTTTAATGAGAACAAAATACAAACACTAACGGGCAAAAGTGCATCTGCAATTTGAAAGAAGATGATTCTTTCTTAGATTTCTTTCTATTTTGCCAGCATAGGAGGATAAAGATATTTTTTTTGTATAGTGATGTGCGACAGCAGTTTCAGTGCAATGTCAGATTTTAGCTTCAGCATCATGGACATCAGAAGAAAGATTGTCACTTTTGCTATTCACTTCTTTTTTTCACATGCCAACTTAAAAGGCAGATATTTTCATCAAAGGACATTTCTAGTGTCTGGCTTAATTATTTACCTTGGATTACTGGGTGTACAACATGTAACAGCCAATTTGGAGTTATGTAAATAGTGAGATGTATGCCAGTGGGTACAGTTCTGAAAAGATGCCACTGGATGTGCCATAGATGATGGCACATCTGTACATATGCCTTCCAGAAATCCACCTAAGCTGACAAGACTTTTGTTATCCGTAGCTATCATAGGGAGTGTTTTGAGCAGTCTCTGAAGTTATCACTCTGCAAGCCTTGTTACCAGATGCACTTCTGTAAATTTTGTAAATTAAAAATAATGTCATTTCAGAGAGAACTGGAAACTGAAAACAATAACCACATAATATATGTAAAAAAGGAGAAATTCACAATAAGGACATTATAAGTAATTGCTTTAGTAGTTTGCTGGGGTTTTTTTACCTCACGGCAATGCCAAATCTCTCCATCTCCAGCTTCTTCAATTTCTAGGCGAACTTTGAATATAGTATTGAACTTCTTACTTAGTTCAATTGAAGTCTCATAAATCTGGGGTTTTTTAAGAGAGCCTTTGGGGAATATCACTGAAGCACAGGTTCCTTTCTCACCACATACAGTTAGAGACATCTTGGGATTCATGGAACTAGAAGGAATGTCACTGGTTGTGACAAGGACATCCCAAGTCCCTGTTGAAACAGAACAGTAGGAAAAAATATTAATGGGTTCACTGAATATCCAAAATAATACAGGAATTTGTAACAGGACAAGTTAGTGAGTGACTAGGAGCCTGTTCCCACCTTTGCACTCAACTGAAATATTGGCACGTAACAGGTTGACTCATTATCCCTGACTGGGGGAGAAGCAGATGTGGCCAGCAGCCCTTCCATAGTGAGAGCTGACCCTTCAGAGATGTCCAACAGCACTGGACAGATAAGACTGCCTGGGGATCGTCTGCCTTACAGCTCGTAAGCAAGCTGCAGGAATGGACAGGGCATGTGGGTGATGCACAGCGGGTTGCAAAAGCGACCCTGAGCCCCTGTGATTTGAACCCCCAGCACTCCCACAGAGAGGCTTTGGTCACCTGGGCTGGTGGAGAATTGAGCATGACTGATTTTTGTTAAGATAACTCAGCTCTGTTTATGCAAAGTGAGGCAAGGATGGATCTAATGATTTCAAACAGAGATTTTGTAAACCAGGGTATTTTACTTCAAGTAACAGAAACAGTGACTTTCTGAGTTTATGTGCATAGTGCTGTGAAGTCCAGCTTCCTAACAGCAACAGGAGAATCTTTATGTCCTACTATAAATGAATGCAAACAAAAGCTTTATCCTTTAGATCAGGTGAGTATCTGTGTCACAAATGCAGGACTTGGCAAAGGAAGAAAGTTAGTACTCACTATCCTTAAAATCATCTAAAATAATTTCAGATGTGATGACTTTCTGGATAATCACAAACAGCCTCCATTTGTATGACCGTGAACATTAAATACAAATGAAATCAATGATAGCCTTAAAAAAATGGACGTACAATGAAAATTTATCATATCCCCTGGGACATAATTCAAGATTTTTTTTAGCCCTTTAGTACTGAAATATTAAGCCTTTAAACTATGAATGGATAGCTGCCTAGGAAGACTGAATGGAAGGACTATCTCTGTCAGATCATACAGCACCATACGTTGATATTACAGGTTAACTATATTGTATCATCTCTGATAAATTTGTCAAGATCCAATTTAAAAGCAGCTGCATTAAGCTTCTTTCCTTCACTTTAGTTAAGTCTAAAAGAACTGTGCTAAAAATTCATTCTTTCTTTTGCAGAAATCTTTTCATTTTCTCAGAATGGCATCAACAGGCTGCTGAAACCCATTTATTTTTACAACTCTGTCCGTTATCTTAAATAACTCTTTTGCCTCCTTGATGTGCAAGCCACCATTAATTTGTCAGATCACAACCGTGTCTGTTTTGAGTATTTCATTTGCTAGTCTAAATACGTCGAGTTTCTTCAATACCCTTTCACAACAACTTGTCGTATTCCCAGTCATCCTGTCATCTTTACAGCTTGAACCAGTCCCTCTGGACAGAGGTGACCACAGCCGCACGCAGCGTTCCCAGGGAAATATCCCTGCTGCTCTGCAGTGGCATGGACTCTTTTTACTCTTCACTGATAATGCCTGCACGCATTGTGGCTCACAGGTACTTTACTCACAGCCATGTCACATTAATGTCTCAAAAAGTATCCTGTGATCATACAATCATCCCAGGTATTTCTCCCAGTCATATCCTGCTGATGAACTCTTGTAGCAGAAATCATTACAAGACATGGGAGTAACGTTCCAATACAGTCTTTAGACTCTCAGCTACTACTTAGCTCCTAATTTTCCCCTAAAATCAATGGAAATTAGGAGCCTGTACCAGCATTAGAGCTCAGATATTTAGCTGGATTTACAACTAATTGTATTCAAGCTTTGTGCTACAGAACTCAGTTCCATTGCTTTCCTCCAGCTCTCAACGCTTATCACACAGCCTCTTCAGCTCCTGATTTTACTCTCAGCTTTGTAGCACCAACAGATTTCATCAGCATATTCACTCTCTCCTCCAGCTCTTCACAATTCTTCCTTCTAGAACTACTTTCCACTTTCTTGTTATTGCCTAATAATCTCCCATAAAGCAAATAAAATTCAAGTACTGAAATCTAGACAGATGAGATGTCGTTACTTTTCTGTTAGTGAAGAACATTGCTCAAGACTGTCAACTTTGTTCTTCAGTCTTTTTTTAGTGAAGTCATGCTACATGCCTTCTCGTTCTGTATTTTCCCCTAGTATCTTAACTACTCTTCAAAGTGCATTATAAAGGTTTGCAGGAGATCCATTACTAGGGCCACAGTGACCTATGTTATGCTTTCTAGTGTTCAGATGAAGGTACTGCCTTCGTAAGTGTTGTCTTGAGATCTTTGCTACTAGATCTACCACTTCGTTTCTCAATTCCTTCAAGTGTTCTGGGCTAATGACTGTTTGGGTTGTCACTCTTGGACTCCATGAAACTCAAAGTCCTATTTGCATTCCAGATTTGGTGATTTCCAGTGACCTCATTCCCATTAGTAATTCTGGTTTTGCTTCCTTGCCCACATTCTGGCTCCTCAATCACAACGGAGATAAGGTATTCAATTTGCTTAGGGGTTTTATTCACATCACTTTCAGTCTGCACTCTATTGTTCCTACATAGTCACACATCTTTTCCAGGTTCTTTTTATAAGTAAATGGTTGAAGAACCTTTAATATTTGTTTTGATTCTTTTATAAAGTCTGACTCAGCTTGACATTTAGTAAGTCCCACTGTATCCATATAACTTTCTGAGCTCTGAGGTATAGAGCTCTTTGCTGATCAGTCTTTTATTTCTCCAGTCCTTAGGCTCTCTGCTTAATTGCCATATTCTTTATAAAGTTATTTTACACCCAGACCAGAGCTGATCTTCCATAGATACAGAGCTGACTATTCCTAATCACAGACTGGGAAATATTAGCAGTCCACACTCAGGTTATTGAGGACGACGCGTCTGTGGGAAACAGAGGAAGGACAATGTTTTTACACAGCTATATTTACACAGTAATGAAGGTGCACAAATGAGGATGCAAGATTTCTCTCACTTTTCAAACTATGAAGAAAGATCTAACAGACTCCTACCAAGCCTGGGCTTCTGCTCTGAATTACCCTCAGGAGAAGCCTGCTTCGCTCTGTGGATTATGTAGGGCACCTATGGAATCCACTTTTTTAGAGCCCTGGAATACTTGCAGTGATGCAGTACAGCTATTTTTTATTCTGAAATTGTCACTACTCCAGCTGCTCATCGTATGCTTGTATTTCCATTGTATTCTATCTTTCTGTTGCCTCAGTGACGTGATTTTTCTGTCTCCTCAGATGATATATATTTGCTAGTGGACTATATAGGTAGCTAAATGTGAGGATACACACTACTGACTGCATCTGCAACTATGTCTAATACGAAACCCTCTGAGAATAAAGCGAAAGATCCATGAGCATAGAAATCAATAAAGATCAGTTTAAAAGCCTGCTGATACAGAATGCAAATTAACACCTTCAGATGAGTTAAACTTTACATAGTTTGGTCTACCAGTTCTGATTCAGATTTCATAAATGGACCCGAACCAACATTTTACACCTCTTCAAAAAAGACATGTGAAAGAGCTAAGAAATCCAGTGCCCTGGCAAAGCAGAAAATACATCATGTTTTCAGTGTCTAAGCTGCTTCTGAGTTTTTATCTGTTTTTTTTTCATTAAGCAATTTGAATAAGATATTGGGTTTGGGTCAACTAGCTGTTTGCAAGAACTTGTGCCACTGATGTAAGTAAAAAAGAAAACTGCAAATAAAAGCAAATGCTTTCTGCAAATATATGAACATACGGGAAAATCTCACTCTGCTAAAAGAGTTTTTGTATCTCTTCTTGTGATTTCATCGCTTTTGCAGGAGCCTTCTGCTCTGCGTTGACTGCCATATGGAACAACCTACCTCTTTCTGCTTCAGCTTTTTTCTAGCCTCAACTAAAAACATAGTTTCTTCACTGCCTCCATCACTTAATATCTCCCTTCTGCTCTACTCTTTCTTCCCTCAACATTATAATTTTATTTACCAGCTCTAGAAAGTGTTGGGAAAGACAATGCCTTAGAGATGCAGCTCACATTTAAGATATGTTATTTCTGTGTTTTGATTTTAGTCATAAAAGTAACCTGGAAAATAATATGAATTACAATTAAAACAAAACTTGCAACGAGCTTTGATGATTTTGGACCTTACCGTAAATCTTGCCTGTCAACATCCCATTCCTGACTTTTCCCAGAAGTTTCAACATTCGTTCCGTCTGTGCGTCACCAACTCCACTGTCTAACCATTGCTGGCAAAGAAATGCATACTGGTCGTCAGTCTTGCCTGATTCCTGGATGACAATTTGGTCCAGGTACCATCCAGCTCCATAACCCACATTATAGTGCTCAACGAGCACTTTGCTTAACTGTCCAAGGTCTACTGCTCTCATTTCAGAGACACAAACCTGAGAAGGTAAAAGCAAAATGAAGAGTAAACTGTTTCAATCATGTACTTCGTTGCCCATCACTGAGAAGATTGTTACATTAGTAAGTTCTTCCCCATGAGGGTGGTGAGACACTGGAACAGGTTACCCAGAGGGGTGGTGGAAGCCCCAGCCCTGGGAGTTTTTAAGGCCAGGCTGGATGGGACTCTGAGCAACCTGCTCTAGTGGGAGGGGTCCCTGCCATGGTCTGGAACCAGATGAGCTTTAAGGTCTCTCCCAGCCCTGACAATTCTATGACTCTATGATTCTGTGTTTGGAAAGGCAGATTCCTTTCAGCGCAGAAGTATTTTTTCCTGTCTGATATTAAAGAAAGATAGTATAGGCTGAAATTAATTTTTGGAGACCCTGTACAGAAAATACGTGGATCCTTGAATATGCTCATTTTTCCTTGTTCATGATCACTGCATCCCAGGGTTTATTATGAAAAGCATCCCACTATTTTGGGTAGGAAGAAACATCTGATCATTCATTTACTTACAGAAGTCTCACAAAACTTGAAGTTCAACCAAACCCTCATAACTGAAATAAAGGGAGCGTTTCAAACACCAGGACAGGCCCAGTAAGCTGAACTTTGGTTTAGAGAAGGCATTTCACTTTTGAACATTTCACATTCTTTTATATTCTAAGACATCCTATTTTTCAAATGGGAAATGTCGTATTATTCAACTCTGAACAGCAACACTGACACTGTTGATGACTATGCAGACAAAGGAAGATAGCAACATTAGAAACCATAACCAAGGCTGTGCACGCATACAGGCAAGAATTGATGTGCTCTTTGGATGTAAATAGACATCTGTTTAAATATTGCTACGGCTACCAGTAAACAAAAGCTAAATGGCAACTGCACTTGTGCATGTTGGGATGAATAAATTCTGTGAGTAGAGAGAATGAATGTGCTCCATGCAAGAGATAATATAAGTGGGTGGGTAGATACATGGGCATGTGTGTGGGTGACATTAAAAAAATGCAGATGGATAGTAGAAACAGACGCTATAATTTTTATTTGTTGCCAACCAATTTGCCACCAGGCAGGAAAAAGCACGAGGACCAAAAAGCAACAAAGGAAGAGATGATTTTTTAGAAAGAATTATGTCATCTGGTCCATTCTCCTGTCTGGGTTGGACTATGCTCTACAATGTGCTCAGCAAAAGAAACCATCAGTGTTATTATTCCCATCATGGCCTTAGGACTCCCAGCATTCTTACCTTCTTAGAGCCACAATCTCCCCAGTCACCACCACAAGTTAGACCCCTTCACGTGATGCATATGTAGCCCAAAATAAGGTCTAGCCATCAGGAACATCTTGTAAATAACTTTTTGGGAGCACTCATTGCTTTTTCATATTATTCTTTGTACTTTTGAGCCAAATATAATTTTCCTGTCAGTCTACGTGACCCTTGACTCAGAGGAAATAGCCTGTATTGCTAATATTCATGTTCCTTCACAGCTAACTCTATCTGAAAAAGGGACCTATCATTAGTCTCTTTCTTTGTGATAATAATTAACAGTCATTAGACAACAGTGGTCATAATCGCCCATTGTTATCAACGAATTCTCATCATAATACATTAAACTGCCTACTCCCTCAGCATTAGCAAGAATGTACTTTAGATGAATGCCATTTCATTTCTATTTTTCCCCTCTCAGTATAAAGACATTCGGAACTGCATTAAACACACTACTGGAAGTGTAATTAATGAAAGCCAAAAGGATTTTATTTAAATTGTCTTGCTTTAGATAAAGTGTTACAAAATTACAAACCCCATTTATTTAACCTATTAAACTGGTGAAAAACTTAGACATGCAATTACTTAAATAAATATCAATCAGCCTTGCTGTCTGCATTAATTGAATCAACTGTACTCTCTTTTCTCACACTTTGTTGCAATTTTCTGTCTTCCTAGCTTTACCCCATAGCCCAGTCCTTTATCAAGAAAATATCTGGATCCTTGAATATGCTCATTTTAACTTGTTCATGATCACTGCATCCCAGGCTTTATTATGAAAAGCATCCCACTATTTTGGGTAGGAAGAAACATCTGATCATTCATTTACTTATAGTCCTTTATCAAGAGAGATTCTTTTTTTCAGACCTCAAGTTTCTTTGCCTGTCCATTCTGTATTTTCCAGGGATATTGCTGACGCAATCTTGTCTCTTAGGAGGGCTTGCCCTTTACATCCCTCCCTTTCACCTTCTATTCTTAGATACTCTCACTAAAACCTCATTCCAGCTTTTTTATTCATCTACTTGTATGTAAAAAGAACGTAAGATCAGTAGTGAGACCGCAGATCCATTTAGTCCACCATACTCTGGCCAACAGCTCCCAATAACAGATTTCTAGGGAAGAGCTGAAAAACAGGGAAAATATATTGAGATGCTTCTTGAATATAAAGTCTCTCAGGCTTTATCAATCTGTGCTTCAGAGTTTTCCTGAGCCAGAGATTGTGTCTTTGCACTTAAGAACCCTCGGTGGAAAGTTGTCTTCCATGACAATGTGCAATGGCTTTTTGCACAGACACACAATTTACCATCACGACATCACGTGCCAGAAAGTAAAATGCATTAATTATGCACTGTGTAAAAAGCCACGTCCTTTTGTTCTGAATCTGCCACCTGCAGGTTTCATTTAATGCTCGAGCCCTTGTATTTCATGAGAAAACCGAATTACTCATTTTCTCTATGCTATTTTATATTTCTTATCTCCCTCTCCCTTCCTCTCATCATCCCTTTTCCAGGCCAAACAGTACATGTTTGCTTAGTTGTTCTCTGTATGGAAGATATTTCACATCACTTGACATTCTTTCTGCACTTTTTAAGACTAGTGAATCAGAACAAAACACAGTCTCTATTATGCATTCACACCAGAGAAATTACCTGGGGGAGTGACTGTATTTTCTACACTGGGGTGGCTGCTATTTTTCCCTTTTTCTAATAATTCTTAAGCATTTGGTCTGTTCTGTTTTCCTTCTGTTTTGCCTCTACTGAGCATTGGACTGACATAGGACAAGCTATCCTAATGCTAAGGACACTTTCCTATTTCAGAAGCCATCATTTTTCATGCACATTTAAGGGGGTTTCCCCCTCACAGCCACTGCTTTTCATTCATTTCAGCTGCCAGTTTACTACCCAGTCACTCTGCCTGAAGTCCCTCATCTCTGCCATCAACTTTCATATTTATTACCTTAAAGAACTCAGTATCATCAGAACATTTTTCCAACTCGCTGCTCAACCCTTTCCCAACAGCAATGCACAATGAAGAACGTGAATACACAAAATACTCAGCTGAAGAAAACTTTCTTTGTCCACAGTACAGAAATAGCTCACTTGAAGCAAAGGAAAGCCACTCAGAAATCTTCTCTACTGCTCAATGTGGTGGTTCAGGTTTCTTTACCACTAATGGCTGTCACTGACTCTGTATTAACATGCAGCTTGAAAGTGCCCTGTAAATTAATTCTTTTCAGTCTTCTTTCCAGTGTCACAGAACATGTACCTTCGTGTCTTTTATTAACTCTTCTAATTGCCTATAAACATTTGCTTTCAAAAATGAGGTTATGAAATTATTACTGAAGAGTCAGAAAAAGACCTAGGAAAGTGTGAGTTGGATGAATAAAGAGACATTCTGCTGCACAAGGAACAGAGAACAAGTGACAAACCAAGTGTGCAGAGGACAGAGGTCTATAAAAGCAAGAAGGTGATGAGGAGAAAAACATTCATTGTGTCTTCCCCTAAAAGAAGGGAAACTGGATGAAACTAGGATGTCAAGTTTTATACAGGTTGCAGATCAAGTGTTGTCCTGTCACGGGAGGCTGTGGATACTCAGCACATGTTTAGAAAAAGTTTACACACATTCATGGAAGAAAAATTATCAATGCCCATGGAGCAAAAGGATGACATGGCTGGTTCCTATGTTTCTAAGCTCAGGAAAATATTTTGACATTATAAAGCAAATGAAGGAAGAATCTGTTAAGGTCAAGGCTAGGAAGCACTGGAATAGGTTGCCTAGGAAAGTTAAGGCAACTCAGACGTAAGAGATCTTGAGAAATGGTATGAAATAAGCGTAGCAGATCCTCCTTCATTGTACAGGATCAACTGAGCAATTGAAAGCTCGCTTTAAATCCCATCTAGTCGCATCTGGGATGAGTCCAGGGTCTGTGTGAACATGTTGTGTAGTTGCAATCATTAATATGGAAATCAGCAGAGGCTGACTAGAAAATCTCTCCTAGGTTTTATCTTGAGCAGTCACAGTATGTTTACAAGCAGCTTTACCTGTTTGCAATTCTATATATAAATGGATTCATTAACATATAATAGCTAACGTGTTTAAAATCTCTCTTTCATCTATACTGGGACAGAACTGTAAAAAAACCCAGATATTAAAGCAGCAGTTACAGAAAATAACCCTGATGTTGCTATACCAGCTTCACAAATAACTGAAGATTAAGCCACTTAGTTACATTTATATATAACTCATTTTATTAACATATATAACCCATCAAAATATTGTTGGGTTCAATTCCACTATCTAAGATCAGTTAGTGATGATTTGGGGGTTTTAAATGTACTGGTCCTTGAACTATTCTTATACCATAATCCCAACTCAGGTAAGATGCCTACACTTGGTAAGCAGCACATCTTTCCACAGGTTACCAGGGTGTAACATCGGTGCTTGTATTTGATAATTGGAAAAAAAAATATGGCAATGGAAGAAAGTCATAAATTAAACATATTAAGCAAACAGGTAAGGAAAATAACTCAGTACTAACCTGTCCTCTTCCAAAATTTGTGTGTCTTAGTCTCCTTTTGCAGGAATCTCCCTGCTCTCCAAATACTGTGATAAATACATCGGCATCAGTCCCTGACGCAGGCAGCGTTCCCGTGTGAATGCTGATCGAGTAAAGGACTTCTGTCATGAGAAATCAGTGACACAAGGCATTACCAAGTCAGACTATTTAGCCATGTAATTGCCAAACATTAGAAACCAATTTATTTTAGGTAAAAGATTCAATTCAAGACCGAGGAATGAAGTTACAGTAATTGACATTAATGTTCTGTCTGAGTTTCATATGGATTGCTGGCTACCTCACCACAGCACAGTGCAGCCTTGCAGAGGAAATGTCCTTTAGGAATCAATGCAATTATCTGTGCTTATGTCACACAAAAAAGAAAATAACACATCTCTGGAGTCTTATCCAGTGGTCGCTGAAATCAAGTGGAAGAATCACACTGATTTTATCAGGCTTTGTAAAAAGCCTTGAATCCTTGTACGAATTAAAGGTCTTAAATTGAGTTAGGATTTATCCATTCCAACGAGATTTTACCAAAGGAAAAAAAAATACAGCTATAACAGAGGAAATCTGCTTTTTGTTCTGGATCAGCTGACTTCTGTTTTAGTCTGTCATTTTGATAATTATGGCCAATATCAATTAATATATTCAGGAGCAATGGCTCAGCTGTTTATACAGATAGACATGATTATTATTATTCTTCACCACAAAGGATGGCTTGCCATGACTTATGCCTGGTGAGTTATATAGTACATATTCCTTAAGGCAGCATGACAGAGGATTTTTTTTATGAGTACTGTAAGCTCTGTGAAGAATTAAATGTTATACCAGACTGTTAAGATACATGCCCATTTGCAGTCTAGCTTTCAGTTAGATATTAAATGCAAAAAAGTTTTAAATATTTTAACTGAGACTTCTGTTCATAGAGTATAATAAATGAGAATTCTTTTCTAAATATTTTATACAATGTAATCAGAACAAAGGACAATGGTATATTTTAAGTGCAGTGCTGAAATGAAACAGAGCTGCTGGAGCTGAAATGGGGCTTGAAGAAAACCTAAGAAAAGATTATTTTTTCTTTTTGTAATTCCTACCATTATGACTTTGCACCTGCCTATTTTAAATCTGTGATTTAGTCCCTCAGAGAGCATAAATCAGTTGGTTTTTTTCAAAATTTCAACACAAATATACTAATTGGGCTTTGCACGTTTTCAAGACTTCCGACTTGCTGATTAGCATAGTGAAAACAATACATGGCAGTTGTTTTAAAGCAGAAAAAATCCTTTCATAATATGCATTATTAAAGGCCCCCCATGGTTTACACAGGTATATTGAACGCATATTTAAAATATTAATTCTTTACATATATACGTGAAAAGCTTTGCAGTCTTGCCCATTGTGGTCACCCCTTGGGCGGTTCGTTTTGCGTGTGTGTGTAGTTGCTCACATATTTAATATGTAATCCAGCAGCATACCCCTGAGCGGTGGCTTGTCTGGCCTGACTGCTGCTAGCTCTGTCACAGTCTCAGATCCATCTGCTCCAAACAGACACTGGGCTTCGGAATGAAAGCCCAACTCTTGCTTAGTGTCCAGGTCTTTTAGCTGAAGCTGCAGGCAGAATCAGAAGAATAAATTAATTTATCTGAATTATTCAGGTTTTTATTTCCACCCCAGTAGAAACTCTCTCTTCATGTTGATAATGTCTGCACACACTACCTGGTTCTGCACAAGAGCTACCGTAGCTGCAGCAAGCTGCTGATGCTGCAGCCTGGTGTTTAGAGGTGTATTCCTCACTGTGCATCGGCACGGGCACGGGACCCATTCGCAGAGAACTAACGAAGGATACAGATTGAATTGAGCTGTATGTACTTGCAATTTCAGAATGTCAAATGGGTGCATACAGTTACATCAATCTTAATCGCAGAGATCCATTTGCAAAAACCTGTGGTTTGCTGCTTTTTTTATTTGTTTACACGTGACTTGCTCTATCTCAGCTAGGATTTCCAAAGTTGGCAGAAACCAGGTGTCCAACGGCTTTCAGGGGTCCCCGTGGAAATCAGTTATTTGAAGAATAAATTCCAATAGAAGGTGTGACCCTCCGTCCATCTTCATTCCCCCTGGCTTTCAATATTCGGTGGAGACTGAACAAATTGGTTCCAAATCTGTGAATTTAAAACCTCCAAACCGACCGAGGAAGCACAGACTTGGGAGCCCACCTACCGGGACAGCCGATGTGGAGATCGGATTTGCAGGAGGCTAAGTCAGATTGTGAACATTCTCCTAGGTCAGGTTATAAAATACAGAGTGACAAACTACCAAGCATATGCAGGAACGTTTCTGGTAACTATTATATACAGGACTGAATTTGATACAGAGCTAAAGTGGTTTCTTCAGCCTTTAGAATCAATTTGTAGAGAAATATACGTATGATATTAAAACAAAACAAAATTAATCCAAAAACTTAATTTTATCAAGACATTAAGTACGATAAATTCTTGAAATTATTAGGAATTTGACAGTTCCTTCTTTAAAATTTTGGGGGACTATCTTGCCCTTGAGCTCCTTCAAATTTAATCGCTCAACACTTTCCATTACTGCTTATGCTTTGTGCCCAGTGCTTCACAAGATCAGGCACAAGGCTGATTCCATTCCCCGTGATGATTTCCAGAATTAAACCATTAATTCCTCGAATAAGCAGTGTTTTCTTTAGATAGTATCAAATTCCACTAAAATCTCAGCCAGATGTTTACCCATTTTTTGCACTTGCAATAACCAGATTTTCTATTAAACGTCTAACTTCTTCCCTACAAAAATATCCTTCCTAATTTCTATCGGAATAAACACCCCTAAGTAAACACTGTTAAATATCAAACTCCTCTCTGTATTAAAATTGGACTAAGAGTTACCTGCATATGCAGGCAGATGACCTGCAGAAACTGGACTCATAAAAATGAGAATGGAAATTTATGCAGACTTCACCCTTAAAATAAAATGTACAGACAGACTGCTGTCAGTTGTAAGATTACACTAAGTGTGAGCTTTATCTCCAAATCATGTAGTCTTTCTCTATGGAAGTAAAAATGATTTTGCATTTTATTTTGGAAAGGGCTCAGAAACTCAGAATGCTCTACTGTTGAGCATTTTCTAATACATAAATCTTTAATAGTTACAGAAAAGATATACATTTTAGCTGAGGTTATATCATTTACTACAGCAGTGTGCAGAAAACTGGAGTTCAACAGGAAAACCTTTGGTACTCTGAAGCTGCTGTAAAGACCAGAGCAGAGACAACAGAGAGCAGCAAAAGGAAGGTTAAGGATTTTAGCTCCTTTTTAACCTTTGCTGTTTCATCTGTAACCAGTGTGTTTGTAAAATTCCTGAAACTTTGGCTATTACTTCTTTCACTTAAGGAGAAAGGAAGGAAGCAAATTCTTTTTAATTGGGGTTGGGTTTGGCCCCTGGTTCATAGTGAGCTAACACATACTGACTGCCTCCTGTAGTCTTCCTATTTCTATACAGCATCTCTATTTTTTACCTCACTGTAAGACTCCTATTAAAACAAAACCAACTTGTTGCAATTTAGATTATGCTTCCATAGACAAATAACTGAGTAACAGATGTTACAAGCACATTATTGGCACAAGCAGTATGTGTCATTGTGGCTTAGGTTGCGGGTTGTAAACACTCCAGCAGAAGAAACTACAAAGGTCTATAGCAACCTAGTGACTTCTTGCAGATTGTAACAATTTATAGCTACTAATAAAGCAATTATTAAATAACTTTTGAAGCTTTAAAAGCATGGACAAAAATTAATCGCCATTCTTTTCTTCGAAAGGAAAGCAGAAAGGAAACTATTACATTTATGAATTTTCTGCCATGGTCCAAGCCACCAGATCTTATGTTACATAATCACACGATGGACATAATGAGGGTAATGTCAACATATTTTTGGAATGTTTTATCAAATGGCCTGGAGACACATGTTTAAAATGAGAAATTAGTTTTGCTTACCTACTCTTTCCATTCTTGCAGCCTAAACTGAGACTACGAAATTAGCTGACAAAGAACACATTTGGGGAGAAAATATGAACAAGATAAACTCCTCCTCTATCCTCAGAGGAGCTCATAAACTCAGACTTAATGTTCCTTGGAGTACCATAAACCCATTCAAATTATGGCTTGGAATGCAGCTGTTTCTAGCATTTCTCATCAGAACAATTTCTGGACTGTTTATTCATTTAGGGAATCACCCCTTGATCTTTTAAAGTAGGGTTAAGGTACTGGGTGGCCCAGTTCAGAAAAACATTCCTCTACTACCTAGAGAATAATTCAATACTATGTCCACAATGCTTTTTAGGCTCTTGCCTACAGGCAGAGCTCAGTGACACAATTTTTCATTGCATTAACCTTCAAGTTTAAGCATTTCCCCAAAGCCCAAGTAATACCAGGCCAAACACCTTTTATTCAACCTTCCTACCCAGTCTGGGGAAAGGTATACATTTAAAATCAGGGTGAATTATAATATTGACGGTATTAAGTCATTCCTCCATCCCTTTTTATGAGAGATCTTAAGTACACATTAAACTACAATCAGATGTTTAAGGCCCACTGATGACTGTGTTGTAATGAATAAATACTAAAGTATCAGCCTAATTGGTTTCCACAAGTAGGCTGCTCTGTGTCAGGAGACTGGTGGTATTTCCACGCAGGGATTAACGCTTCCTAACATCAGCAGAAAATCCTGCCTTCCATGTCACAATGAGCTATGCCGAATGGATCCGCACATCAGCAGAGAGGTGCAAGTATATGCACTTCAGCAGGCACGAACAAGGTAGATCTGCCCACAGAGAGATCTTGAAGCTATAGGCAATCATCTGTAGGTACCGAGTAACTGCACCAAAAGATGCATGACCTTGCTAGTGTAGTGCAAAAGTTAACAATCTCTCTCTAAACAGAAGTTTACTGCTATTATGAAGAATATTGTAAGTTTGTATGTAGTGTATTTAGAATACCTTGTGAAGTTTCATTCCTCTTCCCAAGTGTGGGCCAGATAACACGAAGGAAAGTTTTGTTATATCTCCAATATCGGCTACAGTCAACTGTTAGGAAAATAAATACATAAAATAACTATACATTGTATGTAACAATTTGGATGACATACTTTAAGCTCAGGTAAAAAGATAAATAAAATAGGTAAAATTACTAATCAAGGCCATTAATGTTAGGGTGAGGAAGCTGCATTAAGTTAACTTGACCAGGTTTGGACCATAAATGATGTTTATTTTCATCTGGTGACACTGGCCGCAGAGCCTGGGCCAGCATACAAAACCCAAGGAAATGCATGACTGATTCTCGACTTCCAAGCCAAAATCATATTACTAGTCTCTTCACTTTCCCATTTACCACCTCTCCATCACACATCTTTACTCTCAAGCCGAAATTTGGAACTCGATGATTTTTAGCCCTGGCTATTTGCCCTGGTCTGTTATTCCAGTGCTCAAAGCAAGCAGAGCTGCTTTCCATCAGCTGCATCATACGCCGCTGCTTGGGCCTTTTCACCGTGCAGCAGTCAAGCAAGTGACATTTATATTGCTTTTTTTCAGAAGATGAATAATGACTTTTAATTGATATTTGCCCAGGCTCAAGCACACTGTAGAGAGACACAACTCTGGCCACAGCAACCCCAGGCAATGCTACAGACTGGGGATGAGTGGCTGGAGAGTGGCCTGGCAGAGAGGGACTGGGAGTGCTGGTTGACAGCCAGCTAAACGTGAGTCGCTGACTCACGTTGTGTGCCCAAGTGGCACGGAAGGCNATTCTGTTCTGAGTAGTGGAAACAGGTTAGCTGAGGTTTGAGAAGTAGAACATAAAAGAAGTATGGAAAAGTTTCATTATTTATTGCCTTACTGTTAAAGCCTACTAATCTTAATTCACAGTTAATTAGGCTTTTCATGTCAAAGTTGGCATTTGCTCAAGAGAGCTTTCCTAAGTGATATACATCTTTTAGTCCACATTAACTCTGACAAAATCATTCCTCACAACTTCACATACATGGGCTACAACTTGTACTTTACTAAAACCATGTGGTGAGATTTATGTGAAATAAAAAAGAAACTGACCAAAAATGGCTTATCATTCAAATTCTGAACTTTCTGCGCCGGCGATTTCCCTTTTCTTCCAAATACAACAACATGAATATCAGGAACATCTTCTGGAAGTTGTGTGCAATGCACCCATGTTTGCCATCGTCCTCTGCTTTTAGCATAAAAATTTTTTGTGAGAAGAGATGTCACAGATGTTTCTGCAATTAAAACAAACATATTCAGAGCCCATTGTCTAAGTTACAACAGTATGAACCAAAAGATAAAAGATTACATCGCCTGGTAGTGCTGGATCCAGCACAAGCAAGTTGTCAACAGAGCCACAAAATCCTCACTACTCATTCTAGCCATGTGGAGGTGTAGAAAACCAGGCCAGCTGCTTCACGAAGCCATGTCACACTCCTGCAGGGGCCATGACTATCTCCTCTGGAATGTTCCGAGGATGCGATATGTGCTGCTAGAGGAGACTCTTTCAATACTGCCATCTCCATCTGCTCCATCCCAGAAGGCACGATTCACCTCACCAGGGGGGTTCCAGTGCTCAGTTCTACCTACACTGTGAAGGAGCCTTGTGCTGGTTCTGTTCTGCCATGCAGCAGTGGTTCGTGCAAACGAAGGCCATCTCTGCTGGCATTACCTTTGAGCGGAATGGCCACTTCTACAAAATCTTTCTTGGAGCGTTTATTGATCCAGTCGTTGTGAACAAAAACATGTGCAGAAAAAGGGTAGGAGACTTCTTTTATAACTATTTTTTCCAAGAACCACTCATCTGATGGAAAATAAACAAGACATTATTAATTTATACCTTTTAAGCAACAAAATGGTCTATGTATGCAGTCATAAGTTTCTATCTTTAGAAAATCAATAAAATGCTTTCTTGTGATGGACTTAAGGAAATAAGATTTCTGAAAATATATTGGCTGTTTGGATATGTGTTTCTGTCTGTCCCCCTACACTCCAAAACAGTTGACAAATTGAAAAATTCTTCAAGTTTTTATAGATCTTGGGAAAATAAACACAGGGGTAGAGTTATTTTCATGATCTATTAATGTCCCAAAGGATGGAAAGGCTTATGTATGAGACACAAGGAATCCCCCAACTGTAGGAAATTATGTTTTCTATGTCCCAAAGGGAAAAAGGAACAGGATTTCTACCACATTAGCCATCAGAAAATCCACTCAACACACAGCTTTCTTTCTGATGGTGTTCTATGTTATCTAACAAGGCAGAAACTCCAGCTGAAGGTTTTCTCTTGATTGAGACCATTGTGCTGATCCTCTGGAAACAAATTGTTCGAAGACTCACATCTCTGAGTCTTGGTAAACTTTATACTCCAAGTCTTGGTGAAGTCAATGAAAGTTTGATTGTTTATTTTAATGTTTCCATTAGGAAATACATGGGAAATAATCTCCAGACCAGCTTTTCCGAGTCTAACATGCAGAGTGGTCTTATGGTTTTCTTTTTTTGACAAAGCTAAGAGACTCAGCTCATCATGCTCTGGAACAGTCTTATCTCCATGATCAACAATATCTGCAGAAGCGGGATATCTGTGGAATCTCTGTTCTGTTGCCTCTCAAAAACAATGGGCCAATACTGTAGCCAAAGAAAGACTGTATTGAAGAAAATATAAATTCATGATGCTCCTTGCTGTTGCTAGTTATTTCTAAGAAGTAAGCAATTTTCTTTAACTCCAACAGCTGCTGTGGAGTTAGAAAGAGGATGAGAAAAAACGCTGCATGAAGTGCAGCCTTTTCATCTGCCACTCAATTTCATGTATGCAGAATCCCTTAAAAAGAATAGATTTCTCATGAGTTAGAAGAGAAAAGCTATGAAGCCAGGAAAGCCTTTCTTCTATGTTCCACTTCCCAGTATGATCAGCTGATGTTCTGTTCTTATCTTCACGTGGAAACATATAGTCCTGAAAACAAAAATTGTCTGTCTATATGAAAATAGCTATCATCTAAAAATGGGGAGGAGGAAAAAAATGCCAAAAACTGCAAAAGCATGATGTCCATGTTGGTGCCTGAAAAACAACAGCTCTGTTGACTGTATTCATAAACACGCAGTAATTTCTATGGAGAAAAGTTTCATATTTTTTTATGTTATTTATATTATCGTGACATTTTCCAGGAATTCTTTTCACGTTTTAGTAAAACCAGGCATAATCCAGAAGAAATAATGAACAGCAGAAAATGAAGAGCATTTTCAAATTTCCTAAAATTAAAAAAAAAAAAAACCAAAACCCAAACCACTTGTGAATTTTAATCTTAAATTTAAGATATTTCTGAAGTTCTAGGCTCTCCTAAATCAAATAATCTATCTCATTACCATACACTAACAGAAAAATGCTGACCTTTTTTCAGACTCTTAAATCCAACAAGAACTTGGTTTAGCTTGCCAAGGTATACTGCTTTGATTTTGAAAACATCCACCTGTAAAAGGAAAAGAACTACAATATAGGTAAACTTAATATGTTTCTGCTTCCAAATGTTTATCAGTTGGACACACATTCCTTCAACAGTGGGGAAAGAAAATACAGGAACTCAGAGAACGTAATGGCTAACAAAGCTTTAGTTTGGTTTTCATACAAAAGCCATTGTATCTTCTAGAATCTTGAGAACTGAAAAGAAAAGCAGATAAAGTAAACAGAGGCTCATTTTAACACTATATAAAGCATGTTGCAAGCAGACCTCTCTAGATTTCTACATCAGAGAACAAACTTATCCAGCTTGGCTGGCAACAATGAAATACTCTCCTGCCTTCACCAAAAGATTCCTATGTACTTTGCAATGATTTTATGATTCCCTTAAAGGAAGAATAATAAAAAAAAAAGCCTTCCAGACCTAAACTCAGAGGAAACAGTAGGGTCTACTAAAGTATCAGCTAGACATTTCCCTTTGATCTGAAAGAGTTATTTCCTTTTGATCTGAAATTTGTTTTAGCTACTTTGTTCTTCTGCCAGTAACTACTCCAGGAATTACTTTTCTAGGAAAAGCTCTTTAAGCCTCAAAAAGCAAGACTATGTTTACCAGGTTGAAAAGCAGCAAGTGGGTAGAAAAACTGGAAACATGAAAAAATAAAGCTCTGCTTAAGACACTGACATTAGTGTTCAGGAAAGTTAAGAAAAGGTCACGGTCTAAAGTAGGTACGAAGGCAAGATATCCCAGAGAAATGTTATCAGTTCTATCAGTCAGGCATATTTTAGCAAAGCACAGTACCTCCTTGGCCTTAGAAGTCTGGAATATTGAAATAGAACTTTTAGAGTATATTTAGCCCACCTCAAAGTTACCTCATCAACTAAACTGGTTCACTGTTGCAGAACACTGACAATGCTTAAAAGCAATGGACTGCTCTGTATGTTTACATGGAATATAAAACATAAGTAATTTTGATACCCTGTCCATGAAAGGCTTTATGTAAAAGTAAACTTTAACAAAAAGACTCTCAGAGTTTCAGGTACATTTTTTCCTCCTTGTCTTACCTGCCCTCTAGCAAATGTGATCAGGCTGTTTCTCGAGCTGAGCCATCGTTTCCCCGAGTTGCCCGTTTCTCCTTGGATACAAAGATAAGCCTCACCAGTGGCATCTGCCTTCTTCAGGTCTCCCGTGTGCAAATGGATTGCATATTCCACAACTTAAGAAAAATGCACAGAAGAAAAAAAAAAAAAAAAGTCATCAAGAAAAAATGCTCCTTGTCTTCTTTCCCAACACCTGCGTTGCGTACCAAATGCTGGTGGAAACCATTGCAAATCTCATCCGAATCCCACGCTCTGCTACAGAACGAGGAGTACATGTCTCTCCAGTCCTGGTGACACACATACTAAAACATATTCCTGCTGCATAACTGCCTCTTTGGAAATCCTCACAATACAGAGCTGTTCTGTTCTGACTCCACTCCCAGAGAATCAACACTACTGGCTGCTGCTTGGGGCACAGGATCTCCCGTGTGCTCTCCCCCTTCCCACAAAGGTAGGGAAGCCCTTTCTAAGAAACACTTAATGTTTACATGCTCACTGAACTCTGCGTTCTGCTTTCTAAGGCTACTTACTCATATTTCCTTGTTTCTTCCTTCCCTCTCTGTCTACTGTTTTCTCCTTGAAATTGAACAGGAGCTTACACTGAAAAAGTGTCTTAGAAGAATGCTGGGACTTGATTGTCTTAAACTATAAACTCGGGTAATTATGTCCCAGGGAATGAACACCTCAGGACCACCAAGCTCTTCTACTTGTCAGACTGTAATACTGTTACAATGTTCTCGAGTTAAAATGTGTTAATGTGAAAAAAAAAAAGAATTAAAATTCTCCAGTGTCAGCTTGAATACAGAAATGGAAACAGTTCCTCACGGTTTGTATCAGTCTCCAAAGAACCTCCCATGTACTCTGTAATAACCCACCAATACTGATCCAGCTAAGTGAAATCTGAATTTAAGGGAAAGGATTCCTGGTTTTCTCAGCCATGGTCACAGTAGTGAAATTAAAAAGGACACCTATGGCCACTACGTGGAGCTTCTGTTTCCTTGCCCCTTTCTGACACAACACACAGGAGATGGGATGCAGGTGAGATTCGACTGCATTAATTCCAGAGAAACTTCATGGAAAACTCATACGTAAATGACCTTTTTTAGCCCCTGAGTTTATCATGGAAACAAAGAAAATTTTAAACAGAAGCAGGTCACAATCTCAGTTCATGGTTATTTGCATCTTTTTAACAAGAAGGAGCCCAGGAAAAAATAAGAAAAAAAGAAGGAAGTTGGTTTGTTTGTTGTTTTTTTTTCTTTTTGTTGTTGTTGTTTGGGTTGGGTTTTTTTTGTTTGGTTGGTTAGTTTTGTTTTGTTTTTCCTCTTAGTGTTGCAAATCTGCTCTTACTCAGCGTACAATAATAAATCTGTGCTCATTTGTATGATGCTGGTGCTGTCAGTTTTGGAATCTAACTCTGGTGACTACATTAGGAACATGATCCTTCTGTAGTCAGTAGGGAAAGGCCCTAGAGAACACCTCTGCTGGGTTCCCATATATTCTAAAAGTTAGGAGCCTAAACTTAGATGGTCGGAAAGTTCCTCCACTTCCATCCACAACCATCATTACCCTGACCTAAGAAAAAAAAAAGATCTTATTATACAGGTTTGTAAAACACACCTTTCTAATATTTTTCAGGGGGAAAACATTTTTATCCACTGTAAAATACAAAGTCACATTTGGGATGTGGGTAATAAGCAAGGTACACATCCCAAGAACTTATTCAAGAATGCCTCTATTGCCTCTTGAACCCTTTGGTCACAAGTTCAAGACTGATTTTCTTTTTGAGGAGTGAGCACCCTTAAAATCCAAGTACTGAGCTATCTCTGGCTACTCCAGTTCAGCCCCAGACCCCACAGCCTCCATCCCTGGTGCAGTAAAGCAGACATAGAGAGCATCTAGAATTAGGTGACAGTTACATGCTGGAGAAACTCTTCCAGCCTCACTGCAACGTGTCCCTGCCTGGGACCTGGCTGGTTCTACATCTGCTTTCCCAGGAGACGTGTGTGTGCGAAGAAGGAAAATGGTGCTTCAGGCAGACATGAGACCAAGGAGAAACTAAGAAGCACTTTCAGTTTCACCATCAACCATACAGGACAGAGAGCACTGAAATACCCATTACTCAAGTCTGAAGCAGTTATTTCAGTCTAAAATACATCACAGGATACACAAATATCTCAGTATACATTCTGGAAACAACTGGTATTTTCAGTATGGTTTCCTTCTTGAATGAAATTTATTCCAAGATAGAAGTGGCCTAATTTAACCAAACTGGAGATCCTTTAAAAAGATGTAATTACAAGAAATTTCTGGTAGGTCTGAGAATGATTGTTAGAACACAGAAGCTAAGGCTGTTATTTATTTTCATGCGTAGGTGATAGGAAAACAGGAAGGAAAAAAAAAGTGTTCTGAAGATATTTATTTTTAAGCTTTTCTAACAGCTCTTTTCACAAATTGGTGCTATTCTTACTGAGTGTTATAATCAAAAGGCCTGAATTCAAATATTGTGACATCCTGTATAGCTACTTCTTGTGTGTCTAAAATTAAAAGGTCACGTAACTGGAACAAGAGTTCTAAAGGGTGGGTTTGCATACAGATTGAAAAATTAATATCTAAAAGGAATCATTAAATAATACAGGCTGTCTGTATCAATCTGCTAATAAAGGTGTGCTCATTGCTATGAACTTCTGAAATGTCTTTGTTTCTCTTCATTTTTACTAGGTGGGGATGACATCTGAGACAATCTGCTTTCTGAAAAGTAACTTTATTTCACCTCAGTGCTGTTTATTTCACTTCAAGGACTTCCTCTGGCAGTTTTGGGGTTTGTTGTTTTTTGGGGTTTTTTTCAATCATTTCAACTAAGAGCTAGGAAAATACTTCTAAATTGACAGCATTGCTCATGTCTGATGATGAGTAAACCAAGAGTTTGCCTAGACCCTGTTGTATCTCCTCCCTTTCTTCAGGGCAGTGTAATATGCAGAGCTGCTGAAAGCCAGAGAGCGCTCAGACTTGCTCTTGCAGGAGACCCAGGTAGTTGAAAGTACAAGAGCTGTCCAGGTGACTCTGGCATTTAGCCAATGGCATTTTTGCTTCAGAGGAGGTAGGATATGAAGGCAAGATTCTGTGTTATTAATCTTGCCTGTTCACCCTGGTCATTGAAGTCAGAAGGCTACTTGTGGGAACCAGATGGGGAAAGCGTGGTCCGCAATTCTGATCCCTCTTGTAGAGTAGATGAGAAATCAGTGTTTGGGTCCAGAATCATTAATATACTTATTCACAAGCCTAACTTCAATCACAGAGGCAATATTCAAATGAGGTACACACTGAAAATTAGAAACATATCTACTGGTTTTGCTGAATTGGTATTTTCAGCCAAATCGATGCATAATTTAAAGCTCAGTGTAGTCACAGTAAATATGTCCCATTCATTTTCAAAGGCTTTGGGGCAGAGAGAGGACTTTACTATGCAAGTGACATTAAAAAAATACAAAGTAGCCCCCTACTAAGGAAAGCATAAGACAAAAGAGATGCTAGGGAACTAGGTAAAAGTTTCTAAGGTGAGTCTGAGACCATTTTGACCATCAGATGAACAACATACCCCAGCAACAGAAATGCACTGAAGTAAGATGTTCTGTTTGACCTTGCCATTCTTTCTCTTCCCAAGTCTATTTATAAGAGCTCTGTTTCAGGTGTAAGACAGCATACTGCAAAACTGAAAGTGATCACCTAATTCTCATCAAAAAGGGGGAAAAAAAATGAAGCAGAAAGTGTTGCTTTGTTGGGTTTTTTTTGTTGATGTTGAATTTACTATCCACTATGCATTCAAGTAGCATTTATTGTGATAATTCAGTAACATTTGCCACAGAACTCTGAACCCTTTCAAGGATGAAGAGTTTAAATGATACAAACACATCCTTTCTGAATGCCAGAGGTATAGTTAAACCCTTTACACCACTGTGATTTTGGCTTTATAATTAAATCAGCAACACAGGTAATTTTTCCAGTAGAGGAGAGAACAGTAAGAAATGCTGTGGGTGAGGAAATGATCTATCAAATTAACTTCTCTTCTCCTCTTGGAGATCTCAAGACAACTTATTTTACTGCTTTCCCCTCTGTAGCTCGTCAGGTTCTCCATGGAGAGATCAGATGGTAGGGATGGGAATGCAGAGGGGGTAGGGCAGGGTGCTGAATTTCCCAGCTGTTGGATACAGCCAACAGGAACTTTTTTTCCATAGGCTTTCATGGACTAACAGCAAGAATTTCTAAAATGCCCATTGTTATTGTGTGCAATGACTTTGTTATAGTGTGTTAATATCTACATCAATGTCCTGCACAAAATTATTACAGAATTCATTAAAGATAAATAAATAAAATCAATGTCTTTTTATCCAAGTCCAAACAGGTTTATCATACCCATGAGAAATCATTTGGCCTGTGATACAGAGAGACTAAAATAATGTGCTCACAGATACTATGGTGGATGAACTAAAGAAATATGAAAAAATTATTTGCTTCTGTAACAATAGCTAAAATCCAGAATACAAACTGGGCTCTGAAATAATCCCACGGAACCTAATGAAGTCACTCAATAGAATCATTTCACCTTGGTTTGTCAATATAACTGCATGGGGGAAGTTACCTATTGTCTATTACCTAGTGTCTATGCCTATTAGGTACTTTTAAGAATAAATATTTCTACAAATGGAATGGAAAGGCATTTTGGAGCTTCACGTTTACATTTTGCTTATATTTTGTTCATTTGCTTGTTTTTAATTACTAAGAATAGATTCAATGATAGCTGATAGCTGTGATGGCATTAACTGGCCATGAAAACACATCCTCATGCCCCACCAAATGAGGTAGAACATACAGGAGACAGGGACAGAGGAAGTATTAGAGCTCAGAAAGAGATGAAAAACCATGGAAGAAATGTGTTTGTAGTTGTAGGAAAAAAATGGATGTGGAATTCCAATCTTCCTAAGGATTATATGTAGGCATAAAGATGTATTATGACAGAATTAGTATTTGGGGTGTGTTGAAGAAAACTCCTCCGCATTGCTGGATTTTTTTTTGTATGCAGTTAAACATTTAGCAATTTTGAATTCTGAAAATCATTACCAGCACTTAAAATTTCCCCCATTTTTTCCTAAATAATGGGGAAATACAGCTTTTTCTACATGTACTGTATTCACGATTGTACACCCTGCATGTATTACATTCAGCATCCAACATTTCCAATCTGATGGGTCAAAACCCTAAAATCACAGAGATTTTTTCAGTAAATGATTACAAGGCTACTAATTATTTAAAATTATGCAAATTGACACCAAAAAATAGAGATTTAAAAGGTCTTCAGTGTTTTAATTGTTCAAGTTTCAACTTTAAACGGGATGAAATATTTAGGAAAATCTCCTTAGAGAACAGTGTGCAAAAGTTCACATGGAATATTTTATTCCCTTTTCTGGGCTGCTTCCATCTCTTCCTGTTAGTCTCCCTTTAAACAGCACACTCTTTGTACTATAGCCTCTAGCAATAAACCTCTTAACTGTCACTAAAAGCTCCAATATATGCTCTTTGCTATCCTCATCAATCCTCTTTATTCTAATGAGCCGGATGGATGGGAAGCGTGTTCTCAAACAGCTAGCGGTGGAGTTGTCAGGATGCAACTGGTTGTTCCTGGGGGGTTGGGAGAAATCACTTATCCCTCTGGCATCACACCGTTCTCCTGTGAATTCACAGCAGAGCAACATGCAACCCGGTCTGTATTTTTGTGGAGTATTACTTGCTGTGCTGTAAGTGTCTTGTCGACATCAATAAAACACCAGTGCAACTGAAATTCTGGGGTATTTCTGCTGGCTAATTGCAACACATTTTTAACATCCTCTGTTTTGGAGGGAGTTGGCAATTTTTTTTTTTCCTTTTTTTTAATTTACTGTGCTTCTGTGTCACACGCATTTCTCTGTGAATAGGAAGAGTCAGGTTAATGCCACACGGTAGATGACATTTTGTACAACTCTTCAGCAGACAGAGAGTTAATTTGAAGAGATAATAAATAATCAAGAGCTAAAACTGGAACATCATCTAACATGAAAGAAGCCAAATCCCATGTTTGGTGTCAGCAGATCCAGCATCTGTCATAATCCTGATACCAACGATTTCTGTTTTCTCCGCTCTCTTTTGTGATAAATGCATGTGCAAAACTGTCATATTCCTTAATATCAAATTCTTGTGGAAATCCTCGGAGGGTATTTTAGGCCCAAAAGAGAAATACTGGTATTCCAGTGACAGATCCTGACCCCAGTAACAAAAAAAGGACTTGGCTTACCAGGCAAAGGCTCCTGATCTGCATAGAGCGCTGGCAGCTCCACGCATTTATCTTCATTAGGGTCGAACCAGCAGTCAAAAGCTAAACACATCTCTTCCTTTGTGCCTGTGTGCTTCATGTGCAGTAAATCTAAGTGCCATGGCTGGTTTAGCTCACTGCGTGGGCCAGTTATCTGAACTTTGTATATTGAGCCAATATCTGCCAGTTCATCCTACGTGAGGAAAAAGAGAAGATGAGCGGGTCTCATTCTAATCGTGCCAGATCAAATGCAGTTGACAGCTGTAGGCAACAGTTGAACAAACTTCAGTAGTTAAAGAATCGGGGCAGATTTAGAACTGCTGCTACTTCTCCCCTCTCTAATCAATACAAAATTGATTTCCTAACATGAATGAGGAGATGGAATGTTTGGGGTTGGATATCAGGGAAGAAGCGATGGCAATCACTGCTGAAATTTGTGCAGAGAACGAGGCAGTTTTCTTACGTGTTACACTGATGCAGTAGACTGTTTGCAGGCACAGAAGCTTTAATCAATTTTAAAAATTTTGAACACTCTTAGAAATATTTCTTACAACTGGTAATATAAATATGGTGCAATTAACTAAAAATTTGAAGGAGAATTAATCAGATTTTGAGGAAGAATCCAAGAGCTCTTCCATCATCACCCTACATCATGTTTTCATATAGAAGCCTCCCATTAAAATCTTCCTATTCTTGCATTCATGCTTCAGAGAAAATCTTGTAGTTCTACTGGGGTCAGTACAGCATCACCATGACACACCATTCCCCGAGTAAGTGAATGCAGAGGAGAACTCCAGGTCAGTTCCAAATTCTACTGAACTGGTGTTTCATACCAGAAATGTGTAAGAGTAACAGGGTGTTGGCACTGCCAAAGCATTGTAACTACAAAAGGAAATAAAAGCAGCAGGATACAGAAAAGTAGACCACAAACGTGGACCTAAGATGCTCGTTAATATTTCATTAATGGGAAATAGGAGGAAATGAAGATAAAGAATCCAAGGAAGAAGAACTGAATAAAGGAGAAAGCTTGTTGTAAAAAGGAGCCAATCAGGAGGAAGAAAAAAAAAAGTGTTAATGGCAGGCTAAAAAGAGAAACCACAAAATCGTAGGCAGTTAGCCCAGAAAACTGTGGTGGGAGGGATTAACAAATTACATGAAAGACAAAAATGAACTTTCTGTAACTTCTGCCTCATTTATCACTCTTCCTTCTCTATCAGCAGCCCCAAAAGCTCTACAGTATTGCATGGCATATTGTATGTTTACCCATTACTTCCCTCTGCAAGACCAACAGAACCGTTAGACCAGCACCTGCAGCCTGGCCACACTGCGATAGGCACCAGGGGACCAATTCACTCACTTAAGCTTCTCAGGATGAGACACTGGGAGAACCTGCTCATTCAGACCCCATTGTTCAGGTGACAACGTTACTACCTACAAACTGAAGTTATGATCTGTGCCAAACTACACAGAGGACTTTAAAATCAATTTGGTAGTTTAGTTTAAAGAAAGAATTTGTCTCAGAATTAAGTGGGTTATCAGCTACATGATTCTTAGGTTTTGCTTTCAATAGAGAAAGGTTTAAATACTTTGATCTGAGTTGCTTTTCCTGTAACTTGAAGCGGCAACTTTTTGCAACTCAGGTTGCCGTAGAAAATAAAAGAAAGGCATATTGGATCCTCTTGGCTGCTCCAGTCAGATCCAGTGATGTCCAGTATCCAGAGACCCGATGACTTGATGTTAATTTCAGACACTTTAGGACTAGAAGTCAACCTTGTCCCTTTAAAAATTAACAAAGAGAAAGAGGAAAAATGACAGCATGAGACAATGGCGTAACACGGCAAGACCGGAGCCTTTATGGAACACAAAGCTCTATTTGCAGGTTATCTTGTATCTATAGCAACAGTTCACTGAGAATAACACATCAATACCTTTATTATATATTTCTTTTTTTCCCCAAGAACTTCACAGCTTAATGTTCTTTTTGTATTTAAAATTTAGTTTCAGAGGTATTGTCTTAATGCCAAGGTATTTTCCTTGTCATGTTTGGAAATAATTACTAAGAGAACATTCAGTCAGCTTTCAGAGGCCTAATTAATTGCTTTTAAAAAAGCAATCAATGTTACTAAAAACCAATTTATCATTTAGAAGCACAAGCCATCTGTAGCATGTAGGCACCTGATGTAAAATGGGTACTACTAATGAACTCTGCTTGTACCTAGATCTTCCCTAGCACTGTAACGCGTGCCGGAATAGCGCGAGACTGACAGGTAACCCATCATCAACACACGAAGGTATGTGCCACATCCTCACAAGATCAATATTAATACCTCCCTCTCTTTTTCCTCATTAATTGCTGTTATGCTTCATTTTCATTCTGTTCTAACCATTCCATGGGAAATGAACATGATTTAATGGAAAGGAATGGCTCAATGAAATGTACTTTCTGCAACTCAGGAAAAGAAAACATTAAACTGAACACCTCCATAGCTGTCCTGGGCACCTTATGCTTTGAAGNCTTCCACTAAAAATGAATCCACCTGCAAAAAAGGGAAATACATAATAAAACAGTGTTTGGACCCAAATATCACAGAATCACAAAATGTTAGGGCTTGGAAGGGACCTCTGGAGATCATTGAGTCCAATCCCCCTTCCAGAGCAGGGGCACCCAGATCAGGTCCCACAGGAACAGATCCAGGTGGGTTTTGAAAGTCTCCAGAGCAGGAGACTCCANGGAGAACCTGCTCATTCAGACCCCATTGTTCAGGTGACAACGTTACTACCTACAAACTGAAGTTATGATCTGTGCCAAACTACACAGAGGACTTTAAAATCAATTTGGTAGTTTAGTTTAAAGAAAGAATTTGTCTCAGAATTAAGTGGGTTATCAGCTACATGATTCTTAGGTTTTGCTTTCAATAGAGAAAGGTTTAAATACTTTGATCTGAGTTGCTTTTCCTGTAACTTGAAGCGGCAACTTTTTGCAACTCAGGTTGCCGTAGAAGATAAAAGAAAGGCATATTGGATCCTCTTGGCTGCTCCAGTCAGATCCAGTGATGTCCAGTATCCAGAGACCCGATGACTTGATGTTAATTTCAGACACTTTAGGACTAGAAGTCAACCTTGTCCCTTTAAAAATTAACAAAGAGAAAGAGGAAAAATGACAGCATGAGACAATGGCGTAACACGGCAAGACCGGAGCCTTTATGGAACACAAAGCTCTATTTGCAGGTTATCTTGTATCTATAGCAACAGTTCACTGAGAATAACACATCAATACCTTTATTATATATTTCTTTTTTTCCCCAAGAACTTCACAGCTTAATGTTCTTTTTGTATTTAAAATTTAGTTTCAGAGGTATTGTCTTAATGCCAAGGTATTTTCCTTGTCATGTTTGGAAATAATTACTAAGAGAACATTCAGTCAGCTTTCAGAGGCCTAATTAATTGCTTTTAAAAAAGCAATCAATGTTACTAAAAACCAATTTATCATTTAGAAGCACAAGCCATCTGTAGCATGTAGGCACCTGATGTAAAATGGGTACTACTAATGAACTCTGCTTGTACCTAGATCTTCCCTAGCACTGTAACGCGTGCCGGAATAGCGCGAGACTGACAGGTAACCCATCATCAACACACGAAGGTATGTGCCACATCCTCACAAGATCAATATTAATACCTCCCTCTCTTTTTCCTCATTAATTGCTGTTATGCTTCATTTTCATTCTGTTCTAACCATTCCATGGGAAATGAACATGATTTAATGGAAAGGAATGGCTCAATGAAATGTACTTTCTGCAACGCAGGAAAAGAAAACATTAAACTGAACACCTCCATAGCTGTCCTGGGCACCTTATGCTTTGAAGTTGTCTTACTCCCTCTGGATGAACTTCCGTAGCTCATTTACTTTATGTGGAATTGTTTTCATAGGATTGAAGGAAGGAATCTTTTCTACTACTGCTACATGACTACAAGGCCAAATCCATCCAGGTTTAGATTTCACAAACCGTGGCCTAGCTGGCTTGAAATGAGCAGAAACTGAGGGAACCAGAAGTTGCTTTGTGCTGTGGAATAACACCAGAGGTAAAGAAGAGGTTTATTTCACTGAAGTTACTTTTCTCTGGATTTCAAAGGAGATGGCAAGCTACCTGAAAAGTGGTGTATAAAACTGAAGGTTGAGGCACACAACCCCAATTCTAATCTGCTTTAAAGCTGTCCTTGCTGTATTTAATTTGGCAGGCAAGTGTTCTGTACACGACACATTGACAAGATGGAATTTTACTAACTTTGACCTTACCAGATGTGGTTGTGCTGTAACAGTAAGACAAACTGAAAATTCACATTTGTGTTGAAAGAAAGATACTGTAAAGATCTGAAAGAGCTGTAGCCAAACTGAAAAAAAGAAATATATATATAAAATAATATAATACATATATAAACACAGACAGGTCAGTTTTGCAGAAGAGCTTACCAACAGTCACAATCTCACAAACAGTTTCACATAATCCCAGGTGAGTATCAATCCAATTCCACAATGGGAAGACCCATTCTTTGTCCGAGTCTTGTGATTCCTTGACTGTTACCATCTTGAGGTACATCCCAGCCCCGTAGCCTTCTCCATCATGTCCTATGACCACTNGGGAGAAGTTCCACTCCCTCATCATCTCTGTGGCTCTGCCCTGGGCTCTCTCAAGCAGTTCCCCATCCTCTCGAGCTGAGGGGCCCGGAACTGGACACACCACTCCAGATGTGGCCTCAGCAGGGCAGAGTAGAGAGGGAGGAGATCCTCCCTTGACCTACTAACTACACCCCCTCTAATCCACCCAGGATGCCAATGTGCTTGAACTTCAGGGAAAATGTAGTCCTGAATTCAACCAAGGATTTAAAATGTTTATCTGTTTGGGTTTTTTTGTAATATTTAACATAGTATCTCTGCTGTGAATCTAAGCAAGCACACACTGAATACACCTAACACTGAATCCCACATTCAGCATTAACAATGTATTGTAACTTCATTGGATCATTTCATATTACATTAAAGTACATATACCTCAACCTTCTGACAGTGAAACAGTTATGAGAAGATTTGGGTTCTGATCAGATTTCTCTATTTCAGGATACATCTAGGCTCTAAAATTTACCGTACAGACCATAATAGTCCTAAAGAGAAGCTATAATTAGAAAAAAGAGAGTGTCCGCTCCAAGACCTGAATTCTTCTCCAGAAATCAAAAAAGCCCTTGGTTTTGTTTTGCTTACAAAATGGAAATAACAGTGGAAATGGCAAATGGAGAAAAGAGTAAGCAGTGGAAGGATGGATGTTAAGATGAAGGGGGAGACCAGTTTGAGCAAGATGAGAGAATGGAGGAGAGTAAGACAAAAGAGAAGGAAACCCAAACATTGGTGGATAAGAATAAGGATAACAAATGCAAGAAGATAAGGAAAAGTATGAAATACAAAGAAAGAAATTTTATGACCACTGAATTCTTGCTTCTTTTGTAAGAAAGCCAGGTGTTCTGTACATGGCCCAACCTAAGGCCAGATGGACCTGATGGTAGCTGATAAAGGTCAACAAGGTTCTGAACAACTGGAGTTCAAACATCAATGTCTAGGATTAGAATTAACATTGTCATCCCAACAAAACATTAATTCAGTCGTAGAAACTTACTAAACCAGATGTCAGGGGAGTTAAAAAAGACTATTTTAGCAAATAGATTTCTAACTACTCAGTACTCACCAGAGTCCTGTGTGTTCTCCCTGCTACTTTATAAATCAAAATATTGGAGAAGTCAATTTTCTGCTGCTGCTATTAAAAGTACTTGCATATGACAATTTTTTCTTTTTCACCTAACAATAGTCAGGACTCAACAGCAGAAATTATTTTTGTAATTCAGATATTTCAGGAAATAATCTGTGCATGAAGGTAAATTAAAAAACCCTATACTTGTACAGTGCTATCTTCTGCATATAGGCATGCCCCTGAGATATAAGCAGAAATTAAACTTAGAAACTCTCTCAGTTTGTTACTGATTCTGCTTTTCCTCTGCCAAGTGCTGTAGTAATTGTCTAATGAAAGAATTTCACAGAAATCTAAGGCTCTGCTCGACAGTGTACATCTTGGCAGTGAGTTTGTTCAAACTCAGATGTTCAGTGAGTGAACCTCTCACGGGAAAGCCTAATACACAACCTGGCCATCTAGAAACACTGGTTGAATGCGCCTGCTCTCGTTTAAGTGGAATCTTGTCTAACCACACTGACTAGATCCTGAACTAGTGTTTCGTGGGAGATTGTGGTTGCAGAATCATCACTGACTGTAAAAGTCTCACAGCAATTTCTTGCTTATTTCAAATCACTGATTTTTTGATTCTTTGCTACCTCAATTATCCTATATTTGGAACAGAAGAAGTAAGAAGCATGATCACAGAGGTTCTCCTCAGTCATCTGCTCTCTGTGTGCTCCTGTGGAGCCTTTATTGTAACATGGGGATGTTCTTGTCCGGGAAGAAAATAACGCTGACATTGGTCTACTGCGAACACCTGGAAGATAAATTGTTTCCAAAGTCTTGCCCATCCGTAGCAAGATGTATTCTGAGCAGGCGTGAAGTGACCCTCAAGGCAGTGCACATGTAAGACAGGATTTTTCTGCCAATACCTTATTCCTTTGAAATTTTCTTCCTTGTGCTAAAGATGTCTGAAGTTTCCTCACGCCTGTATCCCCTCTTTGGCCGTAAAGAGTGATAGAAACATTTGCAAAAGTTTCTGCTCCCCAGCGGTCACCAATATGTAGAGAGACAACATACTTGTAGACTGTAAAGAAAGAAAAGTTTAAATGGAGCTGATGAATTACAAGGTGTACTTAAAAAAGAACAGCAACACAGTATTTAGTAAAACTACTGCTTGTTTTTATTTCTGCAGCTACCAAAAAATCTGCTACACAGTGACTGAAACAGTCAGGTTACTCCTTATGAATCTGAGCTCTCCATGCCAAGCTCAATGGAAACTTTCCCTTAATTTCCTCAGAAATTCAAAGGAAATTGGACTTGGGCAATTAAAACTCATGCTGCTTAGAGCTACTAAAATCTAGACAAATTCAGGCCAAATCTGTTTTACTGTGCAAGACCTGGAAAATAAGAACTCATCTGAGTTTGTTCAGGGACTATTAGAAGCTGAATCATCTTTGCAGGAGATAATAACTACCACAGGTCAAAGAATAAGACACTATGTAAAGTTTATGCAAATTAGAACAGCAGAGACAGATGTAGCACAGGATCCCAATGCACGACATGACATATAAGCATAAAAAATATACAAAATGCACTCATTGATTTAAGGAGCACGACAAGAACTATCAAGTTTTTGTCTCTACAGTGCTCCTGTATAAATGCACTTCCACACAGTCAGATTGGAGTTTCTTCTGAGGAAGATCATTAAATTGCAGATATATTTATACTCAGAATAACCAAAAATTGTTAAAAGTCATTTTTACTGTACAGTTCTGCTGAGTTAACATTTAACTAATGTAATGCTATAGCTTCTTTTAAGGTTGTGAATAAGTCTGAGGTATTGAGGGACCAGAAATTCTGGAACTTTAGAAAAGCAGTCATGTTTCTAATTACTTTTATCTCATGTAACTGCTAATTTTCTGAACAAATATGGTACTTCTATAAGTCTTCACATTCCGCATTAATCTCTGAATATACTCTAAAACTCTCAGCATGTCAAAAAGTAGTCCTTAGGGAAAAACAAATTAAAAACTTTTTTGAACAATGAGGCTTCCTTCTGATACTTGTGTTAGTAACTAAAGCTATTATAAGCTAAGTAATTCACTAGTAAGTCTACCACAAATCATTTCCATGGCTTTGAACATGTGCTTTATCTTTAAAAAGTATAATTATATTGTTCAGTTTTGCATACTTAGAATCATACAGAAGATTTAGCAACTGTGAAACCCAATATGCAACTTGACCAGAGAACTGAAATTTCTGAAGCGGTGAGCACGCTCGCAGTGTGTCTATGAAGATGGCTGCAACAGAGCCAAGATACCACATCCAGACCCAGTGCTCTATTGTATCTGTGGCACTGATTCAAGAGGTTAGTTTACATTGTTTATATCTTCTCAGTGCTTTTACCGGGTAAAGTTTTCTGGTCCTCACTGACTGCAGGGAATTCTTTCACCACCTCTGTGTCTTCTCCATTAAGAGAGAGCCAGCAGTTACAGTCAAAGTTCAGTTCTTGTTTTGTGTGTAGCTCTTCTAAGCACAAAGACTTCAAATGCCAGCCCTCAAAGCCTGGCATGCCATCACAGCTGACCCGAATCTTGTAGACAGCTCCCAGATCTCCAGTCTCAACCTGCAACAAATATCATGAAGAAGATCATAGTGTCAGGGCTGGTTCGCTTACAGGGATTTCCCTAAATCTCCGTGTAGAATTCCTAAACTTAACTTTATCCAGTGGAAAAGCTGAACTGGAGGCTGGGATAAGCGTATTGAGAGAATCTATCCCTCCCTTTTTTATGGCAGGATCATGTGTGAGACTCTCTCCCTTATTTACCTCTCTTCCCTTATTTGTATTGTTAAGCACATTACCATTGGGGTGAGCCAAGGTTAAAACCAGTCATTTCTGTGCATTTAAGCTCTCTAGACAAAAGGCAACATGTAAAGCTTTGACCCTACAGGATAAAGAGAACATTAACTTACAATTAAAGGATCTGATCATCATCAGTCAAGTGAGGTATTAAAATTAATGATAATTACTATGAGCCTAGAAAGTTTTGACTAAATTCTCATTTGCAAAATGATCAATTTAGAACATTAATTTACTTTGTAGTGAATTCTTTGGAAAAGACAAGGGATATTTCTGCATAAATCGTGAATGTTACAGAAATAACTCTGTAGAACACCACGGCCCTCTTCCCATACCACCCGGGGAAAATTCAAGATCTGGTTGCTGGTTGTGGACTTCTGAGAGATCTGGTTAAACCACTCAACCTAGGGCTGTGGGAACTGGGATCTGCACAACATTAACCACTGCATGGCAAGTCTTGTGAACACCAGGGCGTGGAGTGCTGCAGCCTGTCACTGGGGAACTGCAAGAAACACAGGGCAGGAGGAGATTTTCCAAGTGAAACAAGACAGAACTATTAATTTTAAAAGGTAAAATTATTTTTAAGAAGGATCGAAACAGAAAAAGTTGCCAGTGGCCTTGTTCTTCTATCACATTGCTTCCCCCCCTCCCCAGACCAGTCAAAACATAAGCTTTGGTCACTGTTGCAGGCAAATAAATTCTTCATGCACCCAGTAGCATCACAGTAAGAAACAGGAGTTTTCTTACACTGTCGCCCTGGGATCAGCAGCATCAGCAGCAGACTGGCTCCTAAAACAGAGCACAGAGCTCCTAACAGAATAATTTATTCTGTTTCTCAACAGAGCTCTACACTTGACACTCCTTAAACTGCTGACCTATCTTGCTTAAAGCTAGTTCATGTGCCTTTGCACAGTGGACACACACATAGGGAAGCATCAGCTACCTTACTCTATTCTTATTTGGGAGGAACTATATAAAAAGTGGGGTTTTGGCATTTTGGGAGAGAGCTTGCCACTCTTATTAACAGCTGCTAGGGAAATAAGAAACAGTAAAAAACATCAGAGTATGTAGAACAATCAACTGAAAATAAAGTAACCTGTTAAAAACATTATACAGGCGCTTGAGTTGTTTCTGAAACTTATGGAACAAGGCTTATGGTAGTAAGGAGCTTCACTTGATGGCTTAAAAGATCTCTTCCAGTCTGAATTTCTTAAGGTAAGAATTAGAAGTGGTTGCCATGCCACTACTACTACAACATTTCAAGATTGAAGGCACTGTTCTTTAAGGACCAGGAAGAAATCCTTTCCACTGCCTATCTGACAGCCCCAAGGCTGCAGGGAATCTCTCAGCTCCTGAACTGTAACTCCCCAGTACCCAGGACAGCCACACAGCAATAGGTTTACACTGGAGAAGAGGGCACCAGACTTGTCCAGTCTCTAAGCCCAGCCTGCCTGTCTATGCCATCGTGCATGCAGAACTTAAGGCTGTCCCAGATGCCCGTGTGAGGCAGGGTTATGCCTCTTGGATCTACCACACCCTCACAGGTTCCCCTCTTGGGCCTCCATGGCACCATGAAAAGGAAATACGTGGGCAGAATTTCACGTCAAGAATTGTTCACCCATGCTGTGTGTGCTGCAGAGGATACCATTAGCTGTGGTGGCACTGAGAGGAGGTCACCCATCGAACCTACGATTCCTTCACAAGCAACAAAATCCTTGCTGCTTCTCTTTCAGAAACAGAGTACTGACTTGTAAAAATACCGCCTGCAGATCTTCTTTCGTGTCGACGGGCCTCATGACTGCATCCCACAGCTACTCTAAATGCCATGCACAACTTATGCCTTAAAGCTCTCCACTCTGGAGTTGCGACACTACAGAACTTGGTGATTTTTGTGTGACAGGGCAAGCTGTACCTCACGTTTTACTTTGTCTTCCACTATCCAAATTAGCAATTCCCTGGGCTTCTAAATTGTCATAAATCCGCGTTTTGTGATCCTTGCAGGAAATGCACAGATTGGATATATAGGAAAAGAATTTCAGAATACAGGACAGACTATTTAAAAGATGCTATTTTTTCTTTTATTTCTAGAATCACAACTTCAATTAATTCAGTGACTGCCTTTGAACCAGCAAGCACTAGCAATCATACTGTCTATGATCCATGAAATTAAACACCTTTTATTTTCAACTGAATGTATTAGATATTTCCCCCCTTTCATGGGTATGTGTTTCCCCCCAGCTGTGGCGACCATTAGCCTTTCTGTTCAGCTCCACCACTGTAACACAGCTTTGCCATTACATCATGCTTGTAATCTTTTCCCGAGCAATTCCGAGGAATAGGATACCCTATCTTTAATCCCACAATTGGCTTTTCCCTCCATCGGTGCCTACTGATTGATGTAACGTGACTTCCAAAGCAGAGACAGCCAAGCAATCCATCATTAAGTATATCTCCAGTGAATATCCTGGGTTTAAGTTTGCAGAATGTTTGAGAGATGACAATTTACCTTGGTTTTTATTCATGATTATAATTTCCTAATTATTTTTCCCACATTTATTTCTTCTAAACAGTTTTACGTAATATTCAGTACTTGAAATCTTAGCTGAGCTGGATGTGATTTGCCCTATAATAAACAACACGGTATTTTTTCCATTACATGATTGAAAGAGCAGAGCTCTTATGATCAAGAGGATGCTCTGGCAAAGCCATCGGTGTTTTGAAACTCTCAGAGACGGGTAACTGATGAAGTTGATTAGAGAGTTTCATAATATTTTAAGTCTTTTCCTTTTTGACTCACACAGGGCTTCTCCAAAGACATCATGTGTAATACAATTAAAGCTCTGTAAAATTTACTTTTTGGGTGCGCATTTAAATTTAATTCTTTATCACTTCCCTGTTAAAAAAAATAAAGTGTATAAGTGATTCTTGTTAGAAAGGGGTGGTCAAAGGATCCTGAAATTCAGCTGACCAGCTTTCTGTCAGGAACTCCAGAAATCCTGCTGCTTGGAGCATCACCTCATGCTGTGGAAAACACCTGGAGTATTGCACCATGTGTTATCAAATTTTCTGCCACCCCCATAGTCCTTAAGACAAAATAAATTCTGTATTTGCTGGGTATTTATGAAGAGTCCTACTCACAGAGCTCTGTTGCTCGTTTCCCACTACCTGTGCTAGTGCTTTGGAAAGCAGTTTTAGGGATCCCAATCCTATCATCTCCTGGTCCATGTACCTTTGCATTTTCCGACCGTCTGGCTAACGGAATGTGCACGATACACGAGGACTCTCCAAAGGCATGATCTGACAGCTTACTCTGTAGGTCACCAAGAAACACTGATGAATGGAAGATACACACACTTTACTAATTTACTCATTTTGCAGGAGATCAACATTTGATTCCTGTCATCACCAGAACATGAAGGAGAAAAACAACCCTACCCCTGCACTGTTGGTTTGCTTTCATTTTCCCCGTTATTCTTCAACGTGTTGTTCATTGGAGACAGCTTGGTTTCTTGCCACGCTGTCTTCAGCACTAGAACTCCCAGCAGATTCCATCACGTGGACACATTTCACCTACTTCTCAATTTATTTGTTCGAACTGAGGTATTCTAATTAAATTTAAGCAGTTCACCCACTGTACTACAGATGTCTGAGACCACTGAAACCCAACAACTGTATGTGATAGCATGCTGCTATTTTATCTCATTTAACAATTTATTCTTTATGCTTGCAACGTGCAATTAAACTACACCTGTTCTTTCATCAGAGTTGGTTAGAAATATTTTGGATCAAATGATCATTCCGAATACGATACACATCTGTGCATATATTTGTGAGAAAGCACCTGGAAAATCAGGAATTTACATGGCTTCCTGTCCTCAGCGGGCAATAAATGTATCTCAGATCAAAATTAAGCTTCCTGTTTCAAAACAATGTGAGCTGCTGATAGCACATAACCCGTTGTTCTTTTTACTGCACCATGTTACTAAGGACATTTGTCTAGGACCAGGATCTTGGGGGGGTTTAAAAGTTCATTTACTCCTGATTGCTGGAAAGCTGAATTCACAGCTTGTTCTCCTTGTAATACCACGCTCGTGCCTCCAGCCTGCTGCTACAGTGGGAGAACAGGAGCAAAGCTTCTGAATTCTTCTGAATAGCCTTAGCAAGAACAAAGAAAGGGGAAGTAAAAAGAAACTGGGTTTTTTAGCTGAACGACCTAGTGAAGATATAAAGGGATTTATGGAGATATCCTTGAATCCCCAATTGCTATCCCAATTTCCTTAAAATGCTACAAAAACTATAAAACACTAAGTACTGTGGTAAAGAGATAAAATTTCATGCACAGTAAGGAATATTCAAATAGTATTAACTTCTTCATACAAAGCAACAAACCCAAGGACACAAATAGCTAAGGAGAAAACACAGGCATTAGCCCAGAGCTAATCCAAAGCACTTAGAAAACTGTTGGGGTGGAAGCCCAGTACGATGGACATGGTGCTAGGGTACCTGGGATAGCAGGCTGTGAGGGACAACCACAACTGACACATGACAATACTGATAGGACAAGAGGAAACGGCAACAAATTCTGTCAGGAGAGGTTTAGGTTGGATATTAGAAAAGCTTTCTTCCCAGAAAGGGTTGCCAAGGCCTAGAACAGGCTGCCCAGGGCAGATCACCATCAGTGATAAGAGTGTTTAAAGGTCATGGAGATAGAGGGATGAGGACCATGGTTTAGCAGTGGACTTGGCAGAGTTAGGTTAATGGTTGGGCTCTTAAAGGTCTTTGCCACCCTAAATCATTCTACGTTTCCACCATTCCAATCCCTCCTAGCATGCTATCAAGTCACTGAAATTGGGCAGTCCTAGCAAGGAAGATATTCCACTGGGAAATTACTGACAAGTTGGAGGTAGCTGAGGTCTGCTTTATGTACTGATGCTTGCCAAAGTTTAGCCAGCTGGTGTGGTTGCTCCATACACAGATTCTACCTCTGCTGACCTCTTCAGATTATGTGGATGGCTTAGGAAGCTCCTTTTGCTGCTCGGTGTGTTTCCTGTTTTCTGATAAGCAGCTGCTTTCTAGTCTTTAATGAGTGCCATTTATCTTTTCATTTACTCCCCATAAAGTTCCTAAATTGCTTTAGCTTGTTATTTAAATTAAAAATTCAGCCTGGACCAGGTCATTATGATGAAGCTTTGAGAACATTTTCTAAATGTGGTTTTGCCATTGTTTTCAGAATATTTATTGCAGCCATTGAAAAGTATTTCTGAGCTTTGTAAATCTGTCTTGTATTGCAAGCTATTTCTGTCAGATAGCTAACTGGCTAGAAGCTGCACTTCTTCATGCCAAGCAAAAGAATTTGCAGTGACTTAGCCTGGATGCAATCTGAACATTAAAAAGATACCTCAGATGAATCCTCTGAAAGCAGCAGGACGTGTGTCAGGAGCACAGGTAGTCAGGACTGTGCTAGGGGTGATTTTAGTGCTGGCCATATTTATGCTGCTGCTTCAGGGTTCATCACACTTTGCTATGTGTGAATGCATTCTCCTGTGATTTATGATTACCCAGAAAAATCTTCTGCCTGCTGGCCTGAAAGACAGAACTATTCTGGGAGGAGAGTAGAGGCTGCTTTACAAAGCCTGAAATTAAGGAATGAAAAGCCCACTTATGTCCTCTGGGAATACTGTCCAACCCTTCATCTTCTGCATTCACAAATAAGCGTGGATCGCCTTTTGTGTAAATTGCAACCCGGTAATCTTCAGAGAATTAGAAAAAATGCAAGATGAGCTGGTGAATGTAATAAATTCCACAAAAAGGACCATTTCTCTCCATGATACAGATCCCTGAAGGCACTGAAAATTCAAAGAGAACACAGATGGCTGTAGTAGAACATGACTACCAGCAGATGACCCGAGATCTAAAGTTACATCATTCCATCTTTGTGAATAAATACATCATTTGTACCAGCAAACTAGCATTTCACTTACACAGATATCTGTATCTTTTGGCTAGAGAAGGATGTCATGAGGAGCTGCCTGTATTACTGTATGTTTATGACTTACAGTGAATTCGTCTGTTGCTCTGGGTAGGAAGCACACGTATCCTGGGGTCTGGGGAGAAAGCAGAAGCTCATCACTTTTGCCCTTTGAGCCATAAATCACGAGGGTCCTTTTACACTCTTGAGGCTCTGGGGAATCTCCGTCTGTTTTAACCTGCACTCTCCACCGCTGTGCTAAACAAAAGAGAAATGGCACAGTTTTAGTATCAATGGCAGGGAGCAATGGATGGGTTTGTTATTACTGCAACAGAGAATGGAAAGATTACCAGGAATTTATATCACGCTTCATAAAAAAACCTAGAGGGCCATTCCTCCCCTTGAAGATAACTGTAACTTAAATAAGAGATGATAAACAGAAGACAACTGTTGAAGGGAGTATTGAAGCAGCAATTATCACCAAGGAAGCAGGAAAAGCAATATTTGATTAGGTTTAGCTTTAGCTTTAATTGCAGTAATACATTTATTAAATTTCAGTTCAAGTGCTCATATGTAACATGAAAAAGAAAACCCAACACGTTGAAAGACTTGTGTATGATCCACTTGAGAGGGCTGCTGACTATTACCCAACTAGTGAAAGAAACTTAAACCCACTTTCTCAGATTTTTCTAACCTAATTAGTCATGTTCAGTCTGCCTCTTTGTCAGATCAGACCATTCCTTAGGGCTGAATCCATCATTTAGGGAATTCCAGAGAGGTGTTTGCTCTCATCTCATCTCATCTCATGGCTTGGGCCATTCAGAGATTTTTTTTTGGTAGGTGACCTGTACTCATACCAATGTTTGAAGTCCAGAACACAACCGAGAGGCTACAGAGAACCATTCCAGATATGGAATAAATACTGTGTCTGAGATACACAGCACAGATTTGAAAGCTACTTAACTGCTTGAAAGTAAATATTGCCCTGAATCCAAATGAATTATTAGAAGACACTTGATCCTGCAGGGCAAAGAAAACTTAACAGTGGAAGGAAATCAAAAGCCCATGTTTAGATTGTGACCAGTACTGTGATAATATGATAATTTGCTAATGGGATTAACATGAAAAAGAACTATTTTGTGATTGTGTATAATCCTACAATGCAATGTGCTGACAAAATAATATTTTGGAACAGTTTAATTCGGGAATAAATTAGATGTGATATTTTTTCTTACAGTCCTGTGTGCTTTTTTCACACCTTTTGTCTTCCACCCGCTGCTTGGAGATGGAGAGTAGGTGCAAACCTGATTGAGGTTTCTGGATTTATAATTTCCCCCTGTTTGGCACATTGTTTTCTTTAGCCAATTCTGTTTTTTTCCCCTTTGTTACAGAAGCTGTTTCTGCATTACATCTAACTGTTCCCTGACTCTTCTGGGCTCAGCTACAAATCAGCAAGCAAGCACACATCTCACAGCCAGTCTGCCGAGTAACACTCTGGCTGAAAGGATCTTTCCATCTGAACTCTTTTTTTGAGGTCATTTCCAGGAATGAGTCAGATGTAGTACGTGGAAGATCCACACTTTGCCTAATGAGGAACTTTTGTTGTTTGATATATGTGCCAGCTTTGAATTTTATCTCCTTGTGCCAGGTTGGCATGTGGTACCCTTCAGGGTGTCACACGCGGTGAAGTCAAGCATCGTTTGAGCTTCTGCTGTTCCTGAGCCCTCCGAGGGTTTAGGAGCAGCTTCAAATTTTCACAAAGACTCCCAACATAGCCCTGAACCTCTGATCCTCTCCAGCCCCATTTTGAAGGCTGGCCCAGGAACACAGCAAAGAGGAAATCAATATAATTCTGCATTACTGTGTTTCCCAGACGAGCTCTCTTTTTCTCCCTTTGTAATACCCCTTTCCTTCAGAAGACAGCAAGCCCCAAGTTAAGAGAAAGCACAGATGCATAACTGCCCATTCCCTGCTCAAAGAGGCAGCGTGTTTAGAGAAGGTATTTCAGGCAAGGTGATTTATTTTAATTAATATCCATGATTATGTTTTTAATTATTATTCCAGAAGAAAGGCCAAGACACCAGTTGGGAGTTTTCCAGGAAATAAATCAGTGGTTAACAGATTTAAGGCCTCTTAACATCTGTGACTGTTTGTTCTCCTACATTTACTTTTAATGCTTCTACAATTTGGTAACTGAGCTAAGCCAGACTGGCTGCATTTTCTCTCAGTTCAGTAAATTCATTTAACCTGCTCATGCCAGAAAAAGAAAAAAAAAAAAATAAAATCTTTTGTCTGATGTTATATTCACTTAGACAGCTACTTGGTAAGGATGGCTGCAGCAGACAGAAGAGTGATGTCAAATACCTATTGTGTTCAGTGATTTCTGCATCTATTTTCAGGATATTCTGGAGTTCAGGTAGCTGGGCTCGAGTAGGTTGTCTTCTGTGTTTCATATGAGTGGACACATTAGAAAAGAGACTTTTCCCCTGGTGCTACTGAACTGTGTTAGCTCACTTGCAGAGTGCCTAGCCTGCTAGGGTGTGATTGTACTCTTAACTCACGTGTAAAGCTGTGGCCATTTTCTCTGAGACCTCTGTATGACAACTGCTGGAATGAGCAGTGTGGGGAAACGAGAGTTCTGTCAAAAAATCAGGAAGCTCTTCTTCTCAAAAATAACATAACCAAGCACCTGATTTCACATCACAGAGATGTATCTGGGGACACATTAGAAGCAGGGGTCACTTGTTGACTTTCATCATAACAATTTCCTCCAGAAAGTCTTTCAACTACCAGTTTGGAACTGGAACGATGCTCGCAGTAAAACTGTGGAAATCAAACCTTCAATGGCTTCTGCACAAGCAAAACTGGGCAAGGTAAAACACAAAGTCAGTGTTTCACAATATAACTCAGAGGAGTGAAAAAGGGAGGCTTTTCCTGTTTTTTAAAATACAACCCATGTATGTAAAGGCAGCCACCATTGTTCATGCCATACATTACTCCATATTTATTTTGACTCTGGTGTTTGTTGGTCTTAAGACCTGGAAGGACATTCACACTTTGCCAGATGTAGGAGCAGGTTGCTTGATTCCTGGAGGTTGTAGGAATTTGTGCAGCCTTGAGGCAGAGCAGTCAGTCTGCTTATTTTAATTTCTCAGGAAATTCAGCCTCCAGCCAGCAATATATTTTGTCGTTGCTTTTTAGAACCAGGATCAATCAATTTACAATTTGGGAATTCTGTGATTATTCTTATTCCATTAGCAAACACTTGCAAGGTAGGGAATAATGTAAAACCAAAAGTCACAGGAGAATTCAGTGATTATTTTCTCTTTTCTTATACATTTTATAGATGCCTTAATAGCAACAACCTTGCACAACACGAGAAAAGTCAACCTAGAAATATCTATTAACTGGACTCTGTGAATGTTGAGCCATGTTTTATTCACCACCCACAAGAGCCCACAATACCACATTAATCACATCACAGGAACCCAGCTCCCTTTAACTGACTGCAGTGTGAAAAACTTTGGAATAAACTGTCTTGTCTCCTTGCTTTGAGGAAAAAAAAAATCTTACTATGTGTTATTATGATACTTCACCTATTCTGAGGCAGAACAGGAAAAGAAATAGAGAAAAGAGGAGGTACTAATAATCCCCTACTGTGTAGGAAACTTTTAGAGAGTGCTCTAAGTCCCATTCTCCCTCAATACAACATCATTTGAGAGCTCAGAACAGCTATCTGCCTCCTCTAGCAGGGCAATATGCTTTGTCTTTTTATCTTGAATCAAGCATACGAGGTGGAATCAAGACAATACAAAATAAAAAATCTGTTTCTGCACCTGATTTGCCAGAGCTTCTCTGTAATCTACATAGGCACAAAGGCTGCTGAGAGAACTTGATATGGCCATACTGCATTTTGGCAGAATCCTTAGCCAGGAGCAGCACTCACAGGGCTCTGGGATTTATGCTTCATTAAAGCTGGTGTAATGCCAGCCGGGATGAAAAAGGACCAGGAGCCCTCTGGGAAACTGCTTAGAAATAAAATGATGACTTTCAAAGTCTCGTCTTTGGCTAGGTGGTTGAACAGGCTACTAGCCTTATCCAAAGAATGAGATCTCTGCCCTTCAGAGTGATTTATAAAGCATTTTGGTTTGTAAGCTTCGCTTTAGACTTGACCTAAGCACATTGATCTTATCCTGAAAGATCACCAAGCAACACCAAACTACTCCAATCAACTTTTCAGGACTTCCCCTGAAGCCCACTGGCAGCGTGCAGCTCGTACAGAGTACGAGCACATGAACACAGGAAATGCTGGCTCCCTGCCATCAAGGCTGCTGCTTGCCTCCCGCTCCGCAAATGTCTGTGACGGGGAAAATCTTCACTTCCACTCTGAATGGAACTGCTTATCACTACTGTCTGCTCTACCATGGGTGTAGCATCTTCGCTGCTACAGCTGCTGGAAGAATTGAAGGCAATGACTTTTTCTTCCAAGACTCTGCATCTCTGGAATTTTCTCTTATCAGCTCCAACCCTGGTACTGTGTCATAATGAATCAGCGCAGACCTGAGTACAAGACGCCCTCCCAAATCTCTTGCGACTGTTACCCTCCTATAAAGTGCAGTCTGGTCATATGCAAGGTCTAATGAGCTAATCAGTATGACAACACAAGTTAAAATGAACAATCCTGAGTGAAGTCCTGCTCATCATCTTTTTACATAAGGTATGAGAGCACAACCTCTCACCTCTCTCAGTTTCTCACTGGAATGAGCCTCTGGATAAGGAAAAGATGGCTAAAGAGCAATTCAAGCAAAGCTGATGCACATCTAATTGGCAGAATGTTCTTCTCCTTTATATCATCATTATTTGAGAACCTCTGATCTCAACGTAAGAAACCGGCAGTCTTTGAGTCCTCCTGGACATCTTGACAGGGTGACATTTCACAAAGTGATTTAGAATAAGCCCCTCCCTTCTCCTCATAATCAGCCTGGTGTGCCTAACGGCCCTTGACACGCACAGCAGCCTGTGGATCTCTGCCTGCTTACTCCAGCATAACCAAGAGTGAAGCTGCACTGGAAAAAAACACTTATTCTAGTAGTAAAACATCACCTGTTTTCTGAGCAGAAGGTGCAATAGGTATTACAGTTGCATCTTCCAGTTGTGCACTTAGCAGAATGCAGAACCCAATTCCAAGTCACTCGTGACAACCAAATTTCTCTGTGGGAAAGCCTTTACTTCTGGGAGTTAACCAGTCTTCTCATGTCTAATTTACGTTGCCAGGGAACAATAAAGCTGTTGGCTCAACTGTTTGAATGCAAATGGTTTAATTTTCACTGAAACCAGAATGAGACTGGGAGATCAGGTCTCATCCCACAGGAGGCAAGTCACTGTTTTCAGAGACAAATTTAAACACTAGTTTAAAACCACTTTCTCCCATAGAGTTCCCAGACACAGTTGCACAGAATATTCATTTCCAGTTAAATGTTCATAGAGATCCTTGTGTCAGTCTGGGTTTTTTTTTGTTAGGGAGAAACACAGAGATGGTATCTGAAATTGTCATCATTTGGGAGGCAATAGCATATCACAGCAGTAAGGCTGGTTCTGTGGCTAGAAAAAGAGAAAGCTGGCTGGGTAGATTTTTATTCAAACCTTTCTATTTATTCAAGCTGATTAAGTCAAGTGGATGCCTATGCTACATTTAGCTTCATGAACACATTTGGAGTTGAAACCTCCACTATTTCTGGCTACTTCAGGAATACCCTGATGAATTTTGACCTGAAAATACTTCCACTGACACTTCACAACACATTTTTCAACTTGCTGATGTTTGCTAGGGGACCTGTCCCCATGTATTAAATGACAGTGACATTGGGATAAACAAAACAACACTCGAATCTCTTCTCAGAGGAATTCCTGGTTGATTTCAGGGCAGAATAGTAGAAATGTGAAGAAAATCAGAAAGGGTTTATGAGCTGCATGTTTTCCTCAATTACTTTAAAAGGCCTAGACCTTTCTGTGGACTATTGCCAGCCAATTTGTCTTAATTTTCTCTCACAGCTGATAGTTTACATGTATAACGAGGTCAATTGCTCACATATTTGGCACTTAATACGGATTTGCAGGTTAAATTCAAACAGCAAAAACAACGGTGTAGAAAACAACTCTTACCTTTAAGGAATGCCTTCAGTGAATCGCCGTCCTCTGAAATATGAACAGGAAAAAGAAATTGTAAGCAAGCTTTATTGTCACTTTGCTTAAGTTATGGCCTTATTCAGAAGGGTTCTGCAGTTGTAAGTGGGTATTAAGTATAGACTATGCTGTTATAACAAATTTTCTTTAACAAAATACTTACTTCTGGCAGTTAGTTCCCTCTCAGTTTTCCCATCATCTTGATATTCATCCAACCATCTTTCATTGCAGAAACAAAGATAGTAAGATTAATAAAAAGTGTCAGCATATTACAAGTAATCTGACAATTACCCTCTCTCTCCAGTAGTATTTTTTTAATACTTTTTTCATCAAATTATGCCTTGAAACTACTTCCTAGACTGAATTTTCTTTCTGACACTCATTATAGTTGGCCTTATACATTGTAGGAGATCTTGGCTCGCTCTGCTCCGGGCGAATGGGAATTTTCATGGTAGAATGTGAAATACAATAGGACTGTATGAAGTAGACTAGATGAAATACTAATTATTTACAGGATCCCCCTCGCTGATCTAATAACACTGTACAGCCTTTAACAATCTCACTCTTTAAAAAATAAATAAATACATGCTCACTATCAGCTTCTATTCTGTTGGCTCTGTGTTGATGTTGCATTTGTTTAAACCTAAGGACCCAGAATATATTTCATTTCTTGGATCTACCAAAAGTCTATGAATAAATCCCTTCTGTGTGAAGTCCAAGCTTCACCGTATCAACTATCGTTGCAATAAGTAGCTGGATTTAACTTTTGTGACCTAGCTCCTCATTCCCTCCTAAGAAACAAAAGAGCACTAGCAGTTTCTAAAAATAGAAAGCAAACTTTGACCCGTTGGCAGCACACTTACACTGCAGGCAAACAATGACAGAACTCTGCTGGTTCTATATATATCAGCCCTAATCTTTTTCTGAGAGCTTAACAATTTCCTTTTGACAAGGAAGAGAGCCCAGTAAGTATCCCACCCTTTAGAGAAGTCCCATAAAATCTCCTTGAAATTAAAGAAACAATTCTCTCATTCATCTACTCTCCCAGTAATCATCTTTAATGCACAGCAAACCAATTAAACAGACAAAAAGGAAAACCAAACCAAAAACCTGATCACTGGAATATAGTTCTGAGAGGAATAAATGGTCCTTAGCTAGTCATTTCCAGGAACCATGCAAACTGAAACCCTGGGTTTTGCAGACAAGTAGGATTCCTAGAGGAGAAGAGCTGTCTTTACTGAACCCCTAAAGAGTTTCAAGACTTTAAGGCACAGTTCCCAAAATAACATCAAAACTATTGCACTCATGAAACTCAAACTCATAAACTCTGGAAACCATATATTACAGAATATAATTAACTGGATCTAAATTACAGTTCTCCAAATTATTTCTATTGCAGTTAATATACTAGAGTATAAATAACACACATAAACCCTTATTTTCATCCACTGGCTTATTTCATGGATTTTTTCTTTTTATAGCTCTATAATTCAACTCAGTGATTACTAAAAGTTCAGGTTGCAGTTGCCTTAGATAATAAAAAAAATTGGAATAACAGGTTGTTTGGAATTAGTAATTCTTAAAAGATTCCTAACTGAAAGCTTAGTTACTTTCAGGTGGTCTCTCTATAATTTAGATTTAAAAAAAGATCAGTGCACCTTTCCTCCTATACAAGAATTGGTTTTAGGCTTCTTTGCATTATTAGGCTGTGACTCTCTCTCATACCAATAAAGCAACTTTGTTCTTGACTTCGGTGGTAAAATTTTGCAACCTTTGTATGTGGAAAAGCTCTGGAGCTCTGCTCACACATCAGGTTGTGTACGCATGCCTGTTCTGAATCTTTTCCTTAGGTTGCCAGCAGTGCCACAGATGCTTTTCCTCCATGAAGGACATACCTATTACAAGGAAATATAACCTCCTGAGCTTCCCCTCCTTCTTCGTATCTGATGACAATCTTATCCAGGAACCACCCACTGCCTGTGTTGAAATGACAAAAATTTATCATGTGAAATAATTCATTTTTTAAAAATAATGTAAAGAAAAAAGCCCAGATTATCTTTTACCAGCAGAAACATGGGTCATACTAAGACAGAGCTCAGCTAGCTAGAGATGAGATATTAACAGAATGAAAGTGTTATTCTTCTGTGCCTCTTGCAAGAGGTACAACGTTAATTCTTTTCTGCCTTGCTTTGTTTTAAGAGAAGTGTGGTTTCTTTTTCCTTGGAGGTAAGTATATACACATATTTGGGAATTGCCAACACCATTCACATCCCAGCTACAGCTTTTGATTCCTTGTGATCAGACACGAGGATGCTGGGACAAATCTATGCAGTTAACTGGAGTGAAAAGCAGCAACATTGGTCCCCCATAAGTAGAGTTGTTACTGCACCTCTAAGAGTACTAAATAACAAATTAACAAAGACTACTGCTCTCATCTGCAAATTGTGTGAGGTTGCAGCCTTGGGCAGGCTTTGTACGTCTGGGTGCCAGGAACTGGGAAAACAGGATCTGAGGATCCAGGGCCAGCACCCAATAGACTGCCTAAGGCCAGCTACTGGAGAGGTTATACAGGCATACCTTATATATATCTATGTATTTGCTGCCAATGGACTGTCAGCCTTAAGGTCACTGGTGCTGTTTGTGTTTGGGCTGAGTTCCTGTCTGTGTTGACCTCCCTGGCTGGTGATGTGCACACATACATGTGCTTTAGAAATGTGTTTCAGTGTCTGCCTACTGGGAACACAGCCTTGCTACTAGTGGGACCGGTGGGCATAGAGCTGTGCAGCCTCACTTTTGTCAGGCTACTGAATTCATCCTCTCCCTAACAGCAGGAACCAGTGCCACAGCCCTGCTGATCTCTTAGATCACTTCCAATCCCCAGCCTCACAACTGGTAGAGTTCTCCTGCAAAGCCCTTTTCAAATATCCTCTTCTCACCGTGTCTGCACCACTGACAACTTGTCATACTGCTTACCAGGTTTTGCCTGACTCATACCATTATTTATCAGCACACTGCAGCAAAACAGCATGAGGGATGTTTTGGTTGAAGCAGTCAACTGTCCCATTTATCCTCATGCTCTGCCTCCCTGGCTGCATCTGAGTCTGGAAGTCCCTAGAAGGCAGCAGTCTCTGTCCCACAGCGAGGGCTTGCCCAGGCAGGGCATGGAGCAGAATGGCATTTCCCTTCAAGACATCAGGCCCAGGGTAGATTAGGACATTCTGCAAGCTTCTGTCACCCTCCTGTACTTTAGATACTCTTCCCTTGAAGAAGCCTACTAGCCCGGCCAAGATTCCTCAGCAAGCAAGCAGGTCACAATGAAACAGGCCAAAAAAAAAAAGATGAAAGGTGCTGCTTGTGTAAATTTCCAGGTATATGGAAGGTTTCTATGGAGGAGAACATTCTTTCAGAAGACAAGACATCATTTAGTGACTCATGCCTGACCAGTGCCAAAACCCTGCTGTCTGGGACTAAATTCCTTTTCTTTCTTCATTCACAGTGGCGGTGGGAGAAGATCCAGGCCCTGTGCTCACCTACGCCCTAGAGTCCCCAAAGAAAGCATATGTTCCATGATCTTGTAAAACAGCCCCAACATCAAGATTAAAGACTCAGACAAGCAATATGATTAGGAAAAAAAAGGCAGCCCTACCTCTAAAGGAATTATCTTTCCTCCTTCTCACCCCCAAAAAAGATTGGGTCCAGATGGCCTCTTTCCTACTCACCATCCTTTTCCAGCTCTCAACCCCTCTGCTCACCTCAGGCCAGGATTATTTGGGGCTAGTTTTGGGCACAGTTCAAAAGAAGTCTGTGAGATCTCTCTGTGCTGAGTACAATGAAAAATCATCTTAAATACCAAGGCATAAATTTTGTTATAGATAGAATTCAATCCATGTTCCTCTTTAGACAACCCTCCAGAACCACAGATTTTGAACTCTATGGTCAGAGAACAGCTTAAGAGAGCTGGGTCTGGTTGTGGATTTGTAATGCTGATCCTGGGACACGGCTACACTGCCTGTAAAAAGGAGAGATGAGGAAAGAGAGCATCGCATGATGTCCTGGGGGGTAGAGCAAAGGTAGGCTCCACCACACCGCCCTCTGTGTCAGGTCTTGGCCTACTAGGGCATGAAACTCTCAGGTCTATGATCCATATCTCTAAAGGCAGCAAACTCTAGAGAACTGCAAAGGTACAAGAGTCAAGTTTAGACCGCACACCAAGGCTGCACTAATAAGGCTACTTCTGCCATAGTCACAAGTCAGCTCAGAGCCTTAGACCATACAGATAGTCGGCAAAATGGGGGTCGCTTGAGGCAACAGAGTAAGGTAAAAGTGCTTTTTTATCAGTGCAGCCCTGAACTGCCTTAAAAATCCTTCTCTTCACTTAGCTTCTTTTCCAGCTACTAATCCACAAATGTATTTGCAGTATTTACATCTTCAGTGTTAGCTTTCTCTTCATTTACACCATTCCATTTCTTCTCACCTCAAGGTGTGTATTGCCTTTGCAATACCAAACATTTTCTCTTTCTTTTAATGAGAAACCTACAAGCTGAATGCAGAGTCACTAGAGCAGCTCCACACTGACTTGCACAGATAAATATCTAACCAGATCTTCTCCCATTGTCCAAAGCAGCAAGGACATTATGCTACAGCCACTCAAAAATTGTTTGGTAGTAAAGCGGGTGTTGAATGTTTTAATTCTATTCTGGCTGGTCTTCACTCTTTGTCTAATAAAGGATTGTTTTACCTGGGTGAGCAAGGCTTTCGTGAGTTTTCTGTAGGCAAATAAATAGGGCTTTCTTATAAATAAACTTGAAAACAAAGAGTTGAATGACAGTACTTGAGATTAAACTCATGTCCTTTTTGCTGTCCATCACCACTGTTTTTCACCATCCCATCACAGTGACCAGTCTGCGGGAAGACTTTTTATCACTGCAAGACCTTCTGTCACATTTGGTGTGAAGGATGCAATATAAATAAAGCACATTGTGTTTAAAAAGGACTTGAAAACAGATTGGTCTCTAGGAAGTTAAATCCTACCTGGACCAGCTCCATCATGGCTAATCAGAACTTTCTCCAAGTCTCCCAGTGAGACGGCCTTTATGCAGAAAATATCCATCTGTGGAACCACACAAGGAAAATGATAAAGGGCCTGAAGACAGTTATTGCTTTCACTATAACAGTATAGAATAGTTTCTTTTTTCTCTGTTTTTTTTTTTCTTCAAAAGAAATATAGGTGTCTTATATTGGTCCTGGCCAGTCAGTGGGGATCTTTTAAAGCTTTCTAAGGTGAATAACACCTTAAAATTACTCCCCAGAGACAGCGCTCGATTCCTTCAGCGTGACACAATGAAGAGTTGAAAAGATTTATTTGGTCATCTCTGTACTACATTTTCTACCCCTATCTGCCTTACCAAGGCTGGAAAACGTAGTTGGGAATAAGGATTTAGAACTTGCTTGTAATATTCGCAGTAATCTGTTCAGAAGAAAAATGTTATTTTTACCATTTTTCTCTATATGTGCATTGCAAATAACCAAGAGTGCTCAAATTCCACTATCCAATGTTCTCTGTCAGTGAGTGATCCAGCAGATAAAAATTATTAATATGATGTAACTTTTGAATGAAGAAAATAAGTGAGGAAATGGCAAGCTGCTCAAAGAAAACATAAATAAAAAGATATTTACACTTGTTGAAGACAGAATTTGCCAGCCATATTTTATTCTTATTGAGCACAAATAGTGCTGGTTTTACTTCACCTGTCCATGTCGAAATTTTACATAATTATTCTTGGATGTATGGAGCTTCCTTTTGCCAGCATCTCCTCTTGTCCCCATGAGGTTGATATAAACATCAGAATCCGTTTCAGCACCAGGTTTAGCACCTGTATATACATGGACCTCATACACCAACACTAGAGGAAGAAAAGAAGCTTGAGATTATTGTTGGACTTTGCACATGCTTCAAAAACTTTCCCATCGAGATTTTGCCAGAATACTGTGCTGACTTTCAAGTTTGGATGTAGCAACAGCTATCCCTGCATTTGTCACTTCCAGGTTCAAATCTTGTAATTCTCTGCACAAAAATATGGAAAAAAACAGGCTTCAAAAAAAGCACATTATGCTGCACAGAGCCGTGCATTGCTCAGCAGAGTAGCCCATCAAGCAAGCGTTCCCTAAGAGCTTCATTTTCCTCTCTCGCTCCCCGTTGACTATTCATGATTTCAGGACCTAATTTGCAAAGCCTTTCTCGGCAAGTTATCCAGAGACCACCTAACTGTGCTTAGTCATGGTCTCAAACAATAGCTGTATTACACTGGCATCAAGGCATTTTCAACCTCTAGACTTCTGCAAAACAGATTTTTCTGAGGGGTGAACCTTCATTGCAGCTTAAAAGGAGAACAGCAGTCACGAATCCTGGGGGTTTTAGGTTTTCACCTCACATACAAAGGTGACAAAGTGGATGAATGGGCTCCCTCATCTCTAAAAAGCAGACTTTTCTCTTGCTTTTGAAGGTTTCATCATTTATCACTACTGGATACTAACACTTTTTTTGAAGCACTCTTAGCTAAAATCTATTTACAATTTTTTAATGCCTCTCCTTCTAGTCTAGACCAAAGTCTCACATGCACAAAAATATACACTTCAAAGAATTCTGGAATATAATTCAGAGGTAGTGAATTAATTTCTTTTGCACCACATTAATGCTATCTTTATAATTGTTCAGATCTACAACCTTCTTTTAAAAAAATAATAGTGTGTTTACTATAAATATTGAATTTCAGTCTTTCTTATTGCAACTTTTAAAGAAAATTTTCCTATTTACATCTTAATGGCAATTTTTCTATGCAGTGTTTCTATTCTAATCACAGCTGGTCATTGCTGCTGCTAAGTAGTAGATTACAGAGGACATTACTGCTTCCCTAATGGATAATTTTAATAGCTCTTGGGAGGGAAGAAAGGCAGTGAAAGCCCCGACAAACACAACTGAACACTGCTTTAAAGAAGGAACCAAGATGAAAACAGAAACTGTTAACAAAATGCTTGAAACTGGACAATAGTCTACAGAACCCAATTAAAATGCTATTACTCTCAAGCCACCACATAGCTTGTAGAATGTGACATTCCCATACTTTTTAAATTTACTGGACTCCAAGACAGCTTATAGAACTCAAAGATTACACCATGGTGATGGTGATCACTGAAGAACAGCTATTTCTGACTCCCAGTGAATAAGCTAAACAAGTAGTAAAATAATACTGTCAGTAATTAAGGGGGGAAAAATAGCCCCATGTATATTAAAAGACAGGAAGGAATTGTTGATGGATAGAGTGTGTGTTTAACCAAATCAGCATATTTCTTTCCATCGATATAAAATTATCTTAAACTGGCAAAGCCAGCGTCTCCAGCTCTTTGTCACTTTGATAACTGTGACACAGAAGAGTGCCCCTTGATCAGTTTTATCATCTTCTGTAACTCCAAGCACCCGTTGCAGCTCTCACACCCGTGCATTTGTGCACCAGCACTCACTGTGATACATGATGGACCTCAAGAACGCACACACGTCTTCAAACACTTGGCAGAGCCTTGAAAAAACTCCTCTCAAGGTTCTTAAGATAAAAACATCTTGCTAAAACCAGTGGCAGATATGAATGGCAAGTAACAAAGATAAATGGACCTGACAATCAGCATAAGCGAGCTCTGTATCGAAATGACATTTGATATCGTAACGACTGCGCGCAGAGGAGCAGCAGGAGAGGAAACCGGCCAAAGGACAGAGCATAAGGGGTGACTGCAAACTGAGAAAGGAAATGTGCAACAAAGCAGAGAGCCACATGAAGGGGCAAAATCTTTCCGAGTGGAGGAGAGAGGTCACATTTCCAGAAGCAAACCTAACGATTATATCCATCTGTGACAGCCAGCTGAACGAGAGGGCTGCGCTGCCTGGGGAGCAAGACGCTGCAGATTAGTAAAAGCAGGGACATACCCCAGGAGATCTCCTCTGCATTGTTACACTCTTTCTTACATTCTCAGTTCTGAAAATGGAAAACCTCTGTGGGAGCTAAGAAAAGACTGTTTATGTACAAAGATTAGTATGGGTACTACTTACACCTACCAATAACTCCCATCATCAAATCTGCAAAACTTAAGTAACTATAAGCACAATTTTAGAGCATATTCTAGGGTTTTTTTTAAGTGGCCTTTCAACAATAAATGTTTACAAGAAGAAAATACCAGCAAGTTCCTTCATTTCTGGAGGGAGACCAAACCAAACAGATTAAGTACAGGACACACCAGAACAGAATAAGAGATAATTATAACACAACACAAATATATTAGCAGATAAATAAATTACGGTTCCTTTTGTACCACTGTGCATCTCTGTGGCAACCAGAGAGATGATAATGATCTAATCAAATACAGCTTCCTATTGCTACAAGCCTAAATAAATCAGTCTGAAGTAGAAAACATGCACATGTTGAAATGTAAAGAACTGGAAAATATTTTCCATAGCTCCTTGTGTCTATACAACTCTCACCATCTGGCAAATGTCAGGTCTGACATTTATTTAGGCTACAAAACCTGCATTATTTATAAAGGAACTTTCTTAGCAAAAAGACCAGTTTGTGCTTTAAGTTCTTGTACAAATTAACAATGCAGGCTGCTGCATTAGGGTAATAAATGGAATCTGCACTCCCTTGAGTATATGTTACCGTGCATTTTGGAGGAAGCACACAGGAAGGTAAGCAATAAAAATATTCTCCAAAACACACTGCACAGGATTCTTAGAACATACCACTCCGAAGAAATGCTTGCACCATCACATAAACATTGACTGGATAGATTGTGGAGGTGAAATCTTTTCGGTACAAATGGAAACCTCAGCACAGACCAGCTTGAGTGGATGCAATTTTTTCAGACTTTGTCAAGCAGTTCCTTCTAGATTGCAGAACAGCTACAAAAGGTGCTGGTGTTAACAGTTTCTGAGCTACAGATTGATTAAATATGAGAATGAGAAGGATGCTGCCACTCTGTAACAGGTAAGACAAGGTGCACCAGTAGTTTGATGAGCACGGGACAGATACAACCAAATCTGGAGAACAAACCTACCAGCTGAACACACTGTTGAGACAGCAAGACACACCATATGTGAAATTTGCCTGCTCATAGCTGTGTATATACTGTGCACAAAACACAGGCTTTTGTGTATAGAGGAAAATAAAACTAAAAAAAAACAACAAAACCTAGAAAATATGTTCAGACTCTGTGACTCCGTTTTAACTTCCTTTGAGCATCTCTCTGATGGGGAAAGGCTGAGAGCCCTGGGGGTATTTAGCCTGGAGAAGAGAAGCCTGAGAAAGAATCTTATCAATGCTCATCGATATCTAAAGGGCAGGCAACAAGAGAATAGGGCCAGACTCTTTCCAGTGGTGTCCAGCAACAGGACAAGGGGCAATGAGCAAAAAATGGAACCTAGAAAGTTCCGTTTGAACATGAGAAAAAATTCTTTCCTGTGAGGGTACCCAGAGCCTGGCCCAGGCTGCCCAGAGAGGTTGTGGAGTCTCCATTCCTGGAGAGATTCAAAACCCTCCTGGATGTGATCCTGGACAACCTGCTCTGGGTGTTCCTGCTCTGGCAGGGGGTTGGACTCGATGATCTCCAGAGGTCTCTTCCACCCCCTACCATGCTGTGATTCTGTAGTTGCAATTTCATTTTACTATACATTGATTTAAGGAAACTACACCAGTTGAAAACTGGGATGACAAAGCAGAGTGGTAACCCCATAGGCAAAAAATGGAAAGAAAAAGTTAAAAATTATATTCTAAAACCAACCACTCAAAAGAATTCAGGAAATACTTTTTCAGGGACCTGTTAGACTCATATCAAGGCGTCTGTCTAAAGTGGGGCACATCAAAGTAATAGAAGAAACATCTTAAAAACCACAATAACTTTGATAAGGGATGTAAGAGGATTAATTAATGCAGAATAGCAGGAAAAAAACCTCAGCCAGCACTCACTTAAAAAGAAAATGCCCTTTCAGAAAATAAGTGATTGAAATCTCCAAATTTCTAACAGGGTAACTTTAAAGAATCATTGAATCAGAGCATGATCAAGGTTGGAAAAGACCTCTAAGATCATGAAGTTCAACCATCTATCCAACATTATCATGACCACTACACCATCTACAATCAAACAGAAAACTCTGTGACTGAGATGCATGGATGAAACAGTTGAAAAAAGGGAGGTAAAACATTTTCAGGCAGAGCTTTTAGTAGGCTCCATGAAAAACAGACATTAAAGCATTATGCTAACTCTGTTAAAATATGAGTCATATCAATATAGAGCAAAAAATCCTCTAGGAGTCCCTGAGCGTACAAGAACCAAATGTTTACGTGCTGGGTCCATAAAAATGCTACTACTGCTACCACTTCAGAAGGTGTCATGGGACTTCAGGTGGTTTTTTAAGCCCCAGCTCCAGCTTCTGGCATCTACTGATAACAAGAGAATGTGAACTACCAAGACTAAAGGGGAGAAAGGAAGTTTTCTTTCTCTGGTTATGAAGAAAAGGTAACCTAAGGGCATACTAAAGGCAACAGAATGCACGTTAGAGAAATGTTTTTTTCTGGACTTCTTATTCTGGGCACCTGAATCAGAGGTTCCAATACAGAAGGTCATTACATTCCTGGTCATTCACCAATGGTAGGAGTTAATTTGTCCCCGCTCTGCAAGCACAGTATAGAATAATCTCATTTCCATCTGAAGAAACACTGTACAGAATGCAGTGACTTGTGGCAGGGGTTTTGCTTACTGTTTACATTTGGGAAATGTAAGCAAACATTGCAGGTGGCACTAAGTTCATATTTCGGTTTGGTTTGTGAGAAGAAAATAATCCTAATAGAATTAAAGAAGAATTTATTGCTGAGAACAAGAAAATGACATTTTTCATTTAAGAAACATTGGTCTTTTTCTGCTGCCTTAATATAAGCTGCTGTCCCATTGTCAGCTTCCTCCAGACTACAGCTGTTGGATCCCAACAACAGCAGTGTGCCTACAGCAGCTCACCAGCTTGAATCAGAAACCAGCCTCCCCTGGCTGGCCCTCCTGACTTCTGCTGGTTTGCAGCATGGAGTGGCTTTAGAGACGAAACTAAACTGGGGGACATGTTCCAGGGGCACAATGACAACGATGTGGCCACAAATCAGCAGTCTGTGGGAACTGATTTAGTACAAGCTAAACACACATAAGGAGGACGTTGGACCCTTGGCTCATTGATTAGCGGCCACCCCTCTGCTGCTCAAATCCACTCCCACCAGGCTGCTCAGGGTGAACAGGCAGACTGGCCAAAGAACACAGGCTGGAGAGCTGGGCAGGAGAAATCTAACAAAATACAGCAAGGGCAAGTGCAGAGTCTGGCAGCTGGGGAAGAACAACCCCAGGGACCAGGACAGGCTGGGGACTGAGCGAGTGGAAAGCAGCAGAGGGGAAAGGGACCTGGGGGTGCTGGTGGCCAGCGGGATGACCATGAGACAGCAATGGGCCCCTGTGGCCAGGAAGGCCAATGGCACNCCTGCCCTGGGTGACTCTGCTCTGGCAGGGGGATTGGACTCGATGATCTTTCATGGTCCCTTCCAAGCCCTAACATTCTGTGAAATCCTAGGGAGATGGTGAATGATACACAGCATACAAACTGTCAGACTGTTTCTAGTCAGTGCCCCCGTTGTGATGGTGACCCAGGATAACAGCTCAGCGTCACACAGCACCACTCCAGGTCTGCCTTCTTTCCACGATGCGCCTGCTGGAATGAAATGGTCACTTGGGTTTGATTTGTTAAACAGCACGAGTCAATCTCTGCCACGTGGTTTTATCACTCGGTGTTTACTACCCAGGCTGCACAAATGGAGTCTGTCATTGTTCCATGACAGAAGGGTATAGATACAAACTGGTGCAGCGTTAAGAGTAAAGGGGAACAATTTCCTCATGTCTGATAGTGCTGTCCTCAGCACTAGTCCTCAGAAGTGCTGTGTATATTATTTGAGAAGTTGTAAATACAAAACCACCACCAAGTGAAGAACTTTCAGTTAGAACTACCATTCTCAGGCCTTCTAATCTCTACTATTGCTCTTTGGAGAAATATTCTAAAAATATATGGGAGTAAGAAAACGAGCAGCTTTGAAAAAACACACTTACTGATCAATTTTCCAACAAGAAAGAGAAGTTTGACTTTACCCCCAGAACTGGTTCCTCCTGAGTCATTAACCAGGGATACAAATTTTGTAGAGCTAATGTTTGCATCATTACTACTTGCTCCAAACATCTTTTTGCACTGTTGCAGTCGATGGACACAGTCTAACTTTTCTGTATTTGCTTTCACATTTCTCCAAGCAGAAAAGGCAGCTAATGATTTTGAGCTGAAAGCTTCTCCTGCCTCACTATTTGTCTTTTATCAGTACAGTTACTCCTTTGACTATGTTGAACAAGAACAGGGCAGAACTGCCCATTTATATTCTCAGTTGAAGTTTACATTCCCATAAACAGAGCAGTAAGAAAATTCATCACTGCTTGTATCATGCACCCCATTAGATCACAACCGCAGCCATATCTGAGGACAATCCAAGGTAGGATGTGTGAGAAAGGTCTTCTGCACACTCCCAAAGGAGCAGAGACAGATACTGGCAGAGGGGTGTCCAAATATCATCACCCAGACCCATCACAGGAGCCATCAGTCCATCTCCACAAGCACAGAGGCAGGAGGGCAGTTCCAGGACATGATCACTGATTTCCAATACCTATCACTCAGAAAATAGCTGAATGTCTTTGATTTTGTACATCTCAATGTTACTAGGGCATGAAATCAAATGAACAACAGCAACCAATAAACAATTCAATAACTCTAAAGTCTGGTAAACTAAAAATATTATCTAGAACTTCCAGAAAAAAAAAAAAA